>OV651823.1:8954557-9554557 GCA_927349885.1 Psylliodes chrysocephalus | reverse complement strand
TTTTTTTGACAATTTAAAGACCTAACAGTAATTCAAGCAAACGCAATAACATTACTACAGTTAAAAACATCGCAAACTTGGCATCAATATTTTAATTTTATCCAAATATTGCATTTCTGTCGAGGATCATCCGCGTTGACTTCAGAAATTGTGTAATCTGCATTGGTTATATATATCTATAGTTAAAAGCACGTAAACTTGGCATCAATGTTCAATCCGATTATTGAGTTTCTACCGCGGACACCACCGTTCATTCTTCAAACATTTTGTAAATAATCCTATCTGTCTTGGTTATATATCTATGATCCTCGGACAACTTCCCTTGACAGAAAGGGAAAACAAATACTTGATGGTTGTTATGGACTATTTTTCAAACTTAAAATTGATTAAAGAACGCAGATCTATGAAATGTTCTTATTTTCTATTTATTTTATAATATTAACCTATATTAATATTGGTACTCTACAAAAGGAATTCTCTGCTTTCTTTTCTAAAATGCTTACACCTTAATTTATAGTTGTTTTTTTCTTGTAGTTCTTGGGTTTTTAGGTGTTTGTAAAAAATTAAACTCGTTTGTGTGGTTATAGCAATGTTGTACATAAATTAAAAAAAGAGTATTCCTTAGCCAAATTTTCCTTCGCTATAACTAGAGGTGAAACAGCCAACAATTTTCAAGGGCGCAATTCTTCTGCCCCCTTTTCTTTAATAACGAGTCGCTGCTCTGGCAGTCGAGAGTCGAGACAGACAAACGAAAAACGGGAAAAAACGATTACTTACAATGAAAGGTGGGTTTAAGACAATCGTTGTTTACTGAAAACGAGATGAGCTTCAAGATAAATATTTCACGGCAACTACTCAACCGAAAAACACCGAAGGGGGTGTCAGGAATAAAGAAATTCCGAATCAAAGATAGACGGCTGCACTACGCTCTGTAAAAAAAAAAGAGAATTGAATATTTTTTATATTCCAATAGTATATACGTAGAAAGCAAGGCTAAAAAAACGGATTGGTGCTTTTATTTCGCAAATTTAAAATTATCGCCTTCAATATTCTTCCATGATTCCTACACTGCTTCATGCCAATATTTAATTGACCATAGCAGTGCTAGTAATAATTTTTTGAAAAATTGGTCTAGGCTGTTTTTTTTTTGACATCTCTACTGTCTCAAATTTTATTTCTATCAGTTCTAGTTTGACCTTGGGTTGGTTGTCACCTGTCCTTTTTTGAAACGGACAGTCCTTTTTTTCAATCAAAATGTCCTTGTGACTTTTTAAAGCTTAAAATGTCATATTTACGCCAAATGTTTTTTTACAGCACATATATTTGGAAGGGACATGGTTTGTACAAAAATATAGAAGCTGAGGATCTATTTTTTTAGAAATTCAGTGTAAGGATGAGGACTTTTTGTATATATACCGGAGCCCCTGTCAGCATCGTACTCCTTTATTTACTTTTGAAAAAGGTGGATGTTCTAATACAAGGAACTAAATATTTGGTCAAAAAACTTTTGGCTAACAAGGCAAGAACTGAATCACTTCAACTGCTTTCCGTCTGTATTACTCATAAACGATTTCTGGTTTAGGTTGTTCAAGTTTTGTTAAACTGTTGTCATCATGTTCTTAATACGTACCTGTATGCTTTATTTAGGAATTCAGCTGTACAACAGGTCATATACCAATTATTGGAATTAGGGTTCTATATCCTAACTGTTATCAGATTTCTAAAATTTTCTATTATAATGTATTGAGTAAGGAGTAAGGGATTAGAGATAAAAATTTACAAAAAAAATGTACAGCCTCCAATTCGTTAAATTTTTTTTTATTATTGTTACTAATCGACTAACCTAATTATCTAAGAAATCTCCATTTGGCTGTCTTAATTACATTTATAGGAAAACATCACAAGTTATACTATCACTAACATTATCATTCACTGCACTAGCTCAAACAGCTTCTTCCTTCTGTTGAGTATAGTTACCCAGTTAAGATGAGAGTGGAATCGACCCTCATGTTTCGCAGCAAACCTCTTTATTTCTTCTTCAACAGTTGGCATCTTCAGGTCTCTATGAAGATAATCGTTTTTATAGAACCAAGGTGCACCAACGATATATCTAATGATTTTATTTTGGAAAACTTGTATTATGGTGATATTACTCTTGCTGGCACATCCTCATAACTGTATGCAATAAATCCAGATTGGTTTTAGAATTTGTTTATAAATCATTAGGTTGTTGTAGACTGACAACTTGGATTTTTTTTCTAGGAGCCAGTACATTTTTTTGAATATAGATTCAAATTCTTTGTCCTTTTTTTTAGTCGTACATCTAGGTTTTTTTTGGCATAGACTCTTTGTCATACAGCCAGTCACAGGATGGAAGAGATAAATTAACAAACAAATATTAAATGAAAAGGAGAAAACATTAAATATTTAATTTCAAATAACAACCAGAGAAATAAATGGGGACACTCGTTTCTCGCCTAGGGAAAGAAAACAGAGGTAACGAGTCTAAGAGAAGTACTAATCACAAGCGAATACCTGATTCCATTAAAAAATTAATCAAGAAGCTATAAATGTTTATGGAATTGAAGGACAATAAACTTTGGATATTCCAAGGGGAGCATATTTTGCATTTAAGCAGGTCGTTATATAGCTTGTTTTTTTTTGTTTGTAGTACAATTAAGAAGATATGGTCTAGATCTCCTTTTTCATTACACGTCTCGCATTGGTCACTTTCAGAGACTTTCATTTTGTATAAATGGCTAGGAGAGCAGGCGACGCATGGATCACACGGGAAAAACCCTTTCCCAGGCAGACTATGCCTTGTACACGGACGGCTTCAAAACTGAAAAAGGAGTAGGAGCGGGAGTTTTCGGCCAGAGACCTAGAGTTGACATAACAATAAACCTAGGCTCCCTGGCCACGATTTTCCAAGCAAAAATGATTGTTATAGAATTGGAAGTGAAAAAGTTGATTAATTTTCTCCCCGCAAACAAGACTGTAAAGATCTTTTCAGATAACCAAGCAGCCCTTAAAGCCCTGAGCTCTAATCGAGTTGACTCAAAGCTGGTTTGGAACTATATAAATACCCTTGAATGTCTCGGCGCTCGGAACAAAGTTACTTTGATCTGGAATCCGGGGTACAGTGGTGTGGAGGGCAACGTAAAAGCCGACGCGTTTGCTAAAAGAGGAACCGAATCTGTGTTCAAAGGACCCGAACCATTTCTGGACATTGCAAAGAGCACTGCCAAAGGAATTATCTTAAAATGGACCGAGGGTGCAACACTCACGATTTGGCGAGATACCCCAGGGCTAACTCATTCGAAGGCGTTTATAACCAACCCTTCTATGAACGCCTCTGCTCAGATCCGAGAATGGTGTAGGAAAGATCTACACATTTTCACTGGACTGATGACAGGACACTGCCTTCTGGGCAACCACATGAGAAGGATAGGTCTGCAACAAACATCGGACTGTCGATTCTGCAGCGTGGAGGACGAGTCTGCAGAGTACATTCTATGTACCTGCTCCGCTCTGGAAAGAACCAGGTTCCAGATCTTCGGATTTACCGGACTGGAGCCTACCGACTTTAAAAAAGTCTCACCCAATTCAACCACGGCCTTCATCAAAACGTGTGGCTTGTACGGATCGCAGTGAAAGGCGATCAGATCATCCCACTCATTTTCAACCTAACCTAGGATATCAGGCATGACCAAATCTCATCCTAATGATTGTCGATATGTACTTTCGCGGTATTTTATAATGCTTGTACCAAAGGATCTTAGGAATGTTCAACCGAAGAGTCGTAACCTCGTTGGATTTGTACAATATTCCTGCCATAAGTGTTGCCATTTATTGAACTGATTTCTTTTTATTATTGCAGTAACATCAAAAACAGATAAATTGTATGACGTATTAGAACCTGTTACAGAGCCTATTTTGGCCAACATATCTACATGTTCGTTATGCTTTAGCCCAATGTGAGATTTAATACAAATAAAATGCACGTTCTGGCCTCTTTCTGAAAATGTTTAGATAAGTTTCTTAATTTTTATTACAAAAGGACAAGTCGATGTATTAGGAAGCCTATTTTTTAATAGATGTTAAATCAGAGAGCTTAGTTTAAGGCAATATAGTCCTTACACGATTGAGGTCCAAATTTATATATTTTGTTATCTAACCCCCGGGACATGGATAGTCCCCTAATTATTTAAAACACGTGAATCGTGACATTTTTTTAAAGAACACGCATAACGTGACAATATAAAAATATATCATAGAAAATAAATAACAATACCTTCTATTATAACTGTCACTTACAGATCTGAAAAACTAAATAAATACCCTGACACTCTATATTTACAATTATATTTTCTAAAAGCTATCAGTCATAATCCACGCCAGCATCTATATTATATCCTTCCCCATTCGCAAATACGTCCTCCTCTTTAAGTATATACATTTTTCGTGTGGCACACTCTGCACACGTTGTTTATGAAGGGACCAGCTGATTCTGATTCAGTAACTACCTAATATATATGGAAGTGCTTGTGCTACCTACATATGTACCGAAACGGGGACCAGCATGTGTCGCAAAACAAATAAGTTTTTCATCATTCTCGATACCTGATTCCCTCGATAAAGGGGAGAGCGATTTTGCTTGCTACAGATGAAATGATCCGTTGAAAAGTCAGTTTTACAATACATAATTTTCGGTAGGTAAGTAAAAAATCGTTTATTGTAGTGGTGATGATGATAAATTTAAATAATAATAATTTATTAGCTCTTTTTGCATGTTAACAATATTTATGTCTAGAGTTAAAGTTATCCTGGTTTAAGTTAAAGGTTTTGAAAAACATCATCAAATAAAATGTTTCGACAATTAAATATATTTTTAAAAAACTGTAAAAGATGATAGATATACATTTTCTGTTCACTTGTTCTTAACAGATTACTTAAAGAAGATTTTAAAGTTCACAACAATCTTTATTTAAAAATTATTAGTTTTGTTTGTAGTACAACATAATGATAATATCTGTCTGTAAGAAAATATGCATTCTTTTTAAGGAAGTAAAATTTAAAAGTTATTTTTTAGCTTCTTCGTGAATTTAGTGGCAAGATTTGTTAAGTCACGCCTTGTTTGGATTCGGACCAATGATTTTATTTAACATTAAAATAATTAGCAAAGAAATCAAAACCAATAAACACGGAATAATATAACATCCCTATAGTAGTCACAGAAATAAGTATAATAATTTTAATCAGTAAAGGAACGGAGCATAACTTTTTGTTGTAAACCCTAAATACAATCTAACAAATAGAAATAGATCTTTAATGGAAATTTTGAAGTACATTATGATTAATATTCCGTTAAGTAGGTTTCATTATTTTTGTCACTAATTGCTACATTTCACCTCTATGAAATGTATAATCAATTTACCGTAAATAAAACCCTAAATTTCGGACACCAACCGACAACGTTTATGGCGGATATTAATTCCCGGGAATTTCTTCCGCAATCGTTCCCCGAGATATTCGTTAAATATGCCGTAAAGTAAAAATAAATACCTATCATATATTCGAAGTAATAACTACAGTTAATGAGGTAAACGATCGTAATGAACGGTCGTTAGCGCATTTTGCTTTTAACACAAATGCACCTATACGTGTAAGTGAAATAAGTAGGTAATTTAATTACTTCGAATCTAATTAAATAACTAATAGTTTCAACAGCAATTATGCGACCTAGATTTTCGTATATTTAATAATAATAATAATAATAATAATAGGCTCGTCGTATTTAAAGAATTTTAAGCAGTAGTTCAATTGAATTTACAGGGAAGTATCGCGGATTATTTATAGTTAAAAAGAGATATTTTACACAGAAAATCTAAATACGCCTCTGTACTGGTACGCGCTTTCAAGGGTGCAAGCAAAGTCACGAAGGTATTGTCTCAATAACAGTAAATATTTCATGATGACGAATGCAAGGTGTAAGGGATGAAATTTCATTGGATTGGTTTAACATCAACGGTAGTCACGTCAACAGACAATTATGAATTTAAAAAGTTTAATATTTAATTTTAACACGCTTCACGTCATGTCATGTCACAAGTCAACATATTAGACTTTATGACAATATGATAATTTTCTATTAGTTTAACTACAGTTATAATATAATAATATACAACTAAGAGTCTTTTCAATAAAGAACTGTAACAAATTTAAAGTTATTAACAAGAAATTTTCTGTTTTTCTCTAGAAGTCTTCAAGTATTTTACAACGCAACGGGATGTGCAATTCAAGAAACAGGGATTACAATTCATCACTTTCTGCTTTAATCACTATCTATTTTAACTATTATTTATCTATGAATCATTTTATCTATGACTCATTTATCTATCATTTTATCTATCATTTTAACTATCATTTTATCTATCATTTTATCTATCATTTTATCTATCATTTTATCTATCATTTTATCTATCATTTTATCTATCATTTTATCTATCATTTTATCTATCATTTTATCTATCATTTTATCTATCATTTTATCTATCATTTTATCTATCATTTTATCTATCATTTTATCTATCATTTTATCTATCATTTTATCTATCATTTTATCTATCATTTTATCTATCATTTTATCTATCATTTTATCTATCAATCATTTTATCTATAATTTTATCATTTTATCTATCAATCATTTTATCTATCATTCTGCCAAACAACGACTTTTCTGGCTTTTATTCCCTTCTTTTTAGCTTATATTATCTTCTTCACCAACTTATACTCTCATATTATTTAGCCAGAGCAAAGACAAATACTTCAAATGATGAATAATTGTCTTCTTCACGCTGCAGTAATTTAAATCACCAAAATATATAATGAATTATTTTCTAAGTCGATAGCTATTCATTTAAAGGTTGGAACTTGTCCAAAAAATAAATGTGCCGTGCTAGAATCGCCATCTTTCAAGCATTTATCGAACTAATTCATACAGGGTTAGCCAATTGACTATATAAAATATATATTACTGGCTTAGTAGCTCTAATATTATATGACTTGCTCATTATATTGGATTATAAGCATAACAAAGTAATATTGTTAAACTATTTCAAGCAAATCCCAAATGCAAATTTTATTTTTAACTTAAAATACTTTATTCATCTTCTACATGATTAAATCATTTAAAAACGTTTTCAAAATTCTTCTGACTCGCCAATATACGTGTCAAAAAGTAGAAGAAAGGTCATCAACCACTACGAAAATTGAGCGACTCGGCAATATTTTAGTCCATCGAACTAAAAATTTGTAGTTAGTTTTGAACTAGGCATCCGAAAAGGTGGACATTGATAAAAGTAGTATTTAGAGAAAACCGAAATGGTTTTTTGGGAGTTTGTGACGTGCCCCTAGCTATTAGATGATATAATAAGTGTAACAAACTGTTTGTAAATTACAGAGTAGCTAAACTGAGGAGTGATTGACAATAAATTTTATGTTTTGTAAGGCAAAACTTGATTTAAACATAATTCTACAGATATTTTAATATTGTATAGTATGTTAACTGTTAGTATTATCATTTTCTCTTTTTTTTTTTAATTGATTGATTCGGATTGGAATTACTTTTTGTTATATTGTCCTTAATATGAAGTTTATATAACACTTGAAGCCTTCAATTTGGAAGAATCAAACTCACACTTTAAGTATTATTATTATTCTTTATTGATTTACGGTTAATACAAGAATGATTTCTTTTTAGTATTGTACATACCCATCGATGTACCTAGGCGATAACAAATCAACCAAAGAAATAAATAAATATCCCAGTGGCGTACCAGTAATATTTACAATATACAACACTTTTAATGAAGAGTAAACGACAAACAGGCACTTTCTTTGTAAAATCCAATAACAAATGTACCCTTTCGGATTCTAGGACGTTGCCAACATCAACGGGTCCAGCATCAGCAGCGGTAACAGCAAAAATACGATTTAATCTAGAACGTGTGCACCTGTTTTATCGCCGTTATTAATCAGAAAATAAATTAGTAGCGAAATGCAACAGCCGCTTCGTTGCGGGGCGTATAATGCGTTTCTAATGTAAATTTTCTGTAAATTTTACGTCGCGACCATGGAACATCGGTCATAAATATTCGCTAATTAACCGCTTTATTCTTGTGACTTACCTGGCTGCAGGAATGTAGAGTGCGCTATTACTGGCGAACGTACAGAGTGACTCTAATAAACGTATAGCTTGTAGCAATAAAAACCACTTTTCAAATCATTGTAATTTATGAATAGGTGAACATATTGTACAGGTTCCATCCCGAAATAGTCAAACCAATCAAATATTGTAAAACTTTTAGGGTTATGTCTCTTTTGGGTTATTACAAAAATTTCAAAACCTAATTAAATATTTGATATCAAAAATCATAAAAATGTCTTCTGGTCGTTTTATTTTTTCAACACCTCTTCAAAACCTGTACCAACTCCTACTCTGTCTTTGCCTATATCTTTTGCTCGCCTCTTGGTTTTCTATTTTGTATTTTTTACTGTTGTGCCTCCTTCTCTTCCTCTAATTCCTCTAAATGCTCAGTTTTCCTTCCTGTTGTCCGATTCACAAGTGTTTTACCATTTTTCCTTATTTGTGCTTTACTTCCTATGTGTCCAACACAACAATATTCTTCAAACAATAACAGTATATCTATATAAAAGTATATCCCACATTTTTTAATATTCCTATTTGACTTTTCTACTTTTCCTATCTGACTTTTCTACAAATTCACAATTGACGAGTCATCTAAATTCCACTGTGAATCTTTTCAAAAAGACAGCGTATAACAACACTCTGGAGTCTACAAGGAGGACATCCTAAGGCTTCAACTGTTTTATTTTCTTTCACTATCCTGTTGTCAAATTCTTTCATTTCATCTCCCATGTCTGTTGCTGTTACCTCCAGATATTCAAAATCAGTTCAATTTGGAAAAGGATCTCTTGCTCAAAATAGTTTTGGAATACCTATCCTAGACCATACTACTTTGTTGTTTTTTTTTTAAACAGTTATAAACACTTCGTCATCTGCATTTGCAATGATTTTTAATTTTACCATATAGATTGTTCCTTGGGTTCGTATTACACTTCTTCTGTATACCAGTTCTAGCATAAATTAAAGAGCACTGCAATTAGTGGATTGCCCTGCTTTAAAGCTTCGGTTTGGGTTTATTTAACGTAATTTTCACTAGCTGGGTAAATTTTTTTGATTGTTAGTCATTGATACAATTGTTTTCGCATAACTACTATTCTGAATTGCTTTTAATACGAATACTAGATCGCTGGTTGATTTATAAATCCACCCTGGTACTTACCCACTTGCTCATTTAAATTTGTATCTAGCCTGCTTCTTGTAATCCTTGCTAGGACTTTGTAACCAATATCTAGTAAGGTAATAACACAATGCGCCTTATCACCCTTTTAATGCATAGGGTAGATTATTGCCTTGTTCTATTGTTTGAAATTTTTTCTAGTTGTTAAACCTTCTTTAGCAAAATACATATATAACAGCACTTATTTATTTCTATTTAACTGTGGTCAAAAGGTAAAAGGGCATAAGTCAATTTTGGTGATATTACCTAGGTTGTTTGTTCAAGCTCCATTCCCTATTTAAACTCCAAACGATCAGCGTTCATTTATACCGATTAATCACTGTTCAGCACGCTTAAGTGATAGTTAAAAACCCTAAAAAGTCTGCTCCTGTTCCTCTCTAACCCCTGCAAAACCAAACTCATCTTATCACCAAAAATTGACTTACGTCCTTTTACCTTTCGACCACAACTAAATTCCATTACTTCCAGCAATTTTATAGTTTCCCTGTTATTTAATACTTCTCTTATCTCTGCTTTCGTTGGTGCTTCGACGATTGACGTAGGTTCTCTTCTCTCCTTTCTCAGAATGGTATACTTCGCTTTCTATTTCTTCCCCATCAAGCAGCTCACCAAAGTGTTCCCTTCGCCTCTCCAGTTTATCTTTCTTACCTTCTATTAAGTGACCTTCTTTACTTTTGTAATATCTTTGACCTGTGTTTTATATCTTAGTAAAAGCTCCTAACATTTTTATTTATATAATGTTCTATTATTTTTAAGTTCTCTACCAAATATTTTTTAGCATTTCTGATGCATAAGCTATTTTAACATGTCCTGTCTTATATTTCTATTAATCAGTACTTCTCTGCAGTTCTTATCAACCTTACCAGCTGTTTTTATGTCACTTCTTTCATCACTCCTATTTAATTCCATCCATCTCCAACATCCTCCAGTCTTTATTTATTTTCTAAATTTGTGGTCATAACTTCTTTATTACTATCTGTTCAGTGTTTAATCTAGTCATGTCATATTTATTAACGTCTTGCGTCTTTGTTTCATTTCGTGGAAGTTTTTTTTGCCACGATTAGTAATGTAGTCGAAGTCCGCATGAACAATTAGCTGACCATAAAAGAAGCTGGCCGCTGTATGTGTCACTTTCTATACCGTAACCTGCATTTCTAAATTTTCTTCTTAATTTTTTTGCTGCTTAAAATTACAATAAACCTACGTGTTTTAGAGTTACCACCTTAAGTATTCCACCTTGTATTTCCTCCCAAAAAAACTAGACATTGATTAATTTACTGCACCTCACATACTGTTGGGCAATAAAACTTGTGGCTATATTTAATTGGCAAATGAAACAATGTCTGAGTTTTGAATTTGTGCTAATTAACGTCTGTTGTTTTTACATTCTAAAGGTAACAACAATAGACTAGGTTGTTTGACTTCTTTATAAAACAAAAAGTAGATTAAATATTGCACAAGAGAACCACAGAACAAAGAAACTTAGTGTCTTGATGATGGATCAGAGAAACAACTTAAAAATCAAGTCGTAGAAGCAAAATGAAATATTACCCAGAACTAATGGATGGAACGTAAAGAGAAAAATTAAGGAAATGGTTTCGTATATAGAAACAAATAAATAATAAATATAACTCTATAAAAAGCATAATTTTACAAGCACCCTGTATCTTGAAATTTTCCACCATTAACTAGCTAATAGCAAATAATCCTATTTCGCAAATCGCGTACCTCAATTAGGACCCTAGCAAAGTGGTCTGTGTCTCTTTATAGTCGCACAAGGATTTCTTCTTAATAATTCAGACTCTCCGAATCGGTCGTGACTACCCGTCCAAGAGCCCGTTTCTCTTTCTACGTGTTCGAAAAGGTTCAAAGTGGGACAAAGAGCCTGCCTTGCCTGCCTGCCGGACAACGGTCGCGGCCTGCAATTAAGACACAAGTGCCGAACCGTTTATGCATTTTGATCAAACAAACCCGTCCATTTCTCGATCCATATTTATAATTTATCAAAGAAGGCTTTATTGGGAATGTATACAAGATATTTAGTAGGCGGAAAGTGAAGTATAATTAGCCGTGTTTGGTGGTTATGCTTGAGATACTCTGATGAAAGGATATAGGTAGCGAATGGCGACGGTTGTTTGAAGTTGTTTCATAGCTTTTCTTTAAAAAAAAATCAAGTTGTATAACAATATAGAGCAAAATTTTAACATTTATTATTATTATTGCTGTAAGTGGTATCCATTGAATTTGTCGATTACTTATTTCTGCGTTTTAAATTCTAATCCAAAGTTCATTTTGCTCTTGTCCTCCACAAAAATGAAATCAAAAATATTTAAATCTGATGATCTAGGGGCCATTACAGGGGCGTCAGCTGTTTAACCAATCTATTTATTGGAAAACTGGTGGTTCCACAGATTCAATGTAGAATGAGGAGTAAAACGTGTTACCTCTAAAATGTAATGACAAATACTGTAATAAACACGTGCATCCTGAAGAAACTTTAAGTACATTTCACCATTCAACCTAGCAGGTAAAAACAACAGGATCTATGAGATTATTTTGACCCATTATTAGGCCGAAACTCATGTGGATTTTTATTTGAATAGATAAGGTCATTGTGTTGTAGATCTTCATCGGTGAACAGCATTTTACAATGAAACTGAAATTCTTCTTTCTTGAATTAATTTACCAAATGTTAGATGCGATTCAGGATCTGTTAGTAAAAATTGAACATTTTGAAGCTGATACGGAAGTAGAAGATGCTTTTTAATAAGTTTGTGGGCTACTTCTTTTAAAACCTCTATTTCACGAGGAAGGACATTCTAAAAAGTAAAAATTAAACTGTCAAGTAAATTTTGGGTTTAAATGTTCAGAGGAAACTGTAGTAGAAGACTCGAGTAAGAACTGTTGTCCAAAACTCTTGCGGAGGTCCCGAAACTCCTTAATGGTGAAGTTTTGTGCAGCAATTTGTGTACTAAAGGTAAATATCTTTAAATTACTTTAACATGTTATTTGTATTTTTTTTTTTTTAACAATTAATTTATTAATTTTCATATAAATGCCAATTATTCAATATCTTATAATTATCTTAATTTTATCAATATTTATTTATTTTAATATACATATGTTACTGTTTATTCACTTTTATTATTATTGTCTCTTCCCTTTTTCAAAACCAGTTATAAAATATTCCGAGCATTTGTGAAGCCTGAGCGTTTTTACCCCTAAGGACTAGAAGAGTCTTTAACTAGTTTTATTTCTTTTTAGGGTTCCGTACCCGAAAGGTGACCAACGGGACCCTATTACTAAGTCTCCGCTGTTCGTTTGTCTGTCAGCGGGCTGTATCTCATGATACGTAAAAGGTAGACAATTGAATGTATGTTTCTTTTATCGCTATAACAAGAAATAATAAAATTAAATTAAAAATTTAAGGGGGCTCCCCTAGTAGAAACTTTTTTGCTCGATCTTAATAAAGTATTTAAAAAGTACCTACATATTATTAAAGCTTGTATGATGGCGCAAAACCCTGACTTGCACTTGGCCGATTTTTTAATTTCATTTTTGGATGGTGACAGTGCTGTCTTAATCCCTTAATAGTATACTGACAACAGTAGTCAAAGATCTATCAGTTGTTACAAATGGGTCTTTAGACTAGTTGGTTGTTACAATTGGATCAAAAGCTTTTGACAAGGCAAAGAGAGGTGCATCTACGTACTGCCCCCTATCCAGCTGTCGAAGTATTTAGTTGAAGAAGGCAGTAGGTGCACTCTTCATTGATTGGTCTGGTAGAAAAACATTAGTTGACATACACACTTTTTAAATTAAACTTTATATATTATAGTGGGGTTTGTAATAGATCTCTATTTATCTGGTTACAACTGACACTATTTTTTGAAAATAGGTGTTTCAAGCCCAATTTTAGGAGCATTTGGGAACATGCCGAGTGACAAGAAAGTATTGGATGTATCTATATATTTTTTTTTGTGGAAATGCAATCAATTCCTTCTGCATTTGTATTCTTTAGACATTCATATGTTTGTATCACTTTTTCAAAGGGAGTGTATTAGATGTCCCTGTAGCTGTATACAGTGGGATAATTCGAAATGTGACAGTTTTTCGTTTAACAGCCAACTAAAACAGGTAACGGTCATCCTGTATGTTTATCCGCAATAGGCGGTATACACGTGAACACACGCACAAACACCGGCGGCGATAAGCTGCCTCTGTGGAATTGTTTATCGGTATACCGGATCCATACATAATGT
Organism: Psylliodes chrysocephalus; assembly: GCA_927349885.1. Classification (NCBI taxonomy): domain Eukaryota; kingdom Metazoa; phylum Arthropoda; class Insecta; order Coleoptera; family Chrysomelidae; genus Psylliodes; species Psylliodes chrysocephalus. The sequence continues at coordinate 9,540,909 of OV651823.1, read as the reverse complement.
GTTTATCTGGGATGGATGTTCCGTGTACGGAGCGGCCATGTTGCACTAACACTTGGCATGATTAATAGTTGTAGTATTGCTGCCATTAGCAGCCCTCTCGCGACCACTACGCGACGTCGACGACGCCGGTCGTCGGGAGAACGTATATATGGACAGGGACGGACATGAAGTCCCTCGGGTTAAGCTAGGCCAACGCTTGCGATTGAAACGCTGCAACGCAAGTACGGTAACCAAGTATCTGCAATGTTTCTTAGTTTACGTCGCCGCGCAACTCATCTTCTATATTGCCATGAAAATTACTGGGATTTGACATTCACTTTATTGAAATATAATGATCTTTTTTTATTAGGTCAAATTCTTCCTGTAAAAGTTTTTACTTTATTTTACGCTTATTTTTAGATATTAAGTATTCCTTACTGAAAGCAATAAAGGAATGTTTTGAGGAAGATTTAGTCAAATAAAAAAAAAGGTTTTGCCAAACTATTGACGTTGGAAGTGACACTGCAAAAAAGATTACACCACGAATTGTTGCTGGTTAGAAAGTGTATCGCAATTTGGACCATTATTAATTACTTTCATCACTTATATTTACGTATTTATAACAAATTTTTTTCTGGGATATTCAACTATATTTTCATCTCATTACGGTTTCTTACTAATTGGTTCTTCCATCAGTACTGGGACCATCTTCGTAAACCTTTGAATTTGAGTTGTTTTAGAAATTTTGTTTTATTAGTTAAATTATTACATTAAAGTTAAGTTATACTATATTGACCACACATTTATAATATGAATGTTTACTTAAAATTCCTTAAACTGGAAGAAAATTAATAACAAAAACTATAAACTATAACAATAACTATAAATTATTTTAAACAATACTGTAATATGAGCCATTTTATTATTCAGTCATGCTCTAATACTCCAAGTCCCTCTCTGTATTATTTGGCCTTTTCGATTAATGTTCCAGAAAAGACGGGATAATGTTTCTAGAAAATTTAGTGGTTTCTAGAGAATTTGGTGACCTTTCTAGCTCATTCGCCAAACTTTTAAAGTTGTATATAAATATTGGTTGAGAACGAAGAGGAGCCAGTTAGTTATGGACAGTGAAGATAAATAGTAATTAGTAGATAGACAGTGGTGAATATAAATAGTGATTGATCAGTTTAAAGACATTCGAAGTATATATAAATTAGAATAGTAGTGTTATAAATAAATAAGTGTTTAAATAAATTATTGATAAATAAACTGTTGTTTTAAAATAAACAAACATCACAATACTGTTAATTAATATTTGTCATTTTGAGATAAGATATTTAGGTATTTAACAACATTAAACTACTCCACATTCAAAACTACTCCACATTCAAAAATAACAAACCAGATACTATTTTGAGCTGACCCTTCTATTGTACTAACAAAATCAGTTGTGACATACCTAATTAAAGAACATTCTCTTGTGAAGTCAAAGGAAGGGTAGAATGAAATGGGAAGATGCAGAGCTCTTAGGAAGCTTTTAAGTTACCCTGACATCACTACAGCGAATAAATACTACGACTAGACAAAATTAGAGCAGGCATTTTTATTGGGCATTATCAAGTGCAGAAGCTTCTGCAGCATGAAGCTATCAGGCACTCTACGGAAGGTGCAAACAAGAAGATAAAACTATTGCGTATATGCTTGATACTCTCATCTATTAGGAAATTTGGATTTGGCGAGTATTGGCTAACACCGGCAGATATAGAAGAAGCACCTCTCGGTGACGTTGTCTATACGCTTGCTAATGAACTAATAAATGCCTCTGCAGTTCAGGACGATACACAATAAGCACAAGTGTTGTGAGAGCAATCTACCCTCCTCAACTTACCGAAACATACAGAGTTTGTTAAAGAATTAAACAATTTCTAAAACGCGAAGTTGGATATTCATCTTGACAATTTGGAAATATTTGACCTATATCAGCGATAGCTCAATTAGAAGAGCGCTCTGCATAGAGCAGAAGTAGGAAGGTTCGAATCTCCCAACGGACAGATTTTTACAATTTTTCATTAAATTTGTTTCATTATTTAGTACGGGTAATATTGGGATTGGTTTGGGGATTTCTTAGGGGTTTATTCAACATTAATGTATGCAGCTGTATCATCGTCGTTTAACTTCCACAATCTCTAAAGATGTCTCCGAGGTGATAGAAAATGTGTGAACATGTATTGTTCAGAGAAATTAATTTTTTTAAGGAATATGATGTTTTTTGTTTGGCCAATCCGGTTCTGTATATAGATATACAATACGTATGTCGGCGAAGGTGCAAACAGTAGGCGGATGGGCAAAAACGACACGTTACGGGCGGAACATCAGGCATGACGGTAAACACTTGCTGTTTGCCGTCCCAGAGGTTAATTGGATCGGCTTGACATGTCTAATATGCATATACGCGTTTAACCTAATTTGTATTTGATAGGTTTGCAATCGGCGAATATAACCTATATTGATAGTAAGATTAGAGCACGTGTGAGTGTATACGTGGAGCTGTCGGTACGATTTTCTCCCATTTTTTCTTTTGTTTATATCTACAAGTCCAGAATAATATTATTCGATTCCTGCTCTGTAGTGTCCACTTCGATATTAGCAAAGCGTATTGGAAAGTGTTCAATAGCCGATATTTTATATACACGGTGTTTCATAATATATGCGTAGGACTTCAGGACGTGATAGCTCGCCCAAAAATATGAAAAAACGTTTCTATTAACTTACCCTCTAAAATGCACCATTTTCGAGATACAGGGTGTTGAAATTGGAAAAAAAAATTTCTACGCCACTGGAAAAAGTACGGTTTTGATACGCCCATTTGAACCGCCAATGTTTTTTACACAAAAAAGGTACTCTTGGTCATACGCTCTAAAGTCGACGGTTTTCGAGAAAAATCAAATTTTGTTTTATTTCCAAAAATTGACCATGTATTTCAACATTAAAATTTGAGTTTTTTTGAAAACGATCAACTTTAGAGCGTATGACCAAGAGTACCTTTTTTGTGTAGAAAACATTTTACCACTTTGGCTGCCCGTTCTTCTATTTCTTCTGTCTCTTCGCCACTATCGCTTATTGTGACTCTTCAGTTGCTAAATTTGTTGACTTTCTCAAACTTATACTTTGATCCTTCTACTTTTATTCTAATTCTTAGAAGTCTACTTAAAAATGTCTAAATTATAGAAAGAAGAGAACACAAATTCTTTTAATAATTTGACTCGTTTTGGTACCATTGTTATATCAGCCACTTTCCATGGTTTATAATAAAAATACATCAAAATAGTATATTATGCAACGATCATGTAATAACCATTATATGAGAGTTGCATACGCTATTTTTTCTACACCCGATAAATAATCAAGAACTATAAATATTATATTTATATTGGTATTGAACACAATAACAGTAATTACTCGTATTTCTATAAAAAATTCTACAAAATTGTAATTAATGGTATTACCTCGGGTATTGGTATTACCATAGATTTTTGGGGCAAAATATTTTGTACTGCATTTTTTGCTTTCTCCGATATGTGTGTCTTCTATATCGCTGATATCAGACATTTTGATAATATTATTATCGAAGTTTAGCTATCTACGAAAATTTAATACGTTTGGACAACTAAAACAATTACATAAGAACCCAGGATAAACGTCAAACAGCATTCTTGATTGAACAATTGTAGGTTTCTATTTATTAAAAATCTGTATCGTGATGAAAAATCTGTATCATAATGGGTATCATTATGAAACGGATTATGGGCATATAAGTGCATTATTATGTAGAAAAAATATATTATTAAATCATTGTTCTCTACTTAAACTCTGCATTGAGTGAAATACAATTCATTTAAAAAAAAGAAATAAAATATAACGCTCTTACATTCAACTTACTCGAAAACTGTTACAGAACAACTACTTCGAAATTACGAAACAATCCCTTAGAGGATCTCGCATTATTCCATTATCACCTGACCTATGGAGGTGCGTCTTTAGATAGCCGGGGCCAGCAAATCCCCAACTCCCAGACCAAATTTGAAAGATAATTACTAGAGAGTCGAAGTAATGGCAGTAGACAGCTCCGATAATTCAGTTACCTTACCGTAGCCGGGGTCTTAATAGAACCTGCGGACACTCTGGACAGTGTAGCTTCTCTTCGGAGACCTGGACGTTATTATTGTTGTACGGTCGCTGAGCACTGGTGGCTGTTATGTGTTTTATGAGAAAGCAATGAAATTCTGAATAGGAATTTTGTTTTCTTAATGCAGCTTATTTAAATAACAGAAACTGACGTTAATAGAATATAAAAGCATTGAGTAATTCATTTAAATTTAGATTGTAAGAGCCAGTCAAATTAAAGAAGTCTTCTTTAAAGCTTCGTTTGAGTAAATATATATTTTTGCTACTTTAGATGATTTTAACAACTAATATTTAACGTTTGATATTTAGACGACATCACACAATTGCTGTTATTTGCTGTCATTTGCTTTGATGTAAATAAACAAACAAATTTAACTTTGGTTTTACTGTATACTCATTTTCTTTTAATTTGAGCAAAGGTTAAACCTACATTCTAGTAATCTAGTAGTTGTTTATAACAATAAGAAAATATTCAATTCAACATATTTACTCTTATTTGACAAATAGTATGTTTACCTTTGCATTTGTTGTGGCTGGAATTATTTTATATTATGTTATATTATTTTATACCAATTTGATACATAAATGAGTATCCATCTTTGACTTTCGCTTTGGTACCAAAGCTAATGTCTTAAAAAGTTGAACATTCGTTTGATTTAGTTAGTAAAAACGGTATGTAATACGCATTTTGCTCACCTTTAGTGAAAATGGACAAACCAACATACCTGAAACAAAAAACAATATTAATTTGACTTATTTTTATTTGTTAGCTAATTGACAGCAAATTATTTATTTTGTAGACAAATCTAATATGTAAAAATAACGTTTTTGCTGTTTGAGGGCACCAAGATGATTAATTATGAAGTAACGATGCATATCGTAAATTAAGGACCGACTAAATCTGACATACGGTCAATTTCAATTTATTGACCGGAAATCAACTCCTTTCTTTTACGAACACAATTTCAGTTTTCGGCCATCTTGAACGCACAAAATTAGAGAAAAACCCTTAGTTTCCCTCAGTTAAACTGTAATTTTGCTTATTGTACTACCAAACAATTATCGTACATTTCATCAACACTACCGCCAAATGTTCAAAATTAATAACGATTTATTTCTGTATTAAATACACTAATTTACTATAAAAGTATTTTACTCGCACACGGGTGTCGTCGGTAAAATGATCCTTAAGTTTTTTCATCTGCCATATTTTGGTCAAAGAAAAAAATAATAACCCGCATCGCAACGTTGCCATTTCTCGTCTTCGTGGTTACAAAGATTAAAGAGGGTTGTAGCATCACAATCGGAGATGAAAATATTTTTAGATCAACAAATATTAGAAATTTATATAAATTAAATATAATATTTTATTACAATATTCCAAATTATATTTAGTGCCACATCACAATTTATTTATTTCCATTACTATTTTTTCCCTGTTGGGTGTTGAGAAATCCAATTTTTGAACATATGTACAGAATATATCGCAAGTAATTTAAATACTCATCTAAAATTCTTAAATTCGTTGGTAATATCATAAATAGAGCAAAAAGTAGTACACATGAATTTACTGAATGACTTTCTGAATGTATCTCTCCTCTATATCGGAAGCTAATTTTAGGAGAAATGAGGCAAACGTTCGCTATATACGTAGAAAAATTCGCATCGTACATCCGATGAAATAAGGTGTATTTTTAATGGAATGTGGGTTGGTATCAAGATGTTCAATCGCAGAATACAGTTTATATTGTAGATACTCTATTATAAAATGTACTGCTGTACCACAAGAGATTCCCTTTTTTTATCTAGTTTTAGTAAACAGAATGAAATAAAAATACCTAAAGAAAGGCACGCGAGTTAAAAAATTACTTTCGTACAGGTAACACAATAGAATTCATATTATGTCAAATTAGAATTCATATCTAACTTTAAAAAATCCTCCATTTTTGTGAACATAAAAAAACTGAAGGGATCTGGGATAGCAATTGCTAACGATCTGACAGCTAATCAGAGGCAAATAATGAAAGTAAGCCTTGTTTGTGTGTCTCTATAGACCTATCCAAAGCGTTTGACTCAGTCAGCCATGACTTAGTTTTACAATCTTTGAAAGATTTAGGAATAAGGGACAATTGCTTTAAGTTTTTTAAAAGCTATCCTACTAAGAGAAGTCAAGCCGTGAGAATAGATGATATTGTCAGTAATTATGAAACGGTTAAATGTAGTGTACCTCAGGGCACTGTGTTAGGTCCAACTCTTTTTAATATTTATATTAATAATTTATTCTCACTTAGAAGTTCTGGTGATATTTTAGGATTTGCAGATGATACTGCAATATTTTATGAATCGGATACCTGGGATAAAATTAAATTAAAGGTCGAGACTGATTTCTGTAACATAAAAAATTGGTTAGAATATAAATTATTAACAATAAATATTAACAAAACTAATTACTTACCTTTTGCTTGCAATTATTTGGGTTTACCAACATTTAACCGACTGTGGATAAATGGTGAACAATCATTTGAAATTTTATCTGTAGATAAAATAAAATATTTAGGAATCATTTTAGACCAGTACATGAAATGAAAATACATATTTTATATGTAATTAAAAAACTTCTTATTCTTAAAATGTTATTAAAATTATAATTGATATTAAATACGACCCACATTATTTGTTAATATCTACTTACTGCGAAAAAATACCTACATAAAAGTATACTGAACAAAAATATCGATAATAACATCCAATTATTATTTGGTAGACACGCTAATTCTAACTTTAATCATAGCCTGTTACATTTTCTTTTTCTCAATTTCCACAAATAAAATGATTCGGCACCGTCCCTGAGTCAATCCTACGGGAATCTTGAAAGTGATGAACACAAGATAAAGGAACGGTAAATGAGAACGGTGTTAGGCCGTGATAGATTCCCAGAATTGGACAGAGTCTCACCAAAGCATCCTCGACGGCAATCGAGGGGTCAAAGGGGGGAGACAGTGTGGGTGAGGGGCGGGAGAGAATAGTAACTAGTACAGGTGCTGACGACGAATAGGCCCGTTCTAAAAGGAGAAAAAAAAAATCTGTTGTATATTATAGAAAACAGAAAAAATTGGGAAATAGTCGCAATTAAATATCTCGGTTCCTAGACATAAAAATATATTTATTTTCTAGCATAGGGTAGGTATAAATACCACTTTCAAAATCTGGTAAAGAGAACGACTTGCAAAGGGAATTTTCCGATTATTTAATAGGAATCTAATATCTCCGCTCCTAGACATAGAAATATATTTTTTTCTAGCATAAGTTAGCTACAAATACACTTTTAACTTGTCCTAAAAAGAACAACTTGCAAGATCAAATAGCATGTTTTTCAACCCCAGGGAAAAAATAGTCGCAAGTCGCAATCAAATATCTCGGTTCCTAGACATAAAAATATATTTATTTTTAACCGACTTCAAAAAAGGAGGAGGTTCTCAATTCGTCGCAATATTTTTTTTTTATATATATATACCGGGTGTTCAAATTAAAGTGTTACAGTTAAATACCGCCGAAAATATGCATTTTAGAAAAAAAGTTTCAGACAAAAGTTTTATAGTTTTTTGGGGGAAATATTTTGGCTAAATTCATTTTTTTATAGCTGACCATAATATGGCCATATCGAGGTGGACTTTGTTTTTTTAAATGGGAATCCCATTTTTTCTTATATATTCTTAAAATACATAAAAAAATAAGACATTTTTGATGGAAATATTTTTTTATTGGACTTTTACTTTTTGAGTAACAGCTACTTGAAAATTTTGCTGGGCGACAAAAAAATTGGCCATATTATATGTGTGTGTTCAGCGATAATTCTTTAACACGTTGTCCGATTTTAATGATTCTTTTTTTGTTATAAAGGGGGTACTTTAGGGGTGGTTCCATTTAAATTTAGTCAAAATCTAATAATTGGGCCCATGACAAAATCCTCAAACTCTTCATTTTTTATGTATGTTTAGCGATAATGCTTTACCACCTTGTCCGATTTATATGATTCTTTTTTTGTTAGTAAGGGGGTACCTCAGAGGTGGTTCCATATAAATTTGCTTAAGATGTGATGATGACATCTGCACGTTTTTGAAGCCGGTTTTTTTAAATTTTTAATTTCTAATACTTGTCTAGCATAAGGTAGGTATAAATACCACTTTCAATATATGTTAAAGAGAACAACTTGCAAGGTCCCTATTTGATATTGCAAGTCGTTCTCTTTAACAGATTTTGAATGTGGTATTTTTACCTACCCTATGCTAAAAAATAAATATATTTTTATGTCTAGGAACCGAGATATTTGATTGCGACTATTTCCCAATTTTTTCTGTTTTCCATTATTCTCTTCTATGCATTTTGGTCTATTCCTATTATTGTATTAATCCATTTTTCTTCCAACGTGCCAATTCTTTTGTAGCATCTTTATTTCCTCTTCAAAAACTGTTTCTTTCTCGACTCCAATCTCAAATTTTTCATTTTGCAATTTTGCTGCACTCTTATTTCTCTCATTATATTTTCTAATTTATCATTTATAAAAATGTTTATTTTCTCTTTCTCTTCTTTTATCTTCTCTTTTTTATCGATTCTTGCAATTACTTCTCTATTTTATTTTCTATTCTATCTATTTTCTCTTTATTCTTCCCATCACCTACAGCAGGGTTGGGAAACTTAGAAGAGTATTATTAACTTGACATGACCATATATCTTGTCCAAAATAGTTTGAAAATTCCTGATCTACATAATTTTTTCTTTGTCTTCTCTTCTGAATTTCTTCTTTGTCTTCATTTTTATTTTCATCCAGTTTTTTATTTATTTCCATCAATATTTAAATTGTTTCTTTCTTATTCTCTAATTGTGCTCCGTTCCTTACTAATTCATCTTTCTCTACTTCAAAGCTTTTGGCTTTATTATTAAGATTTTCCATTTCAAGCAGATCTTCCTTTCTTACTTCTGTTTTTCCTAATTGTTCCCCTTCTCCTATTCTTTCCCCCCTTCTTAGATCCATTGAATTTTATAATTTTATCACTTTTAGTATTTAAATTTTAAACTGTCACCCAACAACTTCTTCTACTGCCATGCATCTAATTTATACACCAAAATCAATAAATTGGTACCTAATTGTTTATCCTCAATTTTGATACATACTATGCATGGTGTTTTTTTTTAGAAATACATGTCCATCTTTTCACCTTTTTGGATAAAATAACATTTTTGAACATTCATTGACAAAAATTATTTATCTTTTCCACCTAATATTGATTTTACTTCAATTTTAAAAACATACGACGGACGAAGAAGAAGAAGAAAGGCACCTAGAACATCGAGAATCTTCTCGAACAGGGCTGGTTTTATATAATTAGCGCGACTTTGTAAGTTTAAATTTAGAAATAAATATTGTTAAGTAAAGATAAATTTGTAAAGTTAATAAATATCAGTGTAGTTTCGATTACAAATAAATTAGTTATACAATATTAGTAAATATAAGTTAAAATAATTAAACAATAAAAAGATTTAGTAAAAGTGTTTCTGGTATTTCTCTAAACTGGCCTAAGATTTCGTCCGATTGAGACGTTCCTTGGGAATTCGATCACGTGCCCACGTGCTGTACGGCGGGCTCTATCACGCTGCCGCCTCACCTTTGCAGGAAACAAACGCATCGGGGCCCTTTCTGCCGCCGAAGACGATTAAATAAAAAAAGAAGTTCATCGACGTTGTCGATTTCTCGAGGATTTATGTTGCGGATTGGAAATGATGTGTCGACGTGACAGGCCTTAAAAGATATTTTCGTTTTATTGGAGAGTGAAAAGTAATATGAAGATTATTAGTAATATGTTGTGTGTTATACTTCGTTTATAAACTAGGGAATTTGTTACAACCTGTTTGGTTCAAAAATAACCTTACTTAGGTTGTTACTTTATTCAATGGTTTTTTATTATTTTTATTTTTAATATGTAATCCTGGATCATCCTTTCATTCAATGTCAGAAGAAAGACAGAGTGATAGGAATCTGAATCAAAATTTTTGCCTTAATTTTTTTTTGTAAAAGAACAGCTTTGCTAAACTTGCGCCATTTAACTTGTAAATACGTTCTTGTGTAAAATGTTACTGGTTAATAAAAACATTTATTAATATTTTTATTATTATTAATATTATCGTTATAATCTGTATTTCGCAATCCAACTGTAGTCGTTTAACAAAAATGAAAAATCTTATAACTGGTAACTGGAAATAGGAAGAGGGACAATTGAGAATCCTTCAGACCCCTGTCGACCTGTTCAGTTCCCTTCTCGCGTCGCCCCCTTCAGAACTTTGAAACTATGATTAAAGCTGGTAAAAAAAGAAACATGATGTAGATGGACGCCGTGCATCGTTGGACGTTCGTTCGTAAGAGAGAACTGCTTTTTGGTGTACAAAACTGCACTCGTATAGTAAAAAAATTATTAAAAAATTACTATTTAGATATGATTTATCCCATCGTTTTTATATCTGTCATGTTTTCTATCAAATATTACTAGCTGCGTCTGTAAGTGATTTTAATTTATAAAAATAATAATAATAATCGTCTAAAGTCCATTTTTTAAACACAGAGAAGTGTATTTAATTTATTTTCATCCATGGATTCTTGTTCAGATAAAACTGTTTTTAACAAAATCGTCTATAAACCCAGATTAGCTCTTGAAGTGTTCAAGTTGCAAGTTAGTTATCTTTTAAAATACATTCTAGTGTCACAAAGACTTATACGAACATCATAAGACCTATGCTAATATATAAAATAGTTGTATGGGTAGAGAAAAGCTAACAATTGACAGCTATACAATATAGAACAAATTTAAAGAGCAGCATGTCTCATCAAAATAGGAGCGCCATAAAAACCACACAACCAGAGTCATGGTGAGACATCGCTTTTGGCAGGAGGCACTCGATACGCTTCCTTTACTCTCACTGAGATATATCATCTATAAGCTGTAAGTGACATGTCCGTATTTACACCGATGGTTCTAAAATAGAACAAGGCTCTGGATGTAAAATATACTACAGATATGTAAACCTAAAAATAAAATAGACTATGAGCAATAGTGTTAATGTAGCTCTAATCACGCACACTCATAGCATAAAGAGAAGTTACCAGAAACAGTATCACTGGATGCTCATTTATACAGATAGTAGGCAAGCACTACTTACCCTGGACAGACCACTAATTTAGTCAGAGTTAGTACTAGAATATCACGAATCCATCAACAATGAGTCTCTTTAAGATGGATCAAAGATCACACCACATCAAAAGGTAATAGTCATACTGATTCCCTACCCAAGAAAGCAGTCAATCAAATACTTTTTGAATTTGATCCTTTCATTGGACTGACAATATCGGTAGTGACCAACCTAATCAAGCATTGTGAAATTCAAGAAAGATGGGATGAAACAAGAAGCTGCAGACTTGCAAGGGATTTTAAATTATCCCAATACCACCACAGCAAACAAACACTAAACCGCACAATGCTGTGCTTTGTTATTAACTCAGAAGGTTTCACTCTCTTGAGTCTTCTTGTCAGGTTCGTGTTGTCAAGAAACTGGATTACCTCAACGTTCACATGTTGGTGGAGCCGTTGTTCGTGACTCCTAGAGAATCTGGTGATAGTCTGGTCAACAGTGTCCATCTGAAGGTCTCGATGAAGTTCGCTGTTTCTAATGTACCAAGGAGCATCGACAATGTTTCTCAATACTTTGTTCTGGAATCTCTGGATTATTAGAATATTACTGTAGCTGGCACAACCCCAGTGCTGAATGCCGTAGGTCCAAATTGGTTTCAGAATTTGTTATATGTAGATAGGCTGGAATGCCTACCAAGTAACCAGTGCATTTTCATGTATTTTATATATAACTCTTGTCTTTTCTTTTTAACATGGACATTCCAGCGAAGTCTTGTATCTAATGTAATACCTAGATATTTTGCCGAGTTAGTGTAAGGGACCTGAGCATTATTTATGTTAATTAGTATTCTTTTACCATTTTTGTCTTTTGGTCCAATTATTTATTTGATTAACTGATGTTTGTAGTTTATTTTCTCTGGCTAGGATGTCAGTATCATCTGCAAATGTAGCTATTGTGTCTTGTTCTAGTTGGGTTATGTCACAAGTGTATAACAGATACAAAGTGGATCCCAGGACGCTTCCTTGTGGTACTCCTGCTTTAATTTCTTTCAATTCAGAGTATGCTTCATCTTGTTAGACTCTAAAGAATCTATCTGAACTGTATGAATCCAATAGCTCTGCGTATGGCTGTGGAAGTAGCACATTCAGTTTATGTTCTATCCATCATACTTTATCAAAAGCCTGCGCAACATCGAGAAAGATGGCTGAACAGACTTCTTTGTTTTTTAATGCTTTTTCAATCGTATTTGGGACTCTATGAACCTGATCCATAGTTGAATGGTTTTCTCTAAAGCCGAAGTGTTAATCTGGAATTAGTTTTCTTTCTTCAATGATGAATTTTAGTCTTTTTATTTGTATTTTTTTTTTAAATAGTTCGATATTATAGGCAATACAGATATTGGCCTATATGACGAAACTTCGTTTGGAGGTTTTCCTGGTTTGGGAATCATAATGACTTCAGCTACTTTCTACAACCTAGGGACATACCTGTTCGCCTGATGACAGGCAATCTGATTGGTCATTACAATATACGGAAGCATCTTCATAGCATCTCCAGACCATCGAGCATATCCTCTACGATTGCCCGGCGCCCTCATTTATTAAATAATTTGTTTTACGTGTATTGGTTAGATTAGTATTCACTTACATTCATGAGATACTCTTTCTAATATACAGAATAATATATAAATTTAATTTCCAAACTATTTAATCGCATTGCTCCTCTAATTTAATATGTATTCATAAATAATATAAGAGTAACGAAAAATATATCAAGGCAGGACTGCTACCAATTAGTACGATCTACCGGTTCTATCACTAACCTAATGTAAATTAACATAGAAAATCGTTAAGATCCATTTTAACAATTTTTATCCATATCAACGTCACGCGTACTGAAGTCACCTGTCAACAGTGCTGCCAATTTAATATAATAATGGTATATGGTAAGTTGCTGTGCTATAGAATAATGACAGTGAGATAATGAGTTGCTGATTAATAGATTACTTAATCAATAAATTACTCAATATATCTAGTGACTAATGATAAATGACAGCATTCATCCAACAGAAAATATGACAGGCTGGTAAAACGTCCTCCACGGCAAGTTTAGCACCAGTGCAAGATCGGGAACACTTCAGTTAGGTTTTAAACCTTAGATTAAGTAATAAAGAGAGGACGCGTAACAAGTATATCGAGTACACGTAGTATTCTGTGCCGATTATCTACTGGCCGCCATTATTTTGGTGCTAATTATTTCGGTGACACCAAAGTTTTTGCTCGTGTTTATTTCTGATTTTTGAATTAAACGGGTTTATTAAAATGGTTTATTGTGTGGCATGTCAGTGTTAAAGTTATAGCGGCAAGAAATAAGCAGATATTACGTTTTACAGTTAAATGATAAACATCAATCGTTTTCACTTTATATATTTTCTTATATATTTCATTTTATTTGGTGTTATACAACTTGGTATTTACATATTGTACGTGTCTCACTCCAGAGTAATAAATTTTACCCACCAAGTTTGTTTATTTTATGCTTTTCATTGATATTTAAGCAATTAATGATATTAAAATGGCCAAACGTATAATTTTTTCCAGTGGAGTGTCGTACAATTCTAAATATTAACTTTTATTAAATCCTGATTTACTTTTGCTTTTTATTTAATTGCAATGTTTATTTGTTGTTTTATTTTAGATTTCCTGTGAAACGAATATGAAAAAAGAACAAGAAAAATTTGTAATAATAAGATTGAAGCGCAGTTATACAAGTTTCAAAATATCCTGAAGGTATGTCAGAATTCAAATTAAAAATGTTTGCTGATCTTAAAATTGAGGTTAAAAGATACATTGATGCTGATTGGACCGGTGACAACTTGAATCAAAGGCCACCAGCGGATTTGTTTTTGTGTTATCATTGTCGGTATCTGCTGCTCAAGCAAGTCAGGATATAGTTTAGTTACAAGGACTAAGGAAAGATTTTGAGATTCTACTTAAGGTAACCACCATATTGTTTTGAGGACAACCAAGAGCCTGCATTAAGTTAGATATAAACCAGAAAAGCAGTAACGGTACTAAACAGATTAATGTAAACTGTCATTATATCATTAGTCATGTCAAATTACTCTGGTATGTTGTCAGGTGGATTGACGAAACATCTCACCCAGATTCAAATTTGAACCGTTTCGAATAAGTTTAGAACTTACTCCTAGAAATACCTGTCGTGAAGGGGTACTGGGATGAATGACGTAATCATCCTGTACATGAAATTTTTTTTTAAGTTGTAGATACAATTGGTTAAGTTTGATTAGTGTAATAATTTTGATGTAAACACATGTCCTTCTTTTAAACCGAAGAAAGACCAGTCAAATAGGAGTACTGGGATGAATCGCCTGATCACTTTTTTGTAAGTTGTTGTAAATACGATTGTCAAGTTTGATTAATGTATAATTTTGATTAAACCATTTAGATTAATTCCGAATTTTTCAGAGCAGTTGTTCGTGTCCAGCATCAGGTCGCGCGACCCCTCCGTCCCGCATAGGTGACACACCCCTGTCCGCCGCGTCCCATGGTTGCCATGACGATGACCGTCGAGTAGGCGCCATCATAAACACTCATTGTTGTGATGCGGTGTGGTGGGCCGCCGGTAAGTGGCTGGCAGGACGTCGCAGGATATATACGTTTGCGAGGCCGATAAAGGGGGGAGGTCAACATCTCCAGCCAGACCAGCAGGAACTGAACTTACACACGTCGCACAAGAGCGAGTCTAAATTGGATTTTCGTCAGTAGGGCCAAAATGTAGGAAGGTGATGCTGGTACGAAAGATAATTAACCTTATCGGGGGTTCAGTGTAGGGTGCATATTCCAATAAAATTACAAAATCTAGTGGCAATCATTTATTCCCAATTAATCAAGTATACAAATCAAATAATTGGAAAAACAATCGTATTGACATAATGAGACCAAGAAACTCTAAAGAAATTGTATAAGTTGAAAGAAGAGTATTATGTTAAAAAGATGCCATCGTCCTATATTTTCCTATAATGGTAACTGAGCTCGAGTCACTAAGAATAATCAAAAATTTTAGCTGATCCTCTAGAGGAGTTCTTTGATTCTAATTAAAAAGACACTCCATTTACCTGAGGGGAGTTAAAAAACAATGTCAAATTCAAATTGATATATTTCAAAATTTAATACAATAATAACAAAGTACCAATATTGTCAATACTGCTTGATTTTTAAAGACCTCAATATAAAAAGAATTGAAGCATTTTCCCATGAAGATGAATAAGTTAAATATTATCATTAAAGCCATCCAATCTCTGGACCATGGAAATGTGATGAGCAGATGAAATCGAATAAATAATCTAAATCTAGTGAGATGTCACTAAGCTATTTCGTCCAGCTAAAGATATTCTGGAGCTATTATACCTTATTTCTTCAGTTGTTATTAAGAGTTTTAGATATTAGAGCTATTTCTTCTGCAATAGAGCAGAAGTGACTTTAACTTCTCCTCGATCCACTGCATACTTCAGATACAGATATATGTGCAACGAGTGACAGCAGTATCTGCCTTATATGTGCATGTTCCTATTAAACTATATTTCACTCATTCTTTATTGAAAATTCCGTAGCAGTATATTATCACAGTATCCCTCCTTCTAAGGTTTATTTCTTTTATTCTTCCATCATACATTATTTCAAATATCCCAGCTGCTACAGTATTCTTGAAATTACCCTCTGATTATGTTCTCTTACTTCTACTGTCTTTATTCATCTATTGTTTTAATTTTAGATACAAATTTCACACCCAATGTTTTATTCCCAGTTTATCCTTTTAATCTCTCGTTTATAAAACTTCAATTAAATTAAAATACGAATAAAAAAATCAAAACAGAACGAGAGAAAAGCCCATTCCTCTCGTTTTCATTCATTATTCGTTAAGTAAATCGAGAGTACGGGCGAGAAGAGCAGCCCGTTAGCATTGTAGGTAGACAAAGATGGACGAAAAGTTAAAATCGGTGTCAGCAGACCATGAACCAATTGAATTTATTGCTTTCACATATGCTTTTAAAAGCTTTCTGTAAAACAAATCCAATCAGAGACGGTACGTGTATAGATATCGATGGAATTTAAAAGGTAGCGACTTGTTCGATTGTGCACGTTAACTATTATCGATGATTTTATCATCATACTAATAAAAAATTACAGAACGATAAAAAATGGACGACAAACAAAACAAACACGAAAACTTAACAAAGCAATCATAAATAAACTTTGTTTCTATTTTATAAAAAATGCAATGAGCCAATAGTGCATTTTTTTGCATAGGCTCATTACCATTCAGCTAGAAACAGATTCCATAGTTAGAACTACCCAAGAATATTTCCTAACAGCAAGAGGTGTAAGAAGAAAAAAAAACCATATGTGACAGGTACACTCGCTTCTCGTCCAGGTATCCATCAGGACATTTTTTTTAATAGACAAACAAGGCCATAGCCAGAAAATAATTTGGGGGGGGAGGGTTTGATTTGGTGGAACAGTAGAAAAACATAAAATCGTTTTAATAAAAGAAATAAAATGGTGTTACCATTACAAAAATATTAACACCTTATTACAAAATTAAATTTAGTCTTCTAGCTTTCTTTGCAGCGAACAAATCAATTACCTCCTCGGTGTCGATGTCAATTCTGTGGATTGACATTAACGCCAAACCGTTTAATCTTTTCTGGCCTGTGGAGTTTCTCAAATAAGTTTTGAGGCGTTTCATAGGAGAGAAAGTCCTCTCAGGAGTACATGTAGAAACAGGCAGTGTCGCCAAGTTCTTAAAAGTTTGTGAATGTTTAGAAATAAGGCCTCCGAGAGCTTCAATAGCACATGTTGGTCGATCTAGTTCAGATTCTTCCACCCATTTTATCCGCCACATGTCTAATTCAGCTTTTACAAAGTCCCATTCCAAATATTTTTTATAGAGCTCAATGTAGTTTTCTTGATAATTTTGATTAATTTATTCTTTGCAACACACAGACGGAGTTAAAATGTTGAGAGATGATAATGTGGCTTTATGATTTTGGAATCTCGACTGAAACTGATCAATGAAATCATCCAAAAGTGGAATCATTATAGTAATTCTAAAATAAATGTCAGGATCTTTTGTGTTGTATGCTCTTGGCGTGACGTTATTCGCGGAATTTTCATTTCCTCGTTTACAGTACTAAGCAAATTCTGTGCATTCTTGAAAAGTTCAGCAAATTTTGAAACAATATTTTGGCGAACATCTTCAATAGTCTTTATAATTAAATCGACATGTTGTAAAGCTGCTTCCAAATCCAAGTATTTTGCATAGTGTCAGTGTATACGGGAACAACATTCCTAAGCAACATAAGCTTATAACAAAATCACTTGAAATGACTGATCTCAGAAAATAATTAGCCTTTGACGATGTTTCAGAATCCATGTCAGTGCTTAAGTTGTCTAGTGTATCAACAATAGCTTTATAAATTTCTTTAAATCTTAGCAACCCATCATGATTTTCTACCCAGCGGGTCTCGCATATTTGTCGTAAAGTTTTCCCATTGTGTTTCAGGAAAGTTTTATTCGATATTATCTTTTAAACACTTGGTTCGTTTTGCCGAGGAATTGATAAAATTTCCAACCGATTTTATAATTCCAATAGTATTTCGAATAGGCTGAACCTGGCAAGAATGACTCAAAGCTAAATTCAATGAATATGAGCTGCAATGAACGTATAAGGCTTCTGGATGTGACTCACGAATTACTGCCTGCACACCTTTAAAACTTCCTTTCATCGAAGAAGCTCCATCATATTCTTATCCGACTACTCCCAAAGATTTTAATTTAGATAAAATTGCATTAGCTAAATATCTTCTTTTTGTATTCTCAACTCTTACAAAAGTTAAAAAAATCTTCACGCAAGGAAAACTCATTATCTTTTGGCTCGGCATATCTTAGAGAAATGGACATCTGTTCTTGTCGTGAAAAATCAGTAGTTTCGTCAACAAGGATTGAAAAAAATTTCGCAGATTTTAATCCTTGCACAATTTTTTTCTGGATTATTTCACCACAAATTGCAATAAGTTCATTTTGTATAGTCGGGCTAGGTAGCGTTCAACGTTATATTTTCTGTGTGCTTTATTAGATTTGAGTCTCCACATCTGCTTCTCATCCGTAAGATAGCACGAAAGTTTCCATCATTTGTTTCTGGCTCAGCATCATTAATTTTTATTGGACCTGAGTCGCAGGTACCTCTCAGTGCCAGGAACGGCAGCAGAAGTACCAGAACTACTTGTAGCAGTATCACTGTCGAAAACACTTGAACACTGATTTTCAGTAGAACCTTCACTACCAGTGCCAGGTTTAGATTTTTTAAATAAATATTTAAATAATGTATTTTCTTGCGTCCTTTTTGCCATTTCAAATGTCGAACCGACCTGTAACAAATAAAAAATAGCCCAGTATTAATTCCATTTGTACACAAATATTTACTTCGATAAAGATTTAAAAGAAAATGAATACGAGTAGGTAGCATAAAATCCTTTTAATTTTAATTTAAATTACAAAAATTATAACACCACTTACTTCAATACTAATTCACAGCACCATTATTTCACACACTGCACTATTACTTCGCTTATATCTCCTTAGTTGCATCGCATTGGATCACTTTCCAAGACAGAACTGCCTCTCCGTGCTCGACGGCTCGCTTATATATTCCGCAGACGCGGCGCAACGAAACATCGAGAATAACCCGCCTCATTCTATGCTTATTGAATAATCCGGAAATGCAGTTCGAGCACGTCCCCGAAGTTGCGTCGCTTGTGTAGTTGGCGTAGTACGTAGTTTCGCCGCTCCCTAATAGATGTCGCTGCGCCGCAATTTAAGTATCGTTGTGCAAATATCAAGCGAGCATAAAGTCATACGTAATAAAAATAACAGTAGGTAGAGAATTTTGTTTGTAGTGATTAACTATTATGTTGTGTATAACAACAAAGTGAGACGGGCGCACTATATATAACTGCAGTCTCATTAATACTTATTAAAAGTCTAAAATAAATATCTTTTTTTTTTATTTCGGGAGGGGATAAATGCCCCTTGTAACCCCCCGGCTACGGCCTTGTAGACAAACAAAATTAGGCCTCGGTAAGCGGGTAAACAAATAGGTATAATACAGAGGAAACAAGATTAATATTTTAATCATAGACAAATCTTGGTGACTCTCAGAAATTGTAAGAGGCAATTAATAATATCATCAGAAAAATGTGTTAAAGCTGGGAATGGAATGTTATTTTTTATATTTTGCTGAATGGGTGTCGCTGAAGCACTGGTCGATTTGAGTATGGTATATTATGGTGATTTTAGTTCCTCTACATCAACTGAAGATGTTAGTTCCATACTTTTTAGTTGTTATGCGGTATAAGCTTCATTGTTAGTCTTCGTCGTATTTTAGCCGTATAGTTTTTTGATTTCGCTAATTATAAATATTTTTTTCAAAACACAAATCTTGTACTATAGAAATTTGTCTACATCTTAGTATATTACAATTTTTAAGCACTATACTTTTTTTTAGATAAACAAATTCATCTTTTAGTTTTGATTAAATATTATTTATGACACGTTTCTTACAGAACTGGACGCTACCCTCAATTCACGAAAACCACTTATATCGAGAGAGTGAGTGAATCATCGATTGATGCGAAAGCATTCAGTCGAATTTTCTCTTTTCTTCCGGTACAACGGTCATTTGGGGAAAGGTGATCCAAAGCTCATATATCCTCCATATAAACCGTCTATACGATAAAGAACCAGTTCAATTTATGAGCACCAGATGAAGACCACTTCTCTATTGATTTATTGCGACGTTGATTGATTGTTCATACCTAGCGCTTTTCACCGTAAATTTCTTTGGAACGATTTAGTGCCGAACAGTAAACAAGTTTACATGTAAGTTTAGTAAATTCTTAATAAACTGTTATTTTATTCATCATGTTTATTTTAAAACGTTCTTGATATTAAAATAAAACACAGATGTGAAATATTTAGTTTTAAAGCTATGTAGGCTTGTCTCCATACAGATTCTCCATCAGGTCGTTTTGAAACTAATACGAATTATAACTTTCGAAAGAAAAGAAGATATTAAACATCAGAAAACTATATACATCCCCCTAAAAAATTAAGGAATCCATCTCTACAACCCTCAACGTGAAAAAAAAAAATTTAAAAAGCTGAGAAGGAAAGACAAAAATGCGTGTCCTAGCCAGGATCACACTGGAATCTCCGAGTTTACCTATATTTTCATTTTTTTAGGCATATTTCCATTTATTTTTTGGCCCCAAAAGAATTTTTAGCGATCCTCATGTTGGATAGATGTGGTCTATTAAACTTAATTATCTTTCTTCTTACGTAAGAAAATGGGGATCCGCACGTGTTAATTTTGCGACGATGATGATCCTCTTGGTTGATAAATTTTGTAAACACAAAAAGGAATAAGGATTCTTGTTACATTAGGATAATGGAAGTAATAACCGGGATTATGATGACTTTAAAATTTTTAATGACTTTAATGCAAAACAGAAGGGCTTCTGTTGCTATTTATTATGTTTATTTCGTAGTTATTCTACCATTAGATCAAATCGACAGCATTAAGGATGTAAAATATATTAAAATAGTTATTAAAAAAAAAAAATGAGCTTAACACCCTTATTGGATGCTCTTCAGTTGCTCTCTTGCGCAGAAAAAAAGGTCCAGATGGTTTAAAGATTGTTCAACATGTTTTGGTTTCGTTAAATAAACAAATAATTACCCAAATAAGAACAAAATGAATCCGAGAGGATGAACCAATTCAACTAGGTAAATTCGTTATCATGGAGGATCCCAGTGGACAAAGAAATCCCTGGCGAAGGGGGTAGTTTTCAAACTGTATATATTCTGAAAAAAACAGCAGAACAAGAATATATAATGTAGGAAATCAAGCAAAAGCACTTTATAAGCGACCAGTATCCAAACTCATTGTGCTTGATGTTAGGAAGTAATTGAAAGAGAAGAAAAATTACTTGGGGGAGACATGTTAAAGATTTATATTAAAATTTATCTTATATTTTGTTTGTTCTAGACGCGAAATTATTCCTTTCGACATGGGTCCTAAGATACCAGCACCAGCCTCTTCCTTGGTATTTGAACCGTCTGTAATGTATGTAAAAATGCGAACTATTTTTTTATTTATATATTTTACTAGAAGAAGACGACTGGTCTAACTAATGTCAAGAAAATAAACACTATTTTAAATGCAATTGCTCAAAAAAAATAAGAAATTATAGATTTAAAGTATCATTTTCTAATTTTTTTAAACAATATTTTTCTAATAAAGCCATTTTGATATTTTATCATTACAACCTATTTCTTTATTCCAAAATTTAGTGCCGAAACTATTTCCAGTAATTATTTGTCAGTTTGAGACAGTTTGTACGTTCCCGATTTTCACAAACTACCTACAAACCCGTTAAATATGTTTACCAAAGAATCGTCCATATCTTAATACATCTAATTGGGTACCTCCATGAAAATATAACGGTAAATAAAAATTTAATTTAATGAATTGGTTTGTTTACCGCGCTCTCTTAACATGGTTCTAATATTTGTCAAAACTTGCGTCGTAAATATGCGAGACTTGGATGATATTGCGAGTTATCTAATAGTTCATTAGTTTCGACCTCGTATCAAGAAAATTCCTTTTCTGGATTCGGATTAGCTTACTTCATTTGAGATCCTACGGAAACGGTTGTATTGAAAATTGGGTAATAGCTTATAAAGTAATTCCGCGAATACACAACTTGAACATGTTTTGATAAGATGATTTTGTTTGATATCAAAAATTTTTGCTATTAAGGTTTCATTTGTTGAGGTCGATGTAGTTTTGCTGTTTCTATTGCTGCATTGTTTTTGTTGTTATAGGTATTTACTGTTTCTGATCTCTAGAAATTATTTATCAATTTAATTAGATATAGTGGATTTAATTTAAATTCCAAGCACGCCAGTCATCAATGACATTCTCTACTATTCCTGGTCATTGACAATTGTTAAAACAGCATCATCTATCCTTGTCTTTACAAATCCTTTTTCTTTCTCGTTGGAGTGAAAGACTACAAGTCTACAATTGTGAAGTACTATTCTCCGATCCTCAAAGCTTTAGGCCTGTTTCTATAGGGTAAGGTAACTCCATCAGCAATTAATGCTGTTTGGGGACTAAAAAATATTTTAGATCTTTCAAAAGCCTCTTGGTGTCATCACAAAACGTCATTATAAAAAACAAAGGAATGTATTCAACGTAGAGACTTACTTAACGACATGCAACTTCTAAGAAACTAGTATAAATGAAGTAACCAAGATAAATGGCATTTCATCAGAGTTTTTTATCAAATGGAAACCCAATACAGATTCAAAGATGCCTAAACAACTTTAGCAAGAAACATCAAATTAATTCCAATCTTCTGCTGTCGTTCCTGTTCTGGATTTTTTCATGACAAATTTAAAAACAAGATTTTTGAACAAATTTTTCACCAGTTTTGGTTTTCATGGACCTAGAAAATTATGAAATGAAAATTAAAACCAACAATCTTGTCTCAAAGTATCCTTCGCACTTAGGAGTTTCAAATAGCTTAGTTGAAGAATTTCTACACAGGAAGAGCATCTTTAGTAGAGTATTTCAAACAGAAAAGGACTAGATGAAGTTCATCTACTTCATATATGAGAAAAACTTTCAAGCAATTTTTTTTTACGATTCCAGTAAGAAAGTGCCTACAGCTAAAGGGTTTTTTTGTAGATTGACGAACTCTTTAAAAACTTAGTAATTGAAATAAAATAAGAAAAAACTCGAGTTTTCCGACGCGATTGATCATTCTAGTCAGAAGAAAGCTCATATGTCTATAAAATTTATATTATAGACGATTTTTTAAGCTAAAGCTCTTATTAAAAAATTGAAAATAAGGATTTGGCATCAAATTCTAAACAAACAGCTATAATTATTGCTACAATGGTAGGTGATATCTTATTTTCACAGAGAATTCAAACTGGAGCTTAAAACAAACTATTAAAGACATTTCACTAATTACGAACGCCCCGAAGCCTTCAAATACACCTTACTAAAATTAAAGCTACTCTCTCTTACATAATTACCTTCTTCCTCCCCCTAACGTAAACAATTCCAAAGATTAAATTGCAAATGTGGAATTTACCTCCGAAAGCTACATTCCCGACCAAAGACAAAACCGCCTATTATATTTATGTTTAATTAACCTTCAAGATGGCGCACTTTACGAAGTACATACTTTAACTACGCGGATGAGAACTAGGTAAGTACATAATAGATTATAACAGTGTAAGTTAGTCGACTGCCAGTGACTCCTCTATTAAAGGGAGACGGGCAGGGTTGTATTTATACATAATACATTTGCGTATATATGATAAAAATTATTTTACATTTGTTAGAAAAATAAATTAAGTTTAATATGTAAATTTAATAAGTATACTAAATATATTGAATACGGCCCATCTAATCAAAAATGCTTTGAATACGAATTAAAAATGAAAATCATTTTCTCGTATTTTCATTAAGGAAAAATTTTAATTTTGCACTTCTCCTCAAAAATCTCCATTACGGTTCATTTTAGAAAAATCATGTATAAAATTAAAGAGTAAAAGGATTTTCTTTTATGATAAAGAATAACAGAAATATACCTTAAAAATAGAAAAATTCCCAAACAGTATCTTCCAGATTATCCGACTATGTCCAAAATCTAATAAGCTCGCTGTAGGATGGGTTAAAGCTTAACTCTTTATTTATTTTCTTTTTTATATTTGATTTCGCTAATTATCAAATCATTCCAATTTAAATAAATGTAATCAACGTTACTTATATTTTTAGTTATATTTTTAGATTTAGTTTAGGAAAATATGCAACAGTGTTCCAGACTGAACTAATAGCCATACAACACTGTGCAAGAGAAATATTAAATCAGCAAGTATCAGGCAAAACTATTGCCATATACTACTATAGCCACGCAGCTCTAAAGGCAATTCTCCCATCAGAAATCAAATTACGACTGGTGAAAGACTGTCTAAAAGACCTGGCAGAGCTAAGTAGTCAAAACAAGGTGGGTACCAGGCCATGAAGGATACCAGGCCAACAAAAAGGTCGACGAATTAGCCCGAGAAGGCTCAGATAAGGCCATGTCAGGCCCCAAACCCCTCTGTGGAGTTGCTAAGGTATTGTGCAAGACATCCATCAAACAATGGATGTAAAAAGAGTCTCACGAATGGTAGAACAATTATCCAAGACTAAGACAGGCCAAATAGTTCATCAAGGAACCATCGGCTAAGTTCACTAAAGACCTACTGGGTCAAAAGCGTCAAATCGTTAGAATAAAGTAGGTCTTCTTACTGGACACGGTCGCCTCAAAAGGCACATGGGTGTCATCAATCCAGCAGAAGAAGCAACTTTGTACAAGTTCTGTAAAGAAGAAGTGGAAACATCATTCCACGTCCTGTGCCAATGTGAAGGCCTGGCAGGTTTCTAACATTGGGCGAAGAAAAGCCAAACGTATGGAACCAGATGCGGGAGCCACTGTCAAGTCTAATAAAAAAGACTGAGCTAGACGACATACTCTAAAACAAATGGAGTCTCACAATAGATCTAAAAAGGTCGCAGTGGAAAAGGACAAACAACGTCCAACTCTAATCTAATCTAGTTATATTTTTACTTATATTTTTACTTATATTTTTACTTATATTTTTACTTATATTTTTACTTATATTTTTACTTATATTTTTACTTATATTTTTACTTATATTTTTACTTACAGTTTTATTATATACTTATATTTTTACTCATAGTTTTACTTATATTTTCACTTATATTTTTAATCCCTCCTAAAAAGTACCCCCAGATGATCTAACCATGCTCAATATTCAATCAGCTTACCACAGGTGATTTTCTCTTTCATATTTGATTTTTCTATCCATCACATCATTTAACTTTAAGTTTATCCAACGTTGTTTAATTTGAATTGATAAATCGTTTAAATGAATCGCATGTAGTTAAAATTAATGCTAAGGATTAAAAATAATATTAAAATAACACATTAAACAGTGTTTTTGTTTTAAAATTTACCCTAAAAGGCATAAAAATTTTCATAATTTAGGCTAATAATGAACAAAAAATTTACAAAATAGAACTCAAATTGTAAAATGAAATTAATGATAGACGACAAAAAGATTATGGAGTTCCTCAAGAGATGATATTGGGACCTGTACTTTTTAAATTATATGTAAATAATATAATAGTGGGCGATATCATAGGCTGTGATACACCAATTTTCTTTGAAGCTGACTATAAAAGCCAGAAATACTCTTCTATATTATAAAAAATTGGTTTGGGGACAGGCTCTTAAGTTACCCTTTGGTTCCAAAAAGCTGATAATTTCTTCTTTCAAAATCTTAAAATTAACACTAATTCTGTATCCCAGATAAAATATTTAGGAATCTTTATAGACGTCTAAAATTTCCTATCCATATTAATTATGTATTTAAGAAAATTAAACGATCTTATACAAATTTGAACAGTTAAATAAGTACCACAATTTTTTATATTATATTTTTCTTTATATATTTACTTATATTTTTACTTATATTTTTACTTTTTTTATTTATATTTTTATCAATATTTTTAATTACATTTTACTTATATTGCAACTTATATTTTCACTTATATTTTTACCTATATTCTTATCTAAATTTTTACCTATATTTTTACTTATATGTTTACTAATAATTTTACTTATATTTATATATTCTTTTATATATTTTCCTCAAGTGCATCATTATCATATGTCTGTGAGGTATAAAAAAGTTGGAATTTCGCTTGTATAAAACTTTTAATTGTTACTGCCCCTATATCTTTTTTTTTAATTATAAATTTACTGTACTAGAAGATGGAAAAATTTTGTTTTCCAAAACATATTTATGTAAACATTTTAGATTTTGTCTGGTTTAGAATTATCCGAAGTTCAGCCCTGCCTCGAGTGAGGAAGGAGGTTAATTGAAAGCCATCCACCTCTATTATACGTTCCACCTGAAAGTACATAAAGCGGTTCGGTGCGGTAGAAAGTTATCCAGCGAAAGGAGACGCATTAACTAACGTTGCTGTGGATTATCTTAATGTGGAATCGGATTCGAAAATCGCGTCGTAGTATTGTCGCTAGATACGGAGATGTCGCAAGGGTAATTACGCAACTTGGGAAACGTTATAAGGGAAATTCCACTATTTATGAATGACTGAATGCGAATCGATTCTAATTGTCATTTTAGTTTAAACGTTTGGATTAAACTTTAACACTGTATACGTTCGGTCCTATACCAATTCAAAGCTGGTTATTATATGAATACTAATTAAATACAACTATTAATACGCAATAAATTACTTACACATCTATAAAACCAATATTTGCAATGGCAAATTCAATATAGAGCAGGAATTAAAAACATCTAATCATTCTGTTAAACGCAATGTACCTGAAAATATACATAGGAAATAATACTAGTATCTTTTATCTCCCTGTTAACACAACGTATCTCAATAACGTAAAATAATTTAAACGAATTCATTTCAAAAAGTCTGTTAAACATTTTAGACGAAAGAATTTATATATGGGGCGAAAATCAATGTTATTTTTTTTAAACCAGCGTGTTTCTACTTCCATAGCCTTTTAATGTAGGAACAGAGATTCTCATATTTATCAAATTTAAATATTTATTTCTAATATTCAGGGTGGAATTTAATAAAAATTTAAATGATGTAGAATTTTGACGAAGAATAGGATTTTGCAGACGCCATTCTAATGCTGTCCTTAAATGCGTTAAAAACTGACAAGCACTGCGCTGTTGCCTCCATAATTTTCATCTTAGGTAGTTCAATAACCTTGCTACATAACTTATCAACATTTATTTATAAATCGTTCTTGAGGTAGCAATTTAAATTAAAAGTATGGGCGACCATTGTACTTGCTTATACATTAAGCAAGTTATCCACTTCAGTCGATTGATATAACCTTGTTAACGTTCAAAATTCTTTAGGATGTACCTATTTAACTTAGGTAGGTAGAATAGCAACTTTGTGAACGCATTCGCCAAGAATCTTGTAATAAAAAAGTTACTAATGTATTGAAAATGAAATAATTAAGGTTTTTTGGTTAAAAAAAGTATACAGAATATGTTTTTTAAAATCTTATATTACTGGAAGAGTATTCCATATCATATTAGAAGGAAGCATTTCCTATAATATTAATAATTACCGCAGGTATATCACAAGGGAGCGTGCTAGGACAAGTGGCTGACGATACAGCTATTCTAAATCAGGTGAACATTTTAACCATTCAGGTTCCTCCCACCACTTTAGAATTTAATAAAATATTTACTGAACATACTCTCAATGGCAGGTCTGCAGGATTCATTCAACCAGGAACCAAGAACCATTACTATTCCTTGGTGAGTTTTAAGATTTCTGCTACCCTATTTCTGACAAAAGTCAGACTAAAAAGAATAAATTAGCTTTTTAGAAAACATCAGAATTTTCTATGGATTTAACAAGACGTGGCCCTATAGTAGCTACAATTAATTCTGTTATGGGCATAGAAATCTTCTTTTTAATGGATGCGACTCTAGCTTTTGCATGAATTTACTGAACAAATTTTCCTTACTCAATTAGTATTAGTAACAAATAATTATTTCCACACATCCAAAATCAGATGGTCTTACGTGAAAGATAACACATCCATCAACCGGAACGACGTTCGGGGAGTTGGCGAGATTTCGCCGGAAGTATTTACCTCGCTCTTTGAATGCGTTTCCTTTTTGACAGGTCTCCTCTTCACCTTCGAATCTCGGGAGTTGCGGACGGGTTACACGGGAGCTGCGTTGATTGCTTCTTTGATGAGTTAGTTCATCATCACGTTTTCAAACTCGCAAGCAACCGCGACCCGCGACTGTTCGATTCTATAGGTTTGAAGCGGTTGCGAAGCGTCTATAACTTCCGATGTTGTGAATTGTTGTGTGCATGATTTTGCCGCGAGAAAGTTGTAGGGTTGTACGATGGAAATCGTTGTAGAATGTATACAGGATAATTTGAAATCTTCATTTGCCCTATACAGTGTCCTCTAACAGTAATGCTGGTATTTCATGCTACAATGTTTTTTTCTTGATGAGGTATTGACCTTCCTATGACTTCTGTAGCTTCGGAGATTAACCCTTTTGTCTTTTTTGAGTTATATAGCCAGACTATGTTGCCATCTTTGAGACATCCTTCTGTAGCTTGGGTATCGTACCTTTCATCTTATTTCTTGCAATTTGAAGATGCGAGCAGACCAACTCATGCATATCGTCCATTTTTTTGTTACTGGATAACATAATCTACACCAGCTATAATATATTCTCCAGGTCGGCATCCAAACTCGAGGTCACAGAGTAGTCCCATCTCGCGCCCACGACTTCTACTGGTGTTCAATCTATTGAGTCATTGACAACAGATCTATAGACCATTGAAAATGGTTCAACGCTGTAGTTCTGGTTTTCTAGTTACCTAGTCTGTCACAGATTCTTCGGAAAAGCTGCAAAATTTCTGGATCTTCAGCGAATTTAGCTTAGCTTCTTTAGAAAACACACAGAAAAATGAAAAATTTGTCATTCCAAACTTGCCTAAAATAATTATTATTGTTAAAAACAATTCATTTATGATTTAATATATAGTATATTGAATTTTTTTTTAATATAATATAGAACTATAAATTAATATCCATCACAGCACGTCATACTAACCTAAATACATCAATAAAAAACCTTAGTTACAGGATGCGAGTAACATGTTGTGTATACTCCTGCAATTCTTCAAACATCACCGTTACTAAATATAGAAATCATTAATACCCAGGTATTAGTTACATGGTACTTTTAATGAACAAGAAAATTATTACAATCATTAATAACTGACAACTTCTAATCTTGTTAAACTATTTCTGTAACATAGAACATTACTCTGTACGTTCTGTTACTAATTGCTACATGAAGTTGACCTAGTATTAAATAGGAGACAATGTAAATGACAATTAGTTTTAATAGTTTTATGTGTACCTGTGCCAACGTAGATTTAAAGTTTTAATTTCATAACGTTTGTTACACGAAACTTTTTCAACAAAACAAATTTACTACATGAGAAATTTTGGTTTTTCTCCTATTAATGGATTTTTATGCAGTAAAGGCCAAAACAATAATAACGTAAACAGTATTTTATTTACAGGAATCTTCCATGTAATAAATTAAAAAATGCTCGGACGAAGATGCCTGTTCGAAAAAATAATAAATAGTAAGTGTATCATAGCTTTTTTCGATATTTTACTGAATTGGTAAATATTTTAGGTTGCTTATTTCTGAGCCTGGACAAGTAGAAGCAGCTGAGATGTGTTGAGATTCAAAGAGAAAACAAACCAACGATATCTTTTGATGCAAATAATATCAGTAGAAGAATTGGAGACATGCCCTATTTTATTCAATCCATTATTTCTCTAAATAAACATGCGCCATTCGATTGTGGCTTTGGCGATATGGAATTTATAGAGAGCAAAGAATTGGTCTAATAAGTTGCAAAATGTGTAATCTCAATACAGATTTGAACACTGAAAATCCAAAACGGACTACTAAAATGAATTTAAACTCAGCTGCAGTATAGGCTACTCTATCAACTTGATGTGGGCATACACAGATGGTCGAGTAGTATGTCATAATGAATATTCCACAAATGTCTTTTCGACAATACTCAGCTCATAATGAGTTGATAAGTAAAATTTAGAAGCAGCTTGGAAGGCCATGGAACAAGCAGGACTGGAAGAATTGCAATTAGCAAAAGATATTGGAAAAGTAGATGAACAAGGAAATGGTCTAATTGCATTGATTTAAATGTAGTTAATCGTTTATTTAAAAAATAATTCCGTCGTCGAAGTAATCAGTAAAAATATTCTCTGCAAAGAAATTACTATCAACACAATAGTTACAATATACCGACAAATTTGGCCAGCCCGTGTTTTAGGTGGAGATGAAAAATTAGACTGAACGGAAAAAGATAGAATTATTACACGTACAATTGTCTTTACATAAACAAAGAGAGGGTTGCGTACAAAGATATTCTATGAAATGGATGAGGTACCTCTCAACTTCGACCGAACGGAAAGCGGTAGAACAGCCTTAATAAGGTATATTAGAACTGTTTAGTCTCAAGATTTCTTAAGACTGATTTAGGATTAACAATTTTAGAACTTCATGTCTATATTGTTTTAAAAAGAACTAATGTTTTTTGGTTTAGATTATAACTTATCTGTTCAATCTAAGCATATTTAGAGAAAAAATCAGAATCACGTGTTTATACCATTTGTTTCTAAGAATAGGTCCCAAGACACTACCCTGTGGTACGCCAGATTTAATAGGATATAAATCAGTATATTCGTTTGACCAAGAAGAGCTAGGATAAAAATTCTACCAAAGATATTTTTTCATTTGTGTAATATTGACATTGATATGATAATACTAAAACTCCAAAAACCAATAAATTAAAAATTTATTTGTAGAATTCAATAGATTACAGTTAAATGTAATGTATACGGACGAGCACTACATTGTTTCGGATCCAATTTATGTACAGGAGTATCTCCAATGTCCAAACCGTATATTTATGGGAAACTATAGATTTGAGTCAATAAAAGAGACCGGCATTTTTATTGAAGCTATTAGAGGTGAATTTGATAAACTGCAAAGACTACTTTTCCAAGGTTTATTACCGACGCCGACGTCGCCGGTTCGTCGCGTGGTTTTCCTGGTAATTGCGATTTCGAAAGATGAATGTTTATTTTGTATTTCATCGAGAGCCACCCAAACGCACCTCTGCCACAATCCCAGTAGGCGTCGGAGTGTCATAATAATTCTGCTTCGTCGAAAAGTACGGTGTGAAAAATGTTTATAGAATACAATTTATTATTTAGATATTGATCCTACTTTTGATGTATTAAAAAGACAATGTTAAAAACTTAATTTAAAGGGATGAAGCCAAATGTTATCTGTCTAAATATAAATAAAAGTGAAATACCACTCACTGACTCCTCACGAGAACTCCAAGACTATAAGACCGATTGACTTAAAATTTGGCATAGATACTCTTTTCTTGACGTAGACACCCACTAATATTATTATTATTATTATTTACACTTTTTAAAATAATTACGTTAGAAATGTTGAGTACGTTATGGTGTAACTCGAGCCCATAATCGTTTTTTTTTTTAATTCATAAGCAAGGTCGACTAATAACATCCCCTCCAATAATAAGGTCAATGTTGCCTGGAATAACATTATTTGGTACGACCGCATAACAAATGTCTAAAGTAAACATCGGCATGCATGTTATCAGATCACAAATACCGATAGTGTAAAGAATTTGTGTTCCAAATCCCGAGAAAACACTGCCCTTACCGTCTGTTTTTTCACAATAATGTCATCATTGGTGTTGTGTGTTGTGTTTAAATGACGTCATTTTTTGATAATGATAAACTTTTATAAATTTTCATTTGATTTTAGGTTTAAAAACGTAGTAAATTGCAGTATATCATAAAACTTTGTACGATACACGTTCATTACGTGATCTCTACGTGCTCGCATGTAAAGATCTAGGTAACGAGCTTAAACTACTATAAGCATTTCGATGATAAAAATAACCATTTTTTAGAAAATCAAGTCTACACAAAGACCTCAATATTTACAGACGACAGTAACATAACTCTCTACAATACATTTGATACTAAACAATAATTCACACGGACTGGACATTTACAAGATTTAGTCCGACGGAAGACTGAGCGATGAACCAACCGATGGGGCCCTGGCCGAAAGCACCCTAGACTTGAACATCATCGGGGGGTGTATAGCCCACTCAGCCAGTGAATTATGACATAATACAAAGACTTTCTACTGGACCACGAACATACCATGACAACCCTGTTTTTCCCAGCTTTTACAGGGGACAAAACTATAACTAAGACAAGACAAACCTATTAAACTCTAACAAATACCGATATCAGACACATGAAAACCCCTTATTTATGTCCTCAGGGCAATGAGTGAGGGCTGCTATATTTGCGTAACAAAAATAATAAAGTATAAGGCATATTTTAGGCGAATATGCTTGTTTTTGTCAGGGTGGATATCTAAGTTTAGCAAAATCATTGTACTTAGTTTCTATAACTTATGCTGATGTTGAATATTGTAAATATGTTTTAAAAGGTGAATAAATGTTTTAAATAAAAGGATGTATATTTTATAAATAAAACGAATAAAACATTATTCTTATTATTTAATCCCAGATCTAGGTAACACGAATTCGGTCTAACTCATATCCAAACACAATTATGTGTACCTAAAACCATCATCTATTAGATCTTCTACCTTCGTTCCACCTCTCGCTTCGAAGCTGAACAAAAAGGGGTGCCATTTATAGCTTCCACTTGCAAGCCAGTCGAACAAAAAACATAATTCCGATAATAAATTAAATCGGAGGTGTTCCGGCTTGGCCGCGTTAGCCGTGTCACGAACGAGTTTTTTACGCGTCCGAATTCTACGGAATTAGTGATATCGTACATTTGTAACACCTGCAATTTGCCAGTCGGAAAGTAATTAGTGTTTTTGCTTATCTCACGTTCGGCCACGGGCATGGCATGGGATGGACGCAGGGGCGTCGACTTCGACCATTTGTCACGGACGCCGGGAGGATAGCAAACAATAAAGAAGATCGTGAAGGTAATTTATGAATCAAACATGTGTTGGGAGCAAATTAAATTTAGTGCATAACTTTATTTAACTACTATCCGCAGTACCTCCGTTTTAAATATGTCTTTCTTATAGTTAGATGAATCCAATTGTCATATTTTATTGGGTGGTCCAAAAAAGTTATTGATAACAAGTTCAACTTTCTCGAAATAGATGAGAACAAAGTATATCAAAAAATGCTTTTCATTAAATCAAATGCAATTGGGCCAGATGATATAAATATAATAATGCTTTTACACTCATGTCCATTTATTTTGCCTTTTATTACACACATATTTAACTTTATCATTAAAGAATCTGACTTCCCGTTAATATGGAAGCAATCGAAAGTACTACCTCACAAAAAAAAAACAAACACCTATCGATTACTCTGATTTGAGACCAATAAGAGTTTTATGCACCTTGTCAAAGGCCTTTGAAAAAATCATGGATGAACAAATGCGTAAGCACCTCTCTCTATTTTACCTTTGACCTAAGCATCAATCAGGATTTCGCCCAAATTATATTTGTACAACTGCATTACTTAAAGTTCTGGACGATATCTATAATTGCATTGACGCCAATAAATTGTGTGTATTAGTACTGTTAGATTACTCAAAAGCCTTTGATAAAATTAATCATTCTTTGTTAATAGCTATCTGTCACTATCTAGGTTTTGGTAATTCTTCTTTAAAGTTGTTATCATCGTATTTAAAAAGCAGAGTCCAGCGGGTCCACTTGGAACAAAGTAAATCTAATGTATTACAAACTACTCGAGGTGTGCCACAAGGGTCAATATTGGGCCCTCTTCTATTTTCTTTGTACACATCACAATTTCATAAATACATCACTAATATGAAATCTCACTTTTATGCTGACGACACCCAGCTTTACCTCGAATTTAACGAATCAGACGCAAATCAACAGAGACCTTGAAAACTTATCTGAACTATCGAAGAAATTTTGCCTATCAATAAACCCCACAAAATCAAAAGCTATGGTATTCGGTCGCAAGAAATCCAGAAACACTATTAAAAATAATATGCAAATTTATATAGATAACAACTGTTTGACATTTTCCAATTGCGAAAAAAACTTAGGTATTCTTATAGACGAAGATTTGCATTTTTCCCAACATGTTGACTTTATTATTAAAAAGTCTTTTTATTATTTAAAATTAATCTATTCAAATCGTGAAATTTTAAACAAAAATACAAAAGAGATACTGTGTGAAAGTTTAGTCTTATCTCAATTTAATTATGGGGACATAATATATGGCCCAGCACTAACCCAATTTAATAGAAATCGATTACAGCATATTCAAAATGCCTGCATAAGGTTAATTTGTGGTATTCGGCGCCGTACTCCAACTTCAAATTATATGATAAATTTAGGCTGGCTGAATCTAAACAACAGAAGAATGCTACATGCTCTTGTTTAGTTTCAAAAAATTTTACTAACGAAAAAACCAAACTACCTTCATAAAAAAATAAAAAAGGTCAGAGGTCCACAACATTAATGTACGATTCAAAAATAATTTAACAATCCCTAAACACAATACTTCTTTATTCAAATCGTGCTTCTCTTGTAATATAGCTAAACTTCACAATATGGCTCCTCAATTGTTCAATACCTCGCCACTTTCCCGTTTCAAGAAAATCGTCAGACTTCACATATTTAATGGCAAAATTAATTACGTGATTTAAAAAAAATAATATATTAATAAAAAAAAACAAAAAAAACAAAAAAAAAAAAAACCAAAAAAAAACAAACAAAGAAAATTTAAATTATTTTCACAACACAGATCTACCAAAAACATTAATGTAAATAGTATATAAATTTTAGTTCATTAGATTTAGGGTAATTTTGTGGCTAGATTAGTTTAATAATTTAGTTAATCAAGTAAATTTAGTGGATATTGTATTTCATGGTTTATACGTTTACAGTAATATAAATTGATTTATTGGCCAAGGTTGCGTGGAAGAGCGCCGCTCAATCATTATTCCCTATGCCGCCTCTTGTTTTCAGGTACCTAATACATATATTTTTTTATGTAATTACATTATTGTAAATGTGTATTTATGAAAGCAATAAAGTCATTTATTATTATTATATTTTGGCAACTGGAATAACCATACAAAAATTGACCTCAATTTACAATAAAATCTAAACAAAAAACATGGAACACCCCCACATATAATTCGTAAGTTAAAAATACAAAGTAATCAAAAACTTTAACCTAATATCCTTCCTTCTTTTTAATCACAGGTTTAAAGAACTACAAATATTGAAGTACCTTCTTCTCTTGTTTAGTTTCCCTGAACAGGGATGCATCACCATGGCGGCTATAACTGCCTCCGTAGCGACGCTAATATTTTCCTAGTAAGCACTGGGAATGTTAGCCGAGTCCACAAATGTGTGGTTGGCTCCTTAAGTGATCTCCTGTTGATTTGATTTCATCGCTAGTTCCATTCTCTTTTGAACTTGGCTGCACCGTACTGATGAAGACCAATAGTCAGAAACACGTGTCAGCGGTTTACCTTCAGGACTTTTTTTAAAATTTTTTTTTTGGGTATCTGCCCAATAATCCTTTTATCTTAAAAATATTAATATATAAAAAAAATATATAAAAACAAATTGTGAGAATTTTTTTTAAAGTTTTGGATCTCGGCAACTGCGGCACCTACAGGGTCCTATAAATACAAAAAAAAATCTTTGAAGGATATAAGGATTAACAAAGAAAAAAATCTGATGTGTCCAACACATGACTTTCCTATCTAGTTATTACAGGCTTTTTCCGTTTATTGTGTACAACCTATTGCAGCATCTCTATAAATGTTTAGAGGATAAACTAAATATATATATACATTGTCCACATACATCTACCGCGAAACATTTTTCTATAGATATTCATTGAAAATGAAAATACTGAAAAATTTAAATTTAGCACTTTTCCTACAATTTTTCCATTACGGTCCATTTAAAAAAAATCATGTATGAACAAATATTATAGAGATCGAAATCGCAAACAACTTTTATTTCAACAATTTTCATAAAAATCAGAATTTTGCACATTTTGTCAAATTTCTCGAATACGGACCATTTCAGGAAATTTTTACATAGGGCAAAAATTATAGATAATAATATTAGAAGTAACTTTTATTTGAACAATTTTCTTCTCCAAACATAAATAACAGATATATTCCATAAAATATATAAACGGCCTCCCATAAAGTACCCCCCCAGATGTTCCGACTTTGTCCAAAATCTAATCATTTCACGTCAGGCCAAAATAAAACTTAAGTTTAAAATTTATTGATTTTTTCTTTATCCGTTTTTGAGTTTTCTTCAAATTTCGAAATTTACACATTTTCTCAAATATCTCGAATACGGTCCATTTAAGAGAAATTATCTATGGGACAAAAATTATAGAGAATTATATTACAAACAACTTTTGTTTGAACAATTTTTATAAAAAAAAATATTTTTTTACATTTTGTCAAATTTCTCGAATACGGACCATTTTAGGAAAATTTTGTAAATAACAAAAAATATAGATAATAAAATAAGAAGTAACTTTTATTTAAAAAATTTTCTTCCCCAAACGTAAATAACAGATATATTCCATAAAATATAAAAATGACCACCTATAAAGTACCCCCCCAGATGTTCCGACTCTGCCCAAAATCTAATCAGCTCATTAGACGCTGGAATAAAGCTTAAGTTTGAAATTTGGTGTTTTTCCGTGTATCGGTTCATGAGTTATGCGTTATACAGACACACACACACACAGACACACACACACACACACACACACAGACACACACACACACACACACACAGACACACACACACACACACACACACACACACACACACACACACACACACACACACACACACACACACACACACACACACACACACACACACACACACACACACACACACACACACACACACACACACACACACACACACACACACACACACACACACACACACACACACACACACACACACACACACACACACACACACACACACACACACACACACACACACACACACACACACACACACACACACACACACACACACACACACACACACACACACACACACACACACACACACACACACACACACACACACACACACACACACACACACACACACACACACACACACACACACACACACACACACACACACACACACACACACACACACACACACACACACACACACACACACACACACACACACACACACACACACACACACACACACACACACACACACACACACACACACACACACACACACACACACACACACACACACACACACACACACACACACACACACACACACACACACACACACACACACACACACACACACACACACACACACACACACACACACACACACACACACACACACACACACACACACACACACACACACACACACACACACACACACACACACACACACACACACACACACACACACACACACACACACACACACACACACACACACACACACACACACACACACACACACACACACACACACACACACACACACACACACACACACACACACACACACACACACACACACACACACACACACACACACACACACACACACACACACACACACACACACACACACACACACACACACACACACACACACACACACACACACACACACACACACACACACACACACACACACACACACACACACACACACACACACACACAGACATCATCGCGAAAATAGTCAAAACGGATTCAGGGGACCTCAAAACGTAAAAATCCGTCGAAAACTCGAGGTCGAAAAAAATCATGATTCCTATACTTTCCTTATATCTGTATACAGATAGGAAAGTAAAAATAAAAATATTTTAATAATAAAAAAATATTAACCATATATAAAAAAATGGAACAAATAGAAAATAAAACCTACTGAAGAAGGCCATCATATCCGGGGCAGAAAGCTATGATAATATATAGAATCAGTTTTCCCTGGAAAAGACCGAAAAAATATTCATATATAACCTTCGAGCATATATTACTAGAGCCATCGTCCAAATGGACTTTGTTTTGGTACAGGGGGGAAAAATAGTGTCCAGCATTCCCATTGGTCTGTTTCGTTTTGCTTGGCATGTCAAATCGTTCAAAATTGACAGAACTGTCATTTGATTTTTGATTTTCATTAAAGTTGTAAATAGAAATAAGAAAAGGCATCGTCAAGGACATTTCACAAGTAAGTAACCATTAGCGTCTCTACCATTTGTTTAAAAAAACATAGTACCTACATTTTATGCAAAAGGCCATTAAACATGAATTTAAAATAAATGGTAAATTTAGTGAATTAAATTTAAAGAATTTTGGACTCTACTGAAAAGTTAAAAAAAAAATAATCATAATTTTTCAATATAAAGAAGCATTTTATCATGATGTTGAAGATGTTAAATCAATAATTTTTGTTTTTTGTAAGTTTCCAGCTAATCCTGCAGAAAAAACGCATTTGGTGAAACATATTAAAACTTACTCCAGAAAACATTTAAATAGTGATAAGAATTAGATTAATTACAGGTGCATTGCCATCAGCATTTACTGAGGCCCCCCAGAAGAAGATGAATCTAAAAGGTAAAGAACCCTGCACTTTTCTTGTGGGTTAATCGTTTAAAATTTTGAATTTTTCAGTGATGATCTGAACCATGAAGCCTCTGTTGCAGAAAAATAAAATGCAGAATTAGAAAACATGTACTTTTTAATACAACATAAATTTTATTTTAAAATAATTACCTAATATTACCTATATTTTTTATAAACCACAAAAATTGGCAATAATTATTTTTTATTAAATGTACCTATGCTCTTTAATTAAGTAGACTACTAGTCGTTAAGAAATAAGCAAAACCTAATGTGAGTTTTTCAATAAAAAAGTCATTTTAAGCTTCTTTTATTTGCACTCCTAGTCATTAAGAAATAATCGTTTTCCAATAAAAATGAAGCTTCACATATTTGTTAACGACTGGCAGTGCAAATGTACCTAAGTATTAGCTTGATTTCTATTTGTAGTATATCGTTTAGTAATCTATTGAACATTTATTACGAACAATATTTTTATATTTAATAAATTATTGGAAAAAGTTCTTGTATTGTAATTCTCGTACACGTGTGTTAAGAGATATCATAAATGTTTGTATAATATACCTACTATTTGTTTATATTTTTGATTTTTAAATATAAGCTTTTTATCTTTATTGTTGCCTATTATTTCCACCTTCATTTTTCCGTTATACACTTTCTGATGTTTGAATTAAAAAAATCTGATGTTTCCAACACAAATAATATTAATAATAATAATTATTTACTATTACTAGACAGGTACCTACTTAAATAATGCAAGTTTATAAAAAATGTGCATAATTTAAAGAATTTTGAAGGTTGTATCAAATTTATTTTTTATAATAATTGCAAACCCCGTAAAAATGATGCGACACTGGTAATAGTGTCTAGGCATTTCCCCTCATATATCTATGAAATATATATGCTCGAAGTATATAACAGAATAGAATTGAATTACTTTCACCATATAAAATTTAACCAAAGAGGTAAACGGCAAATGAAAAGTCAAAGGTCTAAAACTATTAAGACCCTCGCTTTAACTTGCTCTAACCCTCTGACCACATTGGTAGGTGTGCGAGTGTGTGTGCAAGTAGTGCAGGTCATCTCCTGGCGGCTATTAGTAACTATAGCAACTGGATACTTTAATTAAGTCGCCCGGAAGGCCCTGGACTCATCGTTTCGACCTCAAAGAACTTTCACGTTAGTGATAAAGTAGACCGCTTTACCAAATCAGTGGGACGAAAATAAAATCCAAAAACTTTTAGATACAAACAGCCAATGTAATGAAAGAAAGATACAAAAAACTAAAAAATATTTATAATCAAATAGGTAATGAAGCTAAATTTACGTAAAACAAGAAACATATACAAAGAAAGTTGGAAAATAATCAACGAAATGAAAGGTAATTCTTCAAAAACCCTAGCTAATAAAATGATAAATAATAAAGGTGAAAAAATTAATTGTTTCAATAAAATTTGCAATATCTTCAATGGTCGAGAAGCTTGCCCAAGATTCTCAAAAGTGATGGTTCTGTTACTAAAATTTATACAATATTTAATAAAAAATAATTCAATTTTAGTCAAAAAAAAAATACATTTCTAAACAAATTCTTCTTCTTTTCTCTGTTTACTATCTGATATTTCCTGATATACCTATTCTCTGTTATCTATTATCGCCTACTGTCACTGGCTCAATCTCTATGTCGGTCTCTATATCTGTTTTTCTTTTGTAAGTGAGAATGAAATTCTATTATGTAACTTTTATATTTTCTTTATCTTCTACCAACATTTTTAACAAAATTCTGTACAAATACCATCCTAAAAGTCATCCTAACAATCCTTTTTTCATCTGACAAATCATTAAAAATCTTTCCAACTAATAATCAAAACTACAAGGTGGGGCAGAATAACTAGCAATTAAAAAAAACCGGCAACCACGTCGTATCGTTAGGAGGTGGTAAAGACGCTATCGGACATATTTCTTGTGTATTAGCATATTGAAAAAAATGAAGCGATAAACCCTCAGGTACGCGCGTACTCTGTGAAGGCGTTCTATCAGAAGGGGTTATCTCCAAATTATGTGATTTCACCTGGCCTTCCCATTCATCAGACTTTACAACGTGCATTTTTTCTTATGATGTTACTTCAGATCATGTAATTTCTAGAAATGAGGACAG
Source organism: Psylliodes chrysocephalus (assembly GCA_927349885.1). Lineage (NCBI taxonomy): Eukaryota > Metazoa > Arthropoda > Insecta > Coleoptera > Chrysomelidae > Psylliodes > Psylliodes chrysocephalus. Next base: position 9,499,828 of record OV651823.1, on the reverse strand, counting down.
CACTTTGCCTTACCGCTCACCAGACCTCACAACGTACGTTTGGGGTTACTTGGAGAGTAAAGTATTTCAAGATAACTCATAATTAATTTTCAAAAACTAAAATCATTAATGCCTTTTTCTGTTTTACAGACTTTTCAAAATCGCTTGCTAATTTGCCCCTCTCTTTATATCGGACATCTCCATTTTCAAGATGGTTAAAAATTGATAAATTTTGATGTCAGTAATTTCTATATCAAATCCTCCAAATTCATTGTTCCTTAAGTATATTGTTTAAACATACTGATACAAATGAATTTAATTTCTAAATTTTAATTTAAAAACATTATATATAACAAGTTCTCTAACCATTTAAGTTTTTCTCCTTCAATTATTGTTCTTATTATTTATTCATTCAACCCAAACTATTTCATAATTCTAAACTTCTCATAACACTTCATAACTATTTATAACTACCAAATAACTACCATCTCCCACTTATACCCCCAGATTTTCTTGAAGGACCAGTATAGATACATAGATAAGAAGCGGTAGCAAACGATAGCAGACACCACAGGCGATGCGCATAGCAGGAAAATAGAAGGACAGTATAGAGACATAGACAATAAGAGATAACAGATACCAGAAAATAGAAGTAAAGCATAAATATAGAAACAGGAGGCCATAGCAGGTAGCAGACAGAAGAGAAAAATTTATTTAGAAATATAATTTTTTTTAGTGAAATTAGATTATTTGTGTAAATTTTAGATACAGAACCACTTCGTTTGAGAGTCTCGAGCAAGTATTTTTTCATTTTGGAACACTGGGTGTTTACATATCAGTTTGTTTACTAATAAATAATATAAAAAACCATAATTTGCAAAGTTATAACACTCGACCATTTAGTGCCCTCCATCAATAATTCAGTAAGTTATCAGTTTGACAAAAATCACATATATAAAAGAACAAAAACCCACTTTCTCTTATAGGAAAACAATTGAGGGTTTTTAAATACAATCCTGTACTATTTGTATTTAAATTAACGATCTTTAGAACGTTTTTATATCCAAATAATAATTTGCAGTGAAAAAGAATTATTTCGAATCGGTCTTCTCTATAGTATTTCCTTTTAGTCCACCTAGATAGGCGCAAGTTGAAATTTTCCTAGACTCATCACCTCAAAGAACTCCTCTCGATGTCCGTAATTCGCACCTTTCGCCTCGATGTAGACCTAACTTAATTACCTTTGCAACACACCAGGACCACTTTTATTTTTATTTAGCTTCATCTTTATTATCGCCATTATGTTCTGGCTTTGTTCCGCTTTAGTTGCCTTGACTGTTGTTGCCTGACTGTCAAAAATCACAAAAGAAAATGGTTTCACTTTTTTTTTTGAATTATGCATATCATTGTGAAATAAATATAAATATTTATTAGGAATTTTATAGACATAGTTATAATTTTAAAAGTAATTCAAATTTGAGAACATATTTTATCCATTTTTGAATAGCATTTAATCAAAATTTTAACTTTAAACATACAATTTCGATTTTAACGTTGAAATTTCGTCTTTTACTACTTGCTGGCAGTTTCCTGCTTTGTTTTACATCTAAATTACTTGTCTACCAACTGTACATAGTAGAAACTAATAGATCAACTGTTGGTATTAACACTAATAACTATTCACATGGAATTGAAGAAAAAAAAGCCAGAAGTCTCGAATATAAAAATGAACACCTGGAGAAAATCTTTCAACCTAATGAATGAACCAGATATAGAAAATTATTTAGAGGAAACATCAATAGAAGAGGAAGATGATATAAAACTTATTATCGCAAAAGAAGTTACTAGTGAAATAAAATCAAACATCAACCCAAAAACGGTTATTATTTACGATATATTTACAGGAGAAATAAACTAAGAGGTAATTAGCAGAAGATCCTATATTTTTTATGATTTTCGATACGGTTTAACACCGCAGCAATGTGTGGAAAAACTTAGTTCATTATTTGGGGATGAAGCATCATCCAAAACTATGGCTTACAAATGGTTCGCAAAATTCAAGCGTGGAAGACCAACGTTTGATGACGATCTTCGCGAAGGTCGTCCATGTATCTCTGTTGTCGCGAAAAATATTGATGCTGTGCGTGAAAGAATTTTGTCAGATCGGCATGTGACCTATCGTGAGATAGAGGCAACCTTAGGCATTGCAGCGAAATAAATACATACGATTTTGCACGATCATTTGCATGTCTAGAAGCTTTGCAGTCGTTGGATCCCACACAAATTGAAAGAAGAACAAAAATAGGCACGTGTCAAGTGGTGCAAGGAAATGCTAAACAAATTCGAAGGGGGTCGTTCAAATTCGGTATATAACATCGTAACAGGTGACGAATCTTGGATATATTCAGGTGACGAATCTTGGATATATTCATATGAGCCTGAAACTAAACAGCAATCGCCTGTATGGGTGTTCCAAAATAAACCTAGACCTTCAAAAGTGGTGCGTTCACGAAGCATCTCCCTATCTATTGATGAGATGAATTAAATTATAAGGATGACAACTTCATATATATAGCCAGCTCACGACAAAAATAATGACTTTAAAAGCTTATCAACAATAAATTACGGTTTACCTTTTTTCCGTATATTTAAACAAAGTGAGTCGAGAATTTTCCTCTAGTAATTCGTGCAGCTAAAAATTCACGTTACAGGTGCACACTGGTATATTTGGAATACATATTTACAAAAAATCCAAAAAATCTAACTTTGGGCGCCTTTGGCCTTCAAATTTATTTTTGGTTAGTAAGTATTTCAATTACTGCTGTGGTAACCGTGAACACTTTTTTCACTGTGTTTGTTTGGCATTAGCAATACATTTACACATGAATCGCCGTTAGAATAATGTTTTTGTCCCATTCATTGAAAGCCCCATAAAATGTCCCATAAAACATAAATGAATCATCGAAACATCAAAGGAACAAAGCATTTTATTTTATACTGTAAAACCTGAAGTTCAGTGAGTCGATAAAGTAGGTGGCAGTCACTCCATCCTCTTTTGAAACGAGCCGTCAGCTCATTGCACCTTAATGTCGGAAATGGACTTCTTCTACGACGCTTTGGCTGTTACCGGCACGGCTTTTTCTCTCCACTCAATAACTTCTTTAAAATGTAAATTACCAACTCTTGGCACTCGCTTCTTTTAGTTCATACGCCACACTTTTACGCTTTGCTTAATTTTTAGCAGTTATCATCGATTCTCTCACCTTGCTTTGTAATAGAAATCGTGTCAAGATGATGTATACAAAAATTAGGTTAGGTATAGAAAACATTCAATAGGACATACTTCTTATTATTATATAAATAACAGCCATGTTTTCCATAATGTCTTCAGCAAGTTGTATAGAATGTAAATATTTTCTTTTTGATATACCCGTCTTTTTTTATTTAAACACTTTGGATTTTTCGATTTAAAATTGTTTTTATTTGTAAATCTTTACTAATCGGGAATAACCTCCTTTCTGTTTATGAAAATAGGTTTTTTAATACCTCCATAATGTATTAAAAATTCTATATTTCTAACAGCGTACAGATATTAACCTGAGTATACAGGGTGTTCCATAAATTATATGCGTTTATATGCGTTTTATTTTTTGCAACTGTTGGAAATACATCTAACATATTTAGCTAAAATCTGAAAGCCAACTCTCTCCTTTATATTAACTTTAATTAATTTATTTTGAAAACCGCAACCAGTGCGAATGCAACTATGATGTCGCCGCTCAACTTTGAAAGATCAGCATAACCGCTTCGAGAAGTGTTTTACGCTGTTAGAGGGACATTTAAAAACAACCGACGCGAGCTTTCCGGGCTCAGATGAAAGACTCTTTCTTTTCAAACACGCCTTAAATTGATTTAGGCGTGATTATAAAAGTGTCGCGTCTGATATTTTTATAAATATTTAAAATAACTATTTCCTTTTTTATCTTTAATTATGTTAAAAACGTCCTTGGAAAATCTAAAATAGAGGATAAAATAAATAATTTTCAATAGAACGAAATAAATAGAGAGTCTTGTAGTTTTCTTAATATTTATTGAAATTTATTTACCTCACAAATTGTTGTAAACGACGTGCTCGAAGAGCACGTCGCAATCTATTACACAGTGTATTCCAAAGAGTTTTATACATGCGGAAGTTTTTCTTGTTTTTTCAAAAAAATATTGTGTAACTAAGAAAAGTTTAAAGTCCACCAATGTTATAAATTGCAATAAACAACAAAAAACAACGACAAGACTCTCTATTTATTTGTTTCTATTGAAAATTATTTACTTTACCATTGCTTTAGAGTTACAGGGACGTTTTTAACGTAATTAAAAATTATTGGGTTCTAATTAACAGTGCTGTTCCTAAAGTGGCGCTGGGAAACAGTAACAAAGCATACAGAGAACACGAGGATAATGGCCTTAGTAGTCCATGCCCATGAGGCCAAATTAAAAAAAAAAACAAAAAATGAGAAAGCAACAGTTGAGCTATCTAGAAAAATACATTCAAACAATGTATAAATTTAATTTAAAAATATAATATTTTTAAATCAGGCGACCTAGCTGAGCTACTACTGGATATGACCATTTCTTCGGAATCATTTATTTGGAAATAAGTTCATTATGATGATCTCTAACCTGTGTTGAATGAGCCTGTACGACGTCATGTTGAAACCACATTCTACAACGAAGATTAAGAGGAACATGTTTCAATAAACATGGTAAATCCATTGGAGCAATTCAATACCTTTTTTGAATATTAGAAACATTTAATTAGCTTGAGAATGATCAGTAGTAATACCACAAGTGATTAAATTGGCGCGATAATTCTGTCGATTTATTTTAGAACGAAACTGAGTTGCTTGAAAACACCACGAGTCCGGAGGACGAGTGGTGTTTTCTGCAAGCAACTCAGTTGAGTTGTGAAATAAAAGACAGAATTATAAGATAAATTCAATCACGAGTGGAATTTTATTAGACTATTTCACAAACAAAGTGAGTCTTCTAATATGTATTCTCGTTCATCGCAAAAACTAGTAAATTGCTTCCAAACGTACTCCTTTGATTTCTTTGTATTTTTCGGTACATTTTCATCAATTTTTCCATTGATTAATTCGATGGAATTTATTCCAAATCTGCTCATTTTTATATGCGCGCACGGCGGAATTATTTATATTTGACGTTTAACTGTCACATAAACAATCTGAAAACACCGAACTTGACAGGCTAATCAGGATCAAGAGTCAAGTTTGGTGTTATCGATAATCCGAACTTGACTAGAACTCCTGATTGGTTCATTTGATAAGTGCGTGAAATAGTCTTTTGAAGAAATGATGATTTTCATTAAAAAAATTGCTATTTTCTATTATTATCAGAGGATCGTTGGCTCCTCATAATATCCATTTATAAATCACTTTTGCCGAGTAAACAACAAATAAAACCCCACCTTCGTAAACAACGAAGATCAATAAAAAAATATATACAAAAAGAGAAAAGAGAATACGTTTCATTTGCGATAACATTGACTTGTATTTTATTTATCTGAAACGCTGTGAAAGCCACACTTTTAACTCCGAAACACCACTGATTATCGCTTACCGATGTTACTCAATTTGCGTATTTTATTGCTTTTTCCAGCCGCAGGCTCACGGTCACACACCCGTTGACCTGCCAGTAATAAATCAGGGATTTTCCATCCCTCATTGAATCAACACTCCTGTATTTTTTTCGACGGTGGTGCTTTGCGAGTTTAAGTCACTCAGTGAAAACGTAACCTTATTTTACAATATTCAGAGGTGTTAACTTTATTTACTAGCTAAGTGTCTAAATTTAGATTATTTCCAATTATTTTTGTTAAATTTAGAAAATAATTTGTTTTCATGAAATCAAGAATAAATATTTTAGATTAATACTCGATTAAATAAAGCAATTGTCAAAATAAAAACACCATAAATACCAATATTTCATATAATTCTAAATTTGTCACAAATTATTCACACTGTAAACATGCTTCTAACTAAATATTAAAATATGGAGTACATTATCAACCCCTATTACTTTATTTCGAAATTTTAATAACTTAAAAGGGTTCTCTACGCTTTTAATTAGATTGTACCTCATCTTCTACTTGGTATATAGATTACTGTACACTTTTTTGCCTTTCACCTTTATCTTTCCTATTATGTTTCACCTCTGCTTCGAGTTTTCGCTTATTATCATTTTTGCTTAATTTTCTCCTGTAATTATCTGTACAACAGGATAGGAGCCAGCTATTTCGAATATTAAGATTCGATTTTGTACTTTGATATTTAAGAATTTTTGATTTTAAAAATATATATGTAATAAATCAAGAAAAGAATCTTTTTTAAATCGTTGCTTGCTTTTAATTATTATTTTACCATCTAAACAACTTGTTACGAAGTAAATTTTCAATTTATGAATTCTTAGAGATATTGATGATGGAATTAATTTTTTATTTTAAAAAGGAATCAACTATGATCTTTATATCGTTTCGAGAGAGAGAGAGAGAGTGCTACTTCTTTTGCTTGTACAAGAATTTCTTGAAATGATTGTTCAAGTGCTGTAGACGAGGATGGTGTCATCGCTTCACCGGGTTCTGTATCAGTAGAAGTTGTTTTGCTGCTACAACCGCTGCCACTTGAAATTGCAGACTGCAGGTATTCAGCACTTAATTTTTTAGAAAAAAAAAAATAGTAAACAAAATATTATACAACACAACACTTAACAAAATAAAAAATAACTATAAATGTAAAAATTAATAGGATTACTTCTTTTTATGCACTTGTTGCACGGTCCAGTGAACTAACCGGTTTAAAAACGCCTCTGGCGATGCATCGTTTTTATAGCATCAAGTCTGAACAGGAAAAATCAAGAAACTACCGCCTGACATGTTCTCGCAACATAGGAATCGGCAGTAACTAGATGATATACTAATAAAATTTCGTGTGTATTTATACCTAATCCTATTTAATTTCTCAACTTTTATTTTAAAATTAATTTTCGTTTTTTGTTTTTTTTTTGCAATTTTTTTTTTTGACCCTGGGGTTTGGCGCCCCTAAAGGATGGCGCCCGTGTGCATTGCACGCTTTGTTCATATGGTAGCGGGGGCCCTGGACATAACGTTCACATGAATGAATTTGAAAAAATCTTAAAATTATCCACAACTCTAAATGATCACGACTTACGGGTTTTAGAAACTGATAAAATATTGGCTGGAAGTTCTGGAAAGAATTGGTGCAATTGCCAAATGTTTATCCAGACAATGTCTAGCGTTCCAAGGTTCTTCTAAAATACTTTTTGAATACTTATAATTATAGAAACTTCCTTAGAGCTGTCTAGATGATTTCCTCTTTAATAATACTTTCCCTCTTTTGATTCTATAATAAGACAACACAATATTCTATTGCAAAACTTACAAGAATATTACAGTAAACCAGGAAATTTTAAAAAACTTGTAACAGCTCAAAGTTATTATGCTTTAAAATATTAAAGAGCGCCAAAATATTTATGACACGCGGGTAATAATAACCCTTGTGGGGCCATGTTAAGTTATGAAAAGCCTCTAGTCAATGACATGCGGCCTTCCATAAGTAAAAGATGAATAAATATTTGAACTATTGATTTTTATGAACAAAATATATTGGTATTAAAGCTTTGTATAAATAACTGATTCATTTATTCGTATAATAAAAAACCTTTTGTATTTTTAACATCAAAACAATTAAAAAAAGGTGTCACCAAATATTCTACTAACTTTTTTCTAATCGTTAGCCCGACTCTGTCCAATTTTCCGCAGAAATTATGATCCCCGTAACAATAACCATCGAATTTATCCAACGTTCGCTATTTTAATAATGACCTTTATTAGATTAAGCCATCGTAAGGCCGTTCAGAAAGATTAGGAGAGAGCGGCTTAATGACAAACAGGTAGAGAGGGTAAGAGTAATCGAATTTCTTAATTTTACTACCAACTTAAAAGTTTAGTGCGCTTTTAAATTCGCAATTTTCAGAATATGAGATTGGTCGTTATGACTAAATCGAATTAGGAGCAATTTATCTCACCTTGATGATAATTGCACAGTTGGTAAAGAATTGAGCTAATTGGGTTTTAGAAAAATGGAATGATGCTTTTCTTTTCAAACAGGTATAATAAAAGACGTTGAATTTTTCAAAAATTGTTAATGGAGGCCAAAACACGCAGCTGCACTTTATTAATGAAGAAAGAGTTTCCAAAACGGGTTGTGTGTTATAACAAAACTGGCAGAAGGAATGATTAGGCCATTAGATAGCCCATACATAGATGAATCTACTGTGACTAAAGTTGCTTAACAGGCAAAGACAAATAGTCAACAACAAACGTAAAAGGCTGCAAGTCAAAAACAAAGTATTTTAATTCATAAAACAATATTAAAAAACAATAATGAGGTTTAAAGCAAAAATAGAATAATTTAAAGTAGTTTAGAATAGGGTAGAGTAGACTAGGGATAGATTTAGGTAGAATAAAACCCACAACAAGCGGATTTTGAGAAAAAATGTCCTGGATGGAATGAACTGATGAAATGGAATCAGTGCTGATAACCAACCTGTGACGATCTTCAATTGATAACTTCAGCACTTTCAGAATACTAAAAATTCGTATTTATTAGGAGTTTTATCACTGCTGTGATCCATCTACTCCATTTTAATTTTTGGAGGCATCAGTAAATAAAATGGAATTGAACTGATTGATGTGTATAGTCAGAGTAGTAGACCGTCAGATAGTGACAGATTTAGGTGCTCCATTTTCGCTAAAAGCCTGGAAGAGGGATGAAAAGTCTATAGAGACAGAGTGATATTGGATAAGTCGATATTATCTTAAAGAGTATTTAAGATGTGTGGAACACGTTGAGAAATTCTTGATGGACTTGTTATAGATTAGAAGAAGTGATTCTTTCTGAAGTTCCCAATAATAGTGTGATAAAAATTTTATAATATTCAAACTTTTAAGAAAGACACACCTTTGGTTTCTTATATGTTTAGAGTAAAAGTATGCTTACAAAAATTACGTCAGAATGTGGGATTTATTTAGAATTTAATTTGTAACTACTTTTAGTTTGAATTTTCTGTCATTTGTCACCTGTCATTTCATAAAAAATGGCGCTAATTTGGTATAAAACTTTAAGAGTTTACGTATGGACTTTTAATAGTAATTTTTCCGTTTTCACTTCATAAAATAAATTTTTCATTCTTTTTTAATAATGTAAAAGTAATCCATCATCAACAATAAACTACGAAGCGAATCAACACGTGATCTCGCGAAATTTGTAGAAAAACGATCCAGCAAACTTGCAAGTGAGCAGAACTTCGCATAATAAATCAATATCTGCATATGTGAGGTTGAGTTGTTATTGGTTTATTCGCTAAACCTGTAACATATATCATCTGGTTCGCCAATTTTCAACTTCCTTGTCGATTTTATTTCTCGAAACGTTTTTCGAAGTTGTTAAACACAGTGTTGATTTGGGGATTATTGATGTTAATGGGTGTTATGAATCGGTTTGAGTTTTGATGGACTTTTTTTTATTGGGTAATGGAGCTTTGAATTTATTGTCTTGTTTAACTAGCCGCAACTGGGATTTATTTCTTTAAAAAGTAGAAAAGAAAGTAGAAATGTTTTTATTTATTAACCAGTATAGAATTTTATAAATTTAAAAATATTGATTAGTCTTTTTTAATCACTAATAATGTAGAATATTTTAAAATACACATAGTGGACAAAAATATATTATTATATTAATTTATCTACGTCTATTATGGTAAATGTCAAATATGACTGTTTTGATTTGAAGATTTTCTTATATACATGGCAAAAAATTAACATCCTGTATAACTTTCTATGTAATATACAGTTACTGCAAGTTACTACAAATTTGCTCCAGTTTCACATCAAAAATAAAGAGATTTTTTCTTTGAAATCTATTCATGGTCCTTCGAGCCGGATTCATGAAGACCATTTTAAAGTATTAATTATAAAATTATCTATATTATATTGCCAGCAACTCTAGTTGCACATAATTGTAAGCCAAAATCATGAACGTGCCTTCAAAAAATGATTAAGAACACTGGCTACAAACAATAGAAAATTTTCATCTAGCAGTATAAGAAAGAATAATAATTAAATAAGTATTAATTTGAAATATAAAACTTTTCTAGCATCAATCTTGTTCTTTTATAGCCACACATCGTATATTTCTGTGTTGGTGACATTAAACTAGTTCTATGCAGCCTCCTGCAAATTTAATGAATTATTTTGATTTTTGTCAGTTATTTTGAACTCTGATTAATGAAATCTGGTGAAAGCTGGAGCCCAAATCAAGCTAAATTTAGCCCGTCGATCTATTTTTTGTTTTATTCTGTTTAGATGATGAGTGAATTATAGTGACGTGTTCACGTCCAATACCACGGCGCTGACTTAGCGTTACAGGAAATGCTGCTGCTTACAAATACATTATCGAAAATAATTGTGACACTGCGTCGTTTAGATTTATATAGATAACTTCATTATGTTATTGGAGTAAAATTATTAGGAGTGTCTGTCCATTTTTCCGACATACATTGTAATGCAAATATCTGACATTTATAGTTGTTTTTCTTGGCAGCAATAAATTTTTAAACTGTTTTTAATTAAAAACATTTCCTATGTGAAAACCGTACTTGTTTCATAACTATCCAATAGATTGCAATTTTAAAAATTAATACTGTAGACTCTCAAATGCTTTCCTTGTTATAGAAATGCGAGATTCCAGTACCAGAAAACATTAAACTAACCACATTTGCTAATAATACTGCACAGTCACAGTAATTGATAACATCGTAGTAGAAACAATTATTGTCAAACTCAAAGGTGTAATAAACGATACAAATGAATGGACCAGTATAGTAAATATGTTTACATCAATTTCACTACAGAAAAATTAATAATAAGGAAGGCAATAACACCAAGGGTTCATATCTTGGAAGGTTTGGTTTCTGAAAGACAAATGGCGCTTGGGGTACTTTCCCAATAGTAAATCCTAACCTCACATTTTCGTTTAGCAGTTGGTTTCCCGCCTAAACTGCTTTGCCACCACCACCGATCCGCGATTACTCGTGATATTTCAAAGATTGTGCAGGTAAGTGCTTTTTTTATCAGCAGTAGTTGTAAGTAAAGAATGAGCTATCAACTAATTGTAGACATTTAAAAATCGTATGTTTTTTTTACCGAAGTAAGCAAGAAACAGTAGAAATGTGCCAAAATAACCACGTAGCGATATCGCCAATGGCGATATTGCTAGACATGAATATTTTTCATGTTTCTTGAATTTATACTAAAGAATCGTCATGAATAAAGCAAGAAACCGAGGTTCAGAGAAAAATGGTCGGAAGAAAATATGTAGCGTCCCCTAGCAGCTGTTAGCCGTGAATTCAGCAAGTAAGGAATTTTTGGTTCCTCGCAGGACCCTCAGAGACTACTTACGTAACCATCAAACAACAAAATCTGCCATGGGTCGCAAATCAGTTATTAATTTAGAACAAGAGGAAGATTTGGTTGGCGGAAGTAGGAACTCCCTTAACTTCAAAAGTTTTACGGCGATGCGTGTTCAATTTTTGTGAGATACTGGCTAAAAGGTTTTCTCAACAGGCATCCGAATATTAGGAATCGGAAAGCTCAAAGTATGAACCCCGCGAGAGCTCAGAAACTAAATAGGTTTATTGTTGTCTTGCTAACATGGACATCATGGACAAGCCTGAACATATCTCCAACATGGATGAGAATGGCTGTCGGTTAGCATTACACCACCAACAAACAGTCCTTGCAAAAAAAGGAGCAAAGCGACTGCACCTTGTGGCAAATGAGCATGGACAAAACGTCACAATAGTATCTTGTGGCAATGCCCTAGGTTCTGCGATTTCTCCCTTAATTTTATTTAAAGGAAAAAGGATGAAACCTGAATAGACAGATACACTTCCGGCGTCTAGTATGCTGTTAATGGCTCCGAAAGGTAGTATGACCATTGATGCTTTTAAACAATGGCTGCATCATTTTGCCAAATACAAAGTTGCTGGTCAATCTCTTTTAATTTTCGATATTGCTAAGTGTCATCTGGATTATTCTATTGTCACGGTCACAGAAGAGTTAGGTATAATAATACTCTCCCTAATTCACCCCCTTACGAGTGAATTTCAACCCCTGAAGTCGACTGAACGACTTGTGTAGGGGAAGGGACGGCTATTATTATTATTTGCCGTGGCGCTCCGGGGCGACTTAAAGATGATTGATGGTGCCATTTGACTTAAAGGTGAGGAAGACCTGGAAAACCTCACCCACCATTATCGAGACGGTAATGTATGGCGAATTTTTTTAATCTGCATGTCATATCAACAGAAATTGAATTTCTATTAATACGCCACACATCAAATCCTAAATCGAACCATGCAATTTAATTAAAAATCCACATGGTCTGGTCTGGGATTCGAAACCCAGCAGTCTCAGACTTATAAACTTGCCTATAAATGAATATAAGCGCGATAGACCGCTACACCATCGTCCCGATCCCAAGGTATAAAGTTATATTGATTGCCAAGCAATACAACGCACGAACTACAGCCTATGGATAGGTCTGTATTTCGCTCATTTGAACACTATTGGGATGACGAAGTTCTTAAATACTGGTCAACACATAGGCATTGCCACAAGATACTATTGTGACGTTTTGTCTATGCTCATTTGCCACAAGGTGCACTCGCTTTGCTCCTTTTTTGCAAGGACTGTTTGTTGGTGCTATAACAAAACAACTTTTTGGAAACATTTTTTCTGTAATTTGGGACAAATGTATGACACCATCAAACATTAAATCTGGTTTCGCAGCAACTGGAATTTATCCGTTCAATCCGGACATTTTACCACCCGAAGCATATGCTCCAGTGTAGCTGAACAGGAAAATTCTAGCCAACAACCACCTACGCAACATAGAGTCATGACATCCCTTGCAGGTCCTTCCAACAGTCGACCCATTATTTCACGTACACCACTTCCAGATCTCTCGACAGCTACTGGAAAACGTCAACGAATTCAGTTACGTGATATAAGTGATTCTGAATAAAGTGAATCCCTGCCGTCCGAATGCTTAGACGATAATACAGACAGTGAAGCTAAAGAAGACGAACAGGACGAAGAGAGTGAAGAAAATCAACACACGTCATTTTCTGATATGCTTACCACACCTGAAATGGCACACAAATATTATGACACTAGGCCAAAAAAACCAGCAATCAATTCCAGAGCACAAGTTGTTACCAAACACCTTTTCGCCAAGTTTGATCTAACAGGCAACACTTCTACTCCCAAGTCTAAGAAATCTGGTATTTAATTATTCTTCATTAGTTTCATTGTTCATTTAAAACTTCGTCGATTTCTAATAATATCTGAAGGTGCAGACACAAAAAATCAAAATTTTCACATAAATTTTTCCCAAAAATCTTGATTCGTTTAATTTATAACCTTACTAATTTTCTTTATACGCCACCTAGAGAGCGATCGATGTAAATATACCAGTTAACTTCTGTCATATTGTTAAAAGATGCAAATGAGGTTTGAGAGGTAAAAATTTATTCCCCAGTGACTTTTGCTCGATTTATAAAACTTTACTGTTTAGCATAAGAATGATGTTGGAAGTAGACATAACTTCCTTTGTTTCACGTCTCCACCTGGCTAGTCATAACCCCAAAAATCTCATCTCGTTTTGACAACGTGACAAATTAGGCCAGTATTTCTTGTTTTTATTTTTGATAAAGATTAAAAATAGATATAATATATGAGTCCCCTAAATGCAAAACTCGGTATTTGACGAAATTTTAAAAAGTAATGTTTTGGCGCCATTCAATTCCTTATTTCAAACTCTGCCATTCTTCTCTTAAAATAAGATGCAAAACTCACTATTTATGTATTAAAAACGCTTTAGAAAACGAAGACTAGATACAAAACTCTGTATTTGCCTTCACTTGTCAAATGCAAAACTACGTAATTGTAACCTGCCAATGGCGTTGTGCCTAATAGTCACGTGATTAAGTAAGATCACCATCAAGAAGAAGAAAACACCCTCATGGAGGAAGAAAACGAAGAACTCAGATTCTAAGAGTTTATTTTTTATAAGTACCTTTTTTGCTTATTTAGAAAAGATTTTTTTGCTTTTATGTATATTATTACATCTAATAAAAATATTTTAATTTATATTTTGGTACCTTTAATTTAAAAAAAATTATAAGAAAATAAATTTTCTAAAATAAGACAACCATGCACATATCGGTATTTGCAATTGTGAGTTGCAAAACTGGGTATTTTTAAGACATAAATGCAAAACTCGGTATTTTAATTTTAAAAGTATTTTTTTTTAATTTTGGGTAGGATTTCCGATTAAAAAACATAGTTATTTCAAAACAATATCACTAGAGCCAACTAAAACCAAAATTTAAAACTAATTTCATAGGTATTTTAATTAATGAGTTTTTTGCCCTTCCTGAAAAATTTTGTAACTAGCAAATACAAAGTTTTGCATTTAAGGGACTCATATATACTGAATTTTATGTCTATTTATTTTGATGAGAAAATGATGTCAATTTTACTAATTTTTTTTCCATTGTGGAAAATGGAAAGTTAGGAATAGGGACCTCTTAATGTTAATATTAAGAGCTCGAAATTTTAGAGGCTTCTTTTTTCACCTTCCTGAAAGTTTTTAGCCTGTTTTTTAGTTAAAAAAAAGTTGCTCAAAATGACACATCCTAGTACTTATACAGGGTGTTATTGAAATACACGTACATATTAAAATGGGGAATAGTATGTAATGACCAAAAACGATTGGCACCAATTTTAACTTCAAATTCTAAAATTTAAATATTGGGGAAGAGTCCCCTTTTCCGACCTACTAGTTTCCATATTTAAAGAAGTAAAATAAATCGAAATTGAACTTACCCATAGAAATTGCACTGTTGCCGTAGCAAAACCAATTAATTCAAAATAAAGTTTATTACAGTAATTGTTCAAAATGCCGTCCATTATTATTTACACACACTTGCAATCGTCTTTCCAAAGAACTTTGAACATTAGAAATTAGTCTTGGATTTTGTCGTAGTTCCTCGGCTACCGCATTAACTTTATTGGTTAATTGTTCAACACTATTAATAGGTTCATTATAAACCAGTTGTTTCATGTGACCCCACAAAAAGAAATCGCATGGATTTAAGTCCGGAGATCTCGGAGGCCACTTAGTAGGTCCATTTCTGCCTATCCACTTTTGAGGAAATCTAATGTTCAAAAACTGCCGTACGTTTAAATCAAAGTGAGGAGGAGCGCCATCTAGTAGGTACCACATCCGTTGCCTTAATTGTATCTCTTCTAGGAGTACTGGCAAAATATCTTCTAAAAAGTGGAGATATCCTGGCCCATTTAAACTGTTCGGGAGAACATAAGGCCCGATTAAATACTGATCTATTATGCCAGCCCAAACATTTATTGAAAATTTTCTTTGATGCCCAGTTTCCCTAATGGCGTGAGGATTTTCATCACTCCAAATATGCGTATTGTGCATATTGAACACGCCATCACGAGTGAATGAAGCCTCGTCAGTATACAATAATATTTTTAGAAAATCAGGAATATCAACACATTTTTGAATCATCCATTCACAAAACTCCACTCTCTTTTCTTCATCACCTGGATATAAGGCCTGGACTTTTTGGATGTGATAAGGATGTAAACCTTGTTCTTTAAGTGTCCGCCACACAACGAATGAGGACACTCCAATTTCAAGACCTAGTCTTCTACAACTTAACTGAGGCCGGTTTTCAACAGCTTCCAATATTTCTTCTTCGGCCGCCAATGTTCTTTGTGTTCTTGTTCTCCCTCGATCTGCATTGACACTCTCAAATTTTCCATGGTCTCTTAGATGCTGAACAGTTGAAATAAACGTACGACAGTCCGGAATTCTCCGATTTGGAAACCGTTCGCGATACAGGATTTGTGCTTGCCGAGAATTTTCTCTAGCTGCCCCATAAACCAGCACTATATCCGTTAGTTCAATATTCGTAAATAGTGGCATCGTAAAAAAATATTTAAAAGTAATCGTAACAACACTTTTTACCAACTTGGAAATGACGCGCTCGTGTTAGCCAGATTCGTAAATCAACTAAAATTTTAATAATCTATAGTTTCAAAAATGTATAGTTTAAAAACAATCATTTATCAAATATTCTAGTTTTTTGATAACGAGGGTAGTAAAAACCAGTCTTCGGAAATAGAAATTAATTCGAAAATCTTGGCAACATGGTTATTTTTTACAAGACTAGTTTTCTTATCATCTGACAAAAACTTGCATATTAATTACTGTTGATGTTTAAAATAGGTAAATAAACCTAATTTATATAGGTCATCCTCAACATATCAGTGAAGTACGTTTGTTTTAGAATTAATTTTCAAAAATTAATAACTCCCTTAATAAGGGGTATTTTTAAAAAATAATATTTTTCTACATTCAGTGGGGATCTGCGCAATACCCAGTTTTAATATGTACGTGTATTTCAATAACACCCTGTATTGTAAAATATATATTATTTTGTGGTATTGTGAAATATTTTTCGGTTCCTTTGTCTCAACTTCGCGCGTTAGAGTTAAGAATATGTACCCTTTGTATCTACACGCAATTGTTAAAATTAAGAATGAATGCTGAATTTGTTTAGTCTCGAAAGTAATTTTGTAGTATTTCGGCTACACCCTCAAGTTGTAATTTTTATACCTACTAAACTACCGCTGCTCCGCAGGTCTCTCAGTTTTTAATGAAAATTGTCCTCTTAATCATTTTCTTTTCCTTCATTATTTTTTTGTTTAATGCTCTCTATTACAATTTTAAAATGAAGTCAATGATGGAAAACAATTTGTATGGTTTGTATATAACTGTTTTTTGTAAATGGTACGTATGAAGACTAGAGAACGCTGATGTTCCAAGTAATCTTTGAAATACACGACATCTTAAAGGTATTTTACATAATTTTGTAAAAATAATTTAATTTTAAATAAGTTGATAATCTACAAAGACAGGCCTAATCCAACTCTGCACAGCGGACCCGATATAATAAGTCAACTTCCATTTTCCATTTTCGAGATATTTCCCGCCAGGTAACTTGTTCTAAGCCGCTCATGTTTTATGCATTAGATGTTTTCCTTATTTACGTTATAACCGTAAACGGCTACCTACATAATTCTTAACGAGTTTGCGAATTCCAGTAAAAAGTTTGTACCTCGTAAAAGGAGATAAAATTTTACAGACTCCCTCTGTTTACACTTTTCTCTTTAACGGATTATCGAAAATATGCTGTAGGAAAACAAGAAAATCAGTCAATATTGATATTTTTTGACTTGTTAACGATTTTTTTATTATTTGGAATAAGTACGCATACATTTTACAAAATAAATCGCACAAAATTCATTTCTCATATAAAATCAACCCTTTCCGCACCCGCCACTATTTCTACATGCTATAAATAATCTCTGTCTTATTTGGCCTTTGAGGCTCAACTTGTCCGATCATCGTACATAATTAAACCCCTTAAGACCAAAAATGTGACGATAACGAGATGTTTCTAGTTTTGGCGGGAGAGCATTCTGGAATCCACCAAAATTTTAAATGTGTATATAAATATTGGTGGAGGAACAACGGAGCAGTCATTCGAATATAGACAGTGAACAGTTTAAAGACATATTTTAGGTGTTAAAATAAATTATTAACAAATAAACTGTTGTTTAAAATAAACAGACATTACAATATTGTTGTATGACTACAGATTTTCTTAAAAATTTTCTTCTAGTATTCCTTTTATTAAAACATTTCATCTACTAAATATTTTATATTCTGACACATTCTCTTTGATGTCTGTTCAATGGAGAATCACATCTGGACCACTTCTGTTTGAAGCAATCGTGGATATCAAAAGTTTCACTGGAGGTTATTTTAGAATTTTTAAAATTCAAAATTAGGCCAAAATGTGTTAAAAAATCTGCACCTAAAATTGGTTTGGTTACATTAGCAATAGTAAAAAGGAAAGGAAATATTTTTCGTAATCCAACATCTGTATTGAAGAAAAAATAAATTCTTTATCCATTGATCCTTTAAAAATTTTATTTGGAACTACGCTTACATCTGCTCCTCAATCTACCAAACATTCTAAATTGTTTATTTCATCGAAATAAAACAGTCTGTCAGAAGAGTTTTTTATATATATCACCTATGAAGATAACAAAGGATCGTTTGATTAATTTTCCTTATTAGATTTTCGAGGATATTTATTTCTGCTCTTAGGCCTTGACAAATGTCTAGAGGAGCAGTTTTATTTAAAACCCCTACGAGACGTGTTGACAAAAACTTTTATTTTTCAATATTCATTTTGTTTTTTCTGATTATTTGGAAGTTATTATTTAAATTGGTTGGACCAACTCTGAATTTTCCTTATCTTTAGTGGTATTATTGATTTCGTCTCTATTATAATTGTAATTAGAAACGCTGGATGACGGAGATGATTCCCAAATTGAATCAGCTATATCTGCAGATCTTTGGTTGTAGACTTGTCAGAGACAGTCAAGGATATATCTATAAACTTTGGGTGTACCTTACTCCAGATCTTTAATAGTAAATTTACGTTAATAATAGAGTCCTCTGAATCTTATCAATTCTCTTTAGAAATCTGAGGGTTTTCTATCACCAATGTCAGCTTCTCTTTTTCTCGGAGACTGAAAGTCTGTTGATGATTGTTTCTTTTAAAACGAAAAAGGCATTATTTTCTGGAGGATCCAAGTTTATATCACAAACTTTAGTACATTTTCTTTTCTCTGAATTACTTTTATGGCTAAAAAATTGACTTTCAATCATATATCTGGTTGATGGGTCCAAAAAGCTGGAAGAAAAAATGATTTTGAATTAAATAACGAGTCTTCGTTGTTTGATGGCATAAATAAAATGTAAAAAAAACTACCCTAAGAATGTATACCAAGTCGACCACCAATGAGAGAAAAAACCTACTTACGTCAAGCCCTACGTAGTTAATCGTAGCGTCGCTTTCTCGTCGTCATCCTCCTCTGATGTCTCGTCGTCCTGGTTGTCTATGTATTTATGGAATCTTGTTCAGTCGGTCGCGAGGTTGTCTCCACAATTAAAGTTGTGTTTTCTGGGATCACCAATTGTAAGTAGCAAATGCGAGTATATAATTGTAGCACCACAACTTCAGATGTACTTTAAATGTACTTCAAATGTACTTCAAATATATGACAAACGTACTACCATTCTTTCTGAACAGGTCTTGAGTGTTGGTATTTTGAAGAAAAAATTGTTGTCCTTGTTCAATATAAATTTCAACAGATGTATTTTCGGAAATGCAATCATCTTTTGAACAGCATCAATAATTCGTTCACTACAAAATTCTTATTTGGTTGATAATTACTTTGAAAAGTTGTTATTGACAGATATTATTTGGTAGTAGAACATCGGTTTCTGTCAAGTCCCTTATCTAGATATCATGAAGTGATAGTTAATTTGATAGTAGAACATTTTCGTCAGCGAATCTGAGATTGTTTAGAATCGATGGAAATCCATACCAATGAATGTTGAGACTAAGAAATTGACAGTTGCAGCTTCTTATCAAGTCCCATATTTAGTAAATAACAAAAAATCTCTTGTAGCGCTAAATTAACCAATTGTAGCCTTTATATTTTGTATTTTTATTGAGGCTTATTACTAAAATAAAATTCTGTTGTATTATACTATTATTTTACTAAGTTCTATCACTAAAAGGATCTTTAACCCACATTCTGAAGAATTATCTACAAACCCGGAATTTCTGGGTCAAAACAACAATGTTGATGTTCATTATAAAATAACACCAGCATATATAATTTAAAAAATATGCTATACTATTCAGAAAAGTCTTTACTTCGAATAATCATTAATATAACTGAAAAACAACTTCGACAAACTCTAAAAATCTCTTTACCTGCGACGTCGAAGTGCAATTATCAGCGACAAAGAGTTTAGTATGCAAATTGGTTTCAGTCGTTGCCATGGCGATGGTCCGAAGGGTCTGGCAGGTGAGGAAGTGTCTGCAATTATTCCATTGTCTTTACTGATATTGTATGATATTTATTCCATTCATCCCGGTAAGGCTTGTGGGATAAACGGATAGAATAGATTTCCGAATTTAAAGGGGAAATAAAATGAGAGAAAGGGTTTCGAGGGCAGCGGAGCAGAAGTTTCTGGAGTCCAAGATTATAAAATACGAAATTATTATTAAAATAGGAAAATGATGGTGATATTTAAAATATTTTTTCTACGTTCATGCAAAAAACAAAACTTTATTGAGCTATATTTAGTGAAAAAAACTGGTTTTTTATTGCACTAGTGCAATAAAAATTTTATTGCACTCATCTGTCATTTTACTACAGCGTTTTATGATCATGACAAACATAAATATTCAAATCAACGCCAAATATTTAGTCCATTTTTATTTTCTGTGTTACGTTTTAAAAACAATTGCATATTTTATATTATTTTCAATCATTTAATAAATAAATTAATAAAAAAAAATGTATTTTATTAAAAATGTCATTACAAATGAACACAAACGTAAATAAATGCCTCAAACAAAGGTACACGATCACGACTACTATGATTTGGATAATACAACTGCAGTTCTATAAAACATTTTTTGGTTTTGCATGAACGTAGAAAAAATAGTGTATGCAACTCGTGCAAAAAGTGTTTATTGCACTCGACGTATTGTCCAACTCGGCCTGATGGCCTCGTTTAATAACTAGATTTGAAGGTGATCTGAATTAATAGTTTTTTAATGTTCTAAAATTTAGTTACTAAAAAAAATATATATAAATTATTTAGAACTTGTTCTATTTTCTACTAAATTTAGTACTGCAAATGCTTTCTTCAAAAGTTAACAGTTGACAGTAAATTTGCTTGTTGTTAGGAGAAAAACTTTCACGTATTTTATCTAAAATCAAATTTAGAAACGGCCCTTTGAAAAGCTGACACCGCACAACATCCAACAAAAGACCAACCCAATTTCCCGTGATAAACTCGACTCAACGATTCTCGGTAGCCTTCCTGCGAAATTAAGGTGTACAAAACACACCGTTCGTCCGAGCAATCGAAGTCCCGAATCCCCGAAATTCCAGCGGGATAAAAGATGGACTCGCATCGATGGACTTGATGGGATTTGATACAAAAGAGAGAGATAGCCATTTAGAATTTGACGGAGGCGGTTAAATCATACCCATTCCTTCGTAGAATGATTTTAAATGACTTCGATTCGGATGCTGAGGTGGTAAAGGGAATACGTGAAAAGGTTTGAGCGGTATATTAATAGAATTAGAAATTTAAATTTTCCCGAAAGTGAGAGAGCGGTTCGTTGCTGTCAATCAAGATATTAGATTTGTAAAGATGTATCAATTTATTAGACCTTAAGTGAAAGCCAGTCAAAATTTACGATTAATATCAAAAGATTCAAATCATTTCGTTGTGACAGCATAAAAAGAGCAATAATTGTTAACTATACAAGCCCAAACTTTAACGGAGAATGTTTTTTATTATTTACAAACATGTTATTCCCTATTTTGATACACTATACTGATTGAGCACGAGAGATTTTCGGAAATGCCTGTAGTTAAAAAGAGAAGCCAACAGATCCGTGAAATGTATTAATGATTTAATTTACATTCTTTCATAATTATCTTTCTTCTGACTTGCACATTAAATCCTAAAGAATCAAATACCTACCTAATCAACTAAATTATTTGGCTGCTTTAACTCTTTATCGTCTCCAGTAACCGATCGTTTGAAATAAATTTACGATAACTAACTAATCATGTCATGTACACATTTTAAAGCAATTTAATTGCCTCAACTGAAGGTTTTATGAAATTGAAAATATAGACACAGGTGCATTTAAAATTGTTTTCAGTTTCCGCTTGAACATAAAACTACAAAGTTAGGAAAGCAGTAAACTAACTACGTTCGAAGATTTCATCATTCTCTTATGATGGTCGCGTCATTTGTGGGTGTTTTAAAGCATTTTGTTGTCTGTTCTGTGCATTAAAATTTGACTAGCTTGTTTGAAATTAAAGTAGGTAACATCGCGATAATAAAATGTTTAAATACAAATGTGACGCCAAAGCTTCAATTTTTTTTAGTAGTTTAAATGAATATCCTTGAATTTGAACAATATTATTGTCAAACTTATTAGTAAAAATCAACAAAAAAAGTCTCTAAAGTAGAACATGATTGACAAATATAGATATAAGTAATGCCCGTAATAATGAACGAATTATATTAATTTAAAAAAAAATGTCCATTAATATGGGAATTATTTCTAACCAATGGGAAATTAGAGGCTCTAGTTACTTTAGGACATTATATATTGCTTTTAAATATAGGTTAGTTTATTAAAAACGTTGATATTATAATTTTGGAATCAATATCTTTTTAATTTTTACAGCTGTAAAAAGTATATCAATTTTTCGCTTTCTTTTGGATGAAATCATTAAAGTTTAGAGACTTTGATTCTAACTACAAATCTAATGCAAACAAAATGATTAGACCCAAAAAGTTCTGCTCTCTTATCATAAAGGCTCACTCTTATTTTTCTCCATGCTTTCTTTTTTTGCTTTCTTATTGAATTGAATCATTGAAATATAGGATGTTTGATGCCTACTTCAAATATGAAGCAAATAAGAAGATTGGACCTAAAAAAGGTTATGGTTCCTTATCATATAGGCTCATAGTTTTTTCTCCATACTTTCTTTTTTTTTGCTTTCTTATAATTGAATCATTGAAATATATAATGTTTGATGCTAACTAAAAATCTGATACAAATACAATGATTGGATAGTAGAAAAAGGATTTGGTGTCTTAACATAAAAGCACATGGTACTTTTTCTCTATACTTTTATATTTTTCGCTTTCTGTCTGAATTGAATCATTGAATTCTAGTGTTTGAAGCCCACTACATGCAAATAAGATTTAAAAAAGTTCTGGTCTCTTATCATACAGACTCATGGTTAATTTTCTCCATACTTTTGTAATGAAGTAATTTTTCATTACCATTTTTTTATTCAATTGCCGAATTAGTATTCTTAATAATGATTTTAAATCAAACTTTCATTAGAATCCGGCATATCAATTGTATAAAAATAATTATTCGTTACTATTTTAATTTATAAATCAACTTTTTGGCTTCACCCTGTATCTATTATTTTAAAATATATAATAATCCGAAAATCCATAGTACTTTCACAATATAGCAATGATTTTCAAAAGTCATTTTAAACCATGGTTTTGAATTTATATTATATAAAACTGTCAGGACTGTCAGGACCCAGGACTAGGGATGCGCGATACGATCCGATATTTCAGAGTATCGATACTTTTACGTCCGATACTCGATATTTTGGATCGATACTTTGCTTTACGATATGTTGCAAGTATCGATACATTTCTACTGTATCGATACCTTTACGATCCGGGATTTTGGTTGGTGGCGGATCGGGGTGGCGTCATCTACTAGCAAAACAAAAAATTAAATACATTTACGCAACCGTTATTCATCGTTTGCAGTTTCTGTAAAAATGCATATACTTGATAAAATCGTATCGTTGTTTGAAGATATCAACAACGATCGTATTCTAATTTCTTATGAGCACAGTATCGTTCTATCCTCTGTCTGTCCTCTGTCAGTCAGCTGTCAAGTGGGCTGAGTGAATCCCTGAAATATTTTCGTGTTATAAGTAGCTATTTTTTATGTAGTTAGGAGTATCTAAAATAATTGGTTTGTTTTATCTTTTGATTATGATGTAAGCCGCACAATTGTGCTGTGTACTTTGTGCGTTATTTTATAGGTATTGATCTTGTACATAATTATTTTTAAAATGGTGAATAAATGTTTTAAATAAAAAAAAATAATATGATCTGTCTGTCTGTCTGTCTGTCAAACTGTCAAGCCCTAATAAAGTGGGAATAACTGAAATAACTACTAAAAATCTCGGATCGTTAAAGTATCGATACATCAACATTCGATATTTTACTGTATCTATACTTTACGTTCCGATCCGTATCGATACCTGATATCGATACTTGTATCGCGCATCCCTACCCAGGACCGCACAGCTTCTCGAATACCTTCTCCCTCATAAGTTGATCATGCGCGGGCATTGGTAAATATTTTTCGATCCGAGAACGAGAACAGCGAGAGAGAAATTTTTAATTCCATTCCGAGCGATCGAAAGAAGCAGTCGATAAGTGTAATACCAGCGCCGCGAGCCAAAACCGTTTTGTTTGCCGCAGTAAATTCAAAAAAACCCGTTTCGATTTTTTGCCGTAGCATCGAGTTTAGATAGAAAATAAAACCGAATTAAATTAGGTAAATTTAAACACCTTTTGAGATTTACATTTTAACACGTAAATAATTCTGTTTGAAAATTCCGAAATTTAATAATTAAATTAACAGTCGAAGAATATTTTCTTGTTTGGATATTGGCCGTGTTTTTTTTTTATTATTTTCTTCGAACGGTGAGGACTGCTTCAGATATAAATCGACTTTGTAAATAGAATTATTAAATAAGTAAATTGAGAAAAGATCGGAATTAGAGGGTTTATTTCCTTTTCGTTTTTTTTTTTAATTTAGATAGACTTTAAAAAAATAGATTTGTTAAATTCCTAACAGTGAGAAATATGGGAACTGAATATTGTTAATTTTTTTATTTGTTTAGTTTGACTGTCCGGAATTTTGTTCAACCGAAGGGGAGGATATCATTTCCTGTTTTGAATATAAACTCTCCGTTCCTTTATTTTTCCTTCCTGGCTATTTCCAAATAACTCAGTGAGGGCTTAAAGTTCCCTGTGTTATTTTCCTTCCTAGCTATCCGCAATTAACTCAGTGAGGGCTTAAAGTTCCCTGTGTTAGTTTTCCTTCATGTCTATTCCCAAATAACTCAGTGAGGGCTTAAAGTTTCCTGTGTTATTTTCCTTCCTAGATATCCTTGTCCGACCTGGGGTTATAATAATAAACATTAATAAGAGGAAGTGTGGGTTTGATTCAGCGTAGCTTACTCGTTGGCTTCAGGGGTTTAAAAAAAAAACAAACATTTAGAAAGATTCCAAGTGGTCCTCACGAGTTACAGAAGTGCCGCAGTTTAAATTTTTAAAATTCATAATATCCTTGATTTAAATTTTGGTTTTTCTTTGTGATTTAAGAAAATTACCGTAAATTTGGAATTTTTAAAATTAATACTATCCTTGATCAAAATTTTGATTTGCTTTGCGATTTAAGTAATTACCGTAAAGGGAGCGTTCAAGTATTACGTAACGAATTTGGGGGGAGGGGGTTTTTTTAAAACGTTACAATGCGTTACAGGAGCGGGAGGGGGGTTTGAACTACGCGTTACGTAACATTATTATTTTTTAACCCTTCGCGTAGAGAGATTCTCTCACGCATTTTTTAAAACGTTTTTTTTTTTCTTCTCAAAATTTCAAATGAAGTGACATAATTGCGACTTTTAGGTAAACATAGTCACTTTGTGGTTACGTTACGTTTTACTAGGGGGGGGGGGGGGGGAGGGGTACAGAAAAACGTTACATGGGGGTTAAAAATCTCCAAAAATTACGTTACGTAATACTTGAACGCTCTTAAATTTAAATTTTTGAATTCGTATTATCCACGACTTACATTTAGATTTTTTTTCTTGCGATTTAAGAGTAATTGCCGTAAATTTTTTTTTTTTTTTAATTCGTATTATCTATGATTTACATTTAGATTTTTTTGGTTGCGATTTAAGAGTAATTACCGTAGAATTAAAATTCCTACTATCCGAGATTTAAATTTTGACCTTAGTCTGAGATTTACGAATACATTTTTTTTATACGCGACCCCTTCACCATATCCAGTTTAAGCAGTCTGATTGAGAATACCTGCCAACTATATCAGCCGTTTGTTCCCGTTTTTGCTTTATTTTTTGTTGTTGTTGTTAAGGGTTTCATAACCAAGGGTGGGCGTTGAAATATGTTATTTTTATTTTAACTGTAAATAGTTAAACCAATATATCTGTTAACATTACCTTGACTATTACTGAGGTTACTAATCCCCAATTTACCTCCCCCTTACTTTTCAGCAGTGAGAAATTCTTTACAACCACAAGTAATGATTAAAGCCCATTACTTGTGGCTACTAATTACCTGAGTCTAAGTGACCTTTGATCCCTGAAATTTTTCATCTCCATCTGTGCTGCCCGAGTACTTTCGACGCCGGCGCCGTTTCGAAAGTTTGTGAAGTAAACAACAATAAAATCTGGCGCCCGAGAACCGTCCGTAACCAGCGCCATTCGTAAGGAACCGTTTTCTCTGAGGCGAGAAAACTCCTTACACTTTCATATATTTCGCTTTTTGTTTCAATTAAATCATTGAATTCTATAGTTGGATGGCTACTGTAAATCTGATGGAAATAGGAATATTGGACCTAAAAAATGTTCAGCTCTCTTATCTATAGACTCATGGTTCTATTTCTCTATAATTTCATATTTTTTTCTTTCTATTTGAATTAAATTATTAAAATTAAATTTTAATGCCAACTACAAATCTAATACTAATACAATGATTGGATGAAAGAAAGATTTGATCTCTTAGCATATAAATACATGGCTCTATATAATAATAATAATAATATTAGGGGGGTGGGTTGGCTCAGTGGTTAGAGTCATGACTTTGAGATCGGAAGGTCTCAGGATCGAATCCCACCGTTGGCCGGAATTTTTTCATTTAATTTAATTATTTAACATTAATTCTGATGCCTTGGTAGGATTCCCCACTCGACCATTCACTGTTGGGTTCTAATTAACAGTGCTGTTCCTAAAGTGGCGTTGGGAAACAGTAACAAAGCCTACACAGAACACGAGGCTAATGGCCGTAGTAGTCGACGCCGATGACACCAAATTTAAAAAAAATAAATAATAATAATAATAATAATATAGGGGGTGGGTTGGCTCAGTGGTTAGAGTCATGACTTTGAGATCGGAAGGTCTCAGGATCAAATCCCACCGTTGGCCGGGATTTTTTCATTTAATTTAATCATTTAAAATTAATTCTAATGCCTTGGTAGGATTCCCCACTCGACCATTCACTGTTGGGTTCTAATTAACAGTGCTGTTCCTAAAGTGGCGCTGGGAAACAGTAACAAAGCCTACACATAACACGAGGCTAATGGCCGTAGTAGTCGACGCCGATGACACCAAAAAAAAAAAAATAATAATAATAAAATTTGCTTGTAATATACAATGCACATAAACATCATGAGGTGAAGTCTAGCTTGCGCTACTCAACTTAACCTCATTACATAAATATAAATATCTTCATACTTTCATATATTTCGCTTTCTGTTTCAATTGAATCATTGAATTCTATAGAGTTTGACGTCCTACTCCCAATCTGATGCAAATAAGAAGATTGGACCTAAAAAATTATGCTCTCTTATTATATAGGCTCATAGTTCATTTTCTCCATAATTTCGTATTTTTTGCTTTCTGTTTGAATAAATTAAATCATATAATTTTTGATGCAAATTAAAAATCTAATACAAATACAATGATTGGATAAAAGAAAGATTTGGTCTCTTACCATATAAATACATGGCTCTATATCTCCGTCTTTCATATATTTCGCTTTCTGTTTCAATTGAATCATTGAATTCTATAGTTTGATGTCTACTGTAAATCTTTTCTCGATATGACGGTTCTGTGTTTTGTCAATCGATAACCATTTTTTTACATTGTCATTTTCATTCTGAATTTCGATACTGGAGATACAATTAACTGGTAATTTATTTTATTTTAATTCTCAATAGCCGTTTTATTTATTTTTATTTATATATTTAATTCTTCCTTTCCATTTTATTTGTCACTGATGTATTTTCAGTTTGTTCATCTGATTTTCTATCGCGAATTATTCGATTTGATCGGTAGAAGAAAAACCATTACAAAAAATTGATCACGTTTTAGCAATCCCACGTAATGCATACTATCTCAATCGATGCCTATTACTTAATGATACAATCCTATCTAATTCCGCAACCATTCTACTTTGCACTCATTCTTCATTATAATCGTAATCATAACATAAATCTCCTTTCAAGGAAGTATTATCCTTTGAACCGGTAAATTAAAAAGTAATCACCCGTAAATAATTCAGAGCGACCCTATTTTACTTTGTTCTCTTTAATTTTTTATTACAAATCTTAAAAAATTGGGTTGAATGCAAAGGTAAAGGTATTTGTGGTAAAAATAGTTGTTTTTGTTGAATCCTGTAATAAGTGACAATAATAGAAAGCCAGGAATGTTTAGATAATCTTAACAATGTTGCTGTATGCAATATTCACTCAAAGCCAATCTTTCCGCAATGACAGATGACAGCTTTCTTTACACATTCCCATTACTCCCTATTATTTATAAGGTTTGTTTTTTTTTGATGAGACGGCACTGTCTACGTTTACAACATGTTAAAGTGCACATGTCTAGTAAAATTCAGCTTGTTTCTTTTATTATTGGAGCTTTATATACCTGAACACGAAAGCCGACTCGTCAGAAGCATTTTACAAAAATAGAACTTTCATTAAGTTTGCATTATAGGTTTATTTATACTGGTGAATACCTGGTATTATATTCCAGTTAAAATTAGATTGTATTAGCTCCTAAAAGGTAGCTAAATTTAGATTATACACCTTGTGTATCATCTATTAACTTTGGAAATATGAACGTACATCTACGAAACTTTTTTTGAATAAGATTATTTAGTTAAAGAAAAACTTTGGCTTTTATTTTGAAAGAAATATAAATTTTCTATTTAAAATATTAGATTTTTCTAACAAAAAACATGAAATAATGAGACGTTTTCAAAAATCTTCATTTAAAATATATGTACAACATATTTACATTTTGCTACCCCTACCCCTAATTTTTAAAACTATTTTTCTGGCCGAAATTTCACGAATTCCTTTCAACAAAGACCAAAGATTTTCAAGTTAGATAAGTAGACCGTCTTTAATTTAACAAAGCTCGTAAGGAATATATAAATAACTACCTGATTGTTGATTGCTATCTACCCCTGTATTTTGAATTACACTCTTTCGATTTTCATTTCATTTATCTTGAAATCGAGAGGGTGGAAGTTACGCTTTAAGATTCATTATCGATTTTCGATTATCAAAAATATTCTACGAGTAAAAGTTTAGAGTACACCTAGGTTGAATCCGTTAATAATAGGCAGAACGCTGTCATCTGTCATTACGACAAAGTTCGAATGTTTTTTAAGTATGTATTATCAGAAAGCCCATATTGTAAAAGTATGATATTATAAATTCATAACATTTAATTTTAATTAATTTTAATTTTACACTGTGCTGTATTTGTCTTTTTCTTTGCCCCATTCAGAACAGAACAGACAGGGCCGACTAGAAAGGGGGGCGGGCTCAAATGGGGGCCCAGCCAGCGGTGTTGTTTGTGTTTGTTACTTTCAGAAGGTAGACAGAAGAGGGGGAAGTTCTTAGTTGAAGACCTTTTTTTGTTAGAGAAATTCAAGTAGAAGAGGAAGAGAAATTGAGAAGTTCGTAGTTGAAGACTTTTTATTTTTTTAGACAAATTCAAGTAGAGGAGGAGAAATTTTTCCTATAAAATTGTCGCGGGGCCCGATCTGGAGAATTGTCCTGGGGCCTGGTCTGGTTCTCGGCGGCCCTGGAAATGGATTCCATTAGAACAGAAATCGAAATATATGAAAGTATGGAGAACTGTAGCCATATGCTTATACGGTAAGAGGCCAGATCTTTCTTATATCCCAATTATTTTGTTTGTCTCAAATTTATAGTTGGAAAGCAAAAATATGAAAGTATGGAGAAAAAAATCATAAGCTTATATATGATAAAATATCAGAACTTTTATGTGATCAGTCTTTTTATTTGAATCAAATTTGTAGTGGACATCAAACACTATAGATTTCACTAACTCAATTCAAACAGAAGGCGAAAAATATGACTTATTTATCTCAATATCTTTACCACAACAAAATGCCCACCAGTTTATATTTATCACATATACCTTTTCACAGAACTGTGTCACAAAGACAGCGTTGTTTTAAAAACTTCAGACGTTTCTTCGAATTCTGTTAATTGTCACGGATTCTTCAAGGTAAAATCGTGATTAATTTTTCTAGAGTCAGCATCTCCGGGCTCGACTAATGAAAACACCTACAGACACCTTTGATACCTTTTCTAAATAAAAATTCCCGAATCCAGAGGCGTGGGTCAAATATTTTTAATATAAAGTTGAAAAGTAATAATAATTGTTGGGAAATGAGTATTAGTGACTCAAGCTACTGGTACTCCGTATGGTTGATGTACTTTATTTTCGTTTTGTGTAACTTTGGTTTGACTTTTAAAATTGAATTGATATTATAATTTTTTGTGAATTATCTATATATTATTATATTATTTTTCTCAATTCGTCGTGATATTTTTTTTACGTATGTTCAGCGATAATTCCTTAACACGGTGTCCGATTTCAATAATTCTTTTTTTGTTAAAAAGAGGCTACTTCAGGAGTGGTCCCATATAAATTTGGTTAAAATGTGGTGATGGCATCTGCATGTTTTTGAAGTAACAGATGCAAACATTCGATTCATATGGAATGCACTGATCTATCCTCGACCGACCGTGTTACTAGACAGAAAATTCGTGGTCTGAACATTTTATGTAATAGTTGCTTCGTCATTCTTGGTAACTTATAACTGACTTTAAGCTTGATATACAAAAGAAACTCGATGATAATATTGCTAAACTCTCGACCGAAATCACGGATCTAAAAAACAAAATTGCGTCTGTGGAAGCTATTAACTCTGTCGAAATCACCGAAAAAATTGCAAACGAAACGGTCGAACGTATGTCACGTGCAAAAAATGTACTTATCAGGGGATTACCTGAAAGCACCGGAGACATTCAATCCAAAAAAGAAAACGACAAAATTACAAAATTAAAATCAGGGAGTCACTCGATATTATTGGATTTCAAGGAGAACCAGTAACATTTTTTCATGTAAGAAAACACACCAACGCTTATCCAGAATGCTGAAAGTTATTATGTCCTCTGAATCAGATGCCAAATTTATTTTAAAAAACAAGAAAAAACTATTGGAAAATGCAAACACCAACGGGATTACTATAATAGACGATAAGACCCCGATCCAACAGCAATACCTCCTGGGCTTACGTAAAGAACTAGAAAACCGAACAAACAATGGCGAAGATAACCTAACCATCAAATATGCCCAAAACTGTTCATCTTGCATGTATTTATCGACCCTTTGACACTCCTTTAAACGACAACATTACGCTCCTATCAAAACTTGAAGATCTATCTGTTTTTGATAATACAATTATTATTGGAGACTTTAATTTTCCTGATATTTCCTGGCTCATTATGAATGTTCCCAACGGCAACAACTCCAAAAATCTTTTTATGAACTTTGTTCAAAATTCCAATCTATCTCAACTGATTCTTGAACCGACACACTTCCGAATCAATAATGATCCTTTAACACTCGACCTTCGGAAAGTCAAAACAAACATCAACAACTTTAACAAAGACATTAAAAAATTAGTAAAACAATTTCAGCAAGACACATGGCTACAGACCTGCCAAGAAATCAGTCGAGAACAGGGAAGAACTTCTATCATAAAATAAATAAACTGTCAAAATATAAAACTAAGAATAGAATTCCAAATATCACAGACAATAGTACAGACTATGCCACAGATGAAGAAAAGGCCGATGCATTCAAGGAGAACTTCATTAAAACATATAACGGAACGAAAAACCCATCTTTTGAACAAGAAAACTGAAATAATGTAAACTCATGGTGCAACCAATATTTTAGAAACAACCCAATCAATGAGGAAGATAACATAGAATTCGAGGAGGAAAAATACTTTCAAATACTATCCAATCAGAAAAACTCCTCTCCAGGATCGGACAAGATCCCATGGCAAATTGTGAAAAAATTAGAACATAATATACATATCTATAATATAAAAATGTTTGTATTCTGTTACAAAATCTCGTACTTTCCAGATCGATGGAAAAAAGGCACCATAATAGTTATCTCAAAACCAGGCACAGACCACAAAAGAATTGATAATTAAAGACCAATCACCCTTCTTCCAGTTTTGGGAAAATTTATTAAGGTCAAACTATGAGCATTAGTAAACGAACGAATTCCGCAATTCCAATTTGGGTTTAGAGAACAAATCTCTGCTCTGGTACCAACCACTCTGCTGGTTTCCAATGTGCAAACAATAAAATTAAACAATAAAAAATCTGCCATTCTCAATTAAAAAGCCTTTGACTGTGTCTGGCACAACGGGCTCCTATTCAAACTAAAACTTCTTAATGTGCCTGATGGTCTTATAATTCTTATCAAAAACTTCCTTCAAAACAGAACTCTAAGAAATAAAATAAATAACCACACATCTCCAAGTTTCATAGCAAATCAAGGTGTACCGCAAGGGTCGCCACTATCTCCGCTCCTTTACAACATATATTGCTTTGATTTTCCTTCAAGTCAGTTACACCTCAATGCAGTAAATTACACACTCCAATACGCAGATGACACGGCCTTGATATCGCATGGAAATACGCTGAATCAAATCAGCATAGCACTACAAAATCAATATAACGAAGTTGCTCATGGCTCAATAAATGGAGATTACAAGTTAACCCACAAAAATTAATGATACCCTATCATGATCTAATACCGACATCAGCTACACTCATATCTAACCAACCAATCTATCCCGTATCCTCAGTGAAATACCTAGGCCTTATTATTGATAATAAACTGAACTTCAATGAACACACCCGCAGACAAAAAAACAAAATCAAAACCAGAGCCAAACATTTCCGCTCTTTAACATACAAAACAGAAGGTATCAACATCTACACGGCCACTAAAATCTACAAAACAGTTTGCAGACCTCTCCTGGAATACGGTCACACTATTTATTTAAACTGCCGAAAACCTGCATTAAAAAACATTCAAGTGGCCGAAACCTACACTAACAATCATTACCAAGATGCGACATCCTGAAAACCCCACTCACCATCCAGCGAATGAATATCTTTACGAAAAGATTCAGCCTATCCTGGAAAGAATTAGAAAACTGTCAAAAAATTTCTCGAAGAAACGAAACAATCACATGCTAATAAACATTTTTTTGATGAAACGACAAATTGGTCAAGCAAAGTTTAAATACCCAGTGAAATCAATAACAGAAATCTTAAACGAATTTGCCGATGAACAATAATTGGGTTTAGGACATTTGGACGTGGCCGTTTCGGCGTGGCCATTTGAACGTCAGGCCATTTCGCCGTTGGCCGTTTCGGCGTCGGCCGTTTCGGCGTGGCCATTTGAACGTCAGGCCATTTCGCCGTTGGCCGTTTCGGCGTCGGCCGTTTCGGCGTCGGGAATACTATTTTTTAGTATGTATGTTAAAACCGCTGTAAGTTTTATTATGAAATAAGTAAAGTATTGAAATAAGTGAGGTATTGCAAGGAATGGGATGTTTTATTCTGTTTTTCAAGTACCTATCATAATAGTAGTGTAAAAAATATTAGTGTAATTAATATTTTAAATGAACATTAGTATAATAATAGTGAAGTGAAGAAATTGTTCCAAATTTGCAACCCAGAATAATATATTGCGATTTCGAACAGGCGTTACTATAAATGGTTTTTTTTTTCACTTGGCCCAAAATATGAGGAAACAAGTGGCTTCTATGGGACATACGAGAGAGTACAATGCTGATCTACAAATGTCTCTAAATGGCAGAACGGTGATATCTTTGGCATTTGTTCCTACGATCATTTAGACTATGACTTTGATGTTCTAGCGGAAGACCTACCTGCCGAACAGCAATAGTATATAGACATTTTATTTTAGCCTTCTTTTCGACACGAAAACAGTTTTATTATTTAATTATAATAAACCTAATTATAATAAATATAACAATTATTTAAAATTTATAAAAATTATATTGTTAAGTTTGCCAAAACTTCCAACGCCGAAATGGCCAAAGTCGAAATGGCCGGCGTCGAAATGGCCGACGTCCAAACGGCCACGCCGAAACGTCCCATTCCCACAATAATTAGTGACACATATTGTTTTTTTTTTTGTATCTTAATATTCGTATTCATCTTACACATATAGCTTGTAAATCCTCATACATGCCATACAAATTGTACTGACTGAAGGACCTAGGTCGATGGCCATTTGGTTGTTATATTCATAACCAATAAAGTGCTTTTATTATTATTATTAATCAAAATAAAATATAATTTTCCTAGCCTTACTGATGGCAAATTTTTTAATACCATCCATTGTATCAGTCATTTCTTGTTCAATAATTCAATTTTTCAGTAGATCTGAAAAGGTGGAGATAGGGAGGCCTAATTATATATAATCTAACCTACCATGAAAAGCGTGTTATTAATTTAAAATGGTAGAACTTAAGGAGTACTGCACTTATTTAGCGTTTTAATAATTAAAACGTCTAATTCAAAAGTTTTATATTGATTATTTTCCGTATTAACATAATTGTTCTAATTATGAGATAATAAAAAAGGTTTTCAATATTTAAAAACAAGTACTATTTGGTTCTGCCTGGTCCTGGTTTTGAGTTAAACCCCTAGGAAATTAAATACAATTTCTAAAACATATCTTTCGATAGTATATCACTCTGTAAAGTTATACTTGTTATTTTTAACTAACCTAATACCGGCAAGTAAAATAAAAAGTATCCCACTAACTTGCTGAATTATTACAATGTTATCATCGTCAGCGAGATCATTTCCTATTTTTACCTCTTGATTGAGTTTAATTAAACGTCGGTTTTTATCTGCCTGCCCGTTACGATCGTATGATTTATTGAAGTCAAGAAACTGTTGCCGTCACAAATAAGATAAAACGCTCCGGTAATAAAAATGAAAGGAAAGGAGCAAAATGTCGAAGTCCAAGAACCTGCCCGATATTGTGATTGAAGCAATATTATAAACTGCGGTAGATAAGAAAAACGGCCCTAGAAGTCAAAGAGGTTATCTAGTTTACGTCATAGACGTCGATGTGGTGTTCAAAAAAATTGTATCGATTTTTATTTATGATAGTAATGTTTATTGTTCAAAAATTTACCA
This sequence comes from Psylliodes chrysocephalus, assembly GCA_927349885.1. Lineage (NCBI taxonomy): Eukaryota > Metazoa > Arthropoda > Insecta > Coleoptera > Chrysomelidae > Psylliodes > Psylliodes chrysocephalus. The sequence goes on along the minus strand of OV651823.1, from coordinate 9,464,455 downwards.
ATATCTGTAAATATTTTTTATGTTTAAGGAGATTATTATTTACTTTATTTACTGTCCTATGTTATTTTATTTACATTAATTTAAAATAAAGTAATCTAAACTTGTATAAAAAAATATAATAATGGGAACAATTTTTATCCATTATTAGTCTGGTTCACAAGTGCCATTTCCCTCGAAACATGTCCTCCAGCACCGAAAATTATCATTTTGGGCTCATTCGATTCGGAATGGCATCTAGAACATTCTATCAAAATTCCAAGAGGGGCTGAAAAAAAATGCAAAAGTTATAAACAATAAAGTAAAATAAAAAATAAGGGTTTGGTTTTTTTGAAATATTTCAAAAACTATTTGAGATAATCCAAATTTGAAAAAAGATCCTTAAAGAGCAGGAAATTTCCTAAAAAAAGTCCTACCTCCCGGAACTGTACCAACAACCCTTATAATTTTAATTAAGCGGCGAAAATAGCGGTAAAAACGCGTGGTTCGGCTGCCGCGCGCATCGCCCCAATCTGACACATAAACTAAAAAAATTATTTTAACTAATTAAATATTAATATTAAGGAATAAAAAAATTTGGGTACTAAGTAGATATGAATAAACAATAATCCGTAAACAAAAAATTTTTATCACTATTTTTTTATTAATTATGCTTTTGTTAATTAGTTAATTTTCACCATTTTAATGTTAACATAAAAACGCTGATTATTTCAAAACAAGAAATCTAGAATTTTTTTGAGCTATTATTAAAAGGGTTTAGAAGAGATACCCGTTGGAAAAATTCAAAAATTTTGATTTTTCACCTTTTTATTAACAATTAAAGGCATTAAAAAATTATTTATGTAAATAAAGCCATTAGGAAAAAATTTTTTAAAATTATTATTAATATTTTATTTTCTTATTGATAAAAGCCATATAACAATATTTTTTTTTATTTTTAACCAACATTATTTAAATAATTGTTATAAACAAATGCATTATTATATTTTTGAAAACTTTTTCTTTGGAATTTTATCCTTGATGAAAATAATAATTTTTATTAAAAAAAATCGTTCCTTAAAAAAATTTTTTTATTAACAAAAAACGCACTTGTTAATTAACAATTTTTTTTGTTACTAAATATTAATATTAAGGAACCATTTTTTTTTTAAATCATTATTTATTATGTTCTTTAATGTTTAATAATTAATAACGAACAAAAAAGTCTTGAAGTGTTTTTGCATAGAAATAGTATAGAAAGCCGATTCCATATATCAAAAATGAAACCATAAGGAGAAAATAGTGTGTCGGAGCTCATGCGTATAACGGTGCTGGCGCGAACAGGACCGGTGCAAGTTTTTTATTGATCGAACAAATAGTTCACACATTTCAATCATACATTTTTAGAGATGATTCTATACAAAAAACGATTAAAAAAATTTCAAGTTAAGGTAAATATGGTTCTGACAGTCCTTATTAAGAAAGATATGGCATAAAATATGAATTAGTTAATTTTCGGCAATCATTAGTACAGTAGTCATGAGATTTTGCTTGTGATTTTAAAAATACTTTCCAGAAAAACCACGTGCTCCGGTTTTGACTACGTTTATTATTAAACAGCGAAATTATATACAAAAACTTTAATCCACAATCTAAATTAGGTACTATCACAAGAAAATCACTGTTACAATAATTAATTACTTAACCAAAAACTAAAATACTTTTTAGGTACCTACGTAACCAGAAAGGAGCTGGACCATTTATCCTAATAGAGAGTTTTAGCAAATGTACGTAAGATTTCCGCTAACGTTACGTTAAACTTAGATTGTGACCTTTTCCATAAACATTGAACGGAGTAGATTACAGTCTATCCCTAAGGTAACGTTAGCGGATGGTTAGCGGCTGTTTGCTAAAACTCCCTATTATTGATTTTCTCTCTCCCTACGGTAAAACTTAAAACAATAACAAATTGCCTATCTACTAGGGTCGGTAACTAAACGAATATACATAATGGGCGGATTTTGTTTATACTTAACATTACACTCGCGCATTTAAATATAACTATGCATATAAATATTTACAAACAAAGATACTTTTCCAAACAGGCAATCATTAGTACTGTAGTCACGAGGTTTTGCTTGTGATTTGACATCTTATTTGATAATATCATTTGCAACAACTAAATTTAATCTGGGGAGTGCAAAATAGGGCCCAGGAATATTATGTTCGATATTTTTTTACATTTTGTCAGCCGAGACTATGAGTCGTTAGACAGAAAACCTTTCATGTTACCATTTTCAATATAAATTAAAAAATTAAAAAATACTACTACATTTACTTGGTACATATTTTATTTTAATTTTGAACCCTTTTAGGGTCTTTCGGTTCCATAATAAAAATTAGTTGCTGCTTACTAGAAACATTCTATATAGCCTAAACCAATTTATAGTTTGTTTTCGATCAATTTAATACAAAGATTTAAAGTTTTTAGTCGATGATAACATTCCACACCAGCACATTGCAAACCTATTTTATAAATAATAGGAATAAACTTGTAAATCATTAATTTGGTAGTTATCTCACTCATACGATTTTTGTGTTTATATGACTATTTCGATTTCTAAATATATTTTGGCCTTACAATACGAAGCGTTTTGTATCTACCACTTTTTTAATGAACGATGAATGTTGACAGGCGTGTACCTTTTTCGGAACAAGAGGCGTTTTAACGAAGGAAATGATTTTCGAACTATCTAGTTAGTTTTCGGAAAAATAGAAAACGTTTGAAGAAAGTTGTCAATAACAGTTTGTCGTTCATGTGTTTCATTTTGATTAGCTTTCATACTAAATTGCGTAGAATATTTTTCCGATTCAAAATCGAGATTCTCGATATTTCCACAGTTTATTTATAATACCTTCTAAACTGGATTTATCTATCATTTTATATACTTTATAATATATGTTCATGCCCTACTTTTCACTTTATTAACAATTTTTTTTAACATACTTCAAAATGGTAGGATATTCTTAATTCGTTGAAATATTTTTTTAAGTACGTTGAGCGATAATTCTTTACCACGTTGCCAGATTTCTAGGATTCTTTTTGTTAGAAAAGGAAACAGTTTTATATACATTAAGTCAAGATCTGAAGATGGGATCCATAAGAAAATCATTAACATCTTTATTTTTAAAGTAGGTTTTTTTTTTTAAATTTCTTTAAACCTTACTGGTTTGAACGCGGTAAGGAATGAAGAAATGTAAATAATTGTTGTGCCAGCCAAAAAGCGAAGAGGAAGTACCGATTAAAATATCGAGTGACAAAAGAGTTCCTAAGATTGTTGAGATCGGGTTTATGTTTTAAAATGCCTTAAAACCGATATCGATAATGTCTCCCCGTCGCTGGGCAGCCTGTATATAAATATACAGCTCTCTATTTACATAATTATAATTCTTAGGTAGGTTTAGATTTGCAGACATAAATCTTGTAATAAATATAACAGCTGCCTAATACATTGATTACATTTTCATTAGCCAATGTAAAAATGTCTTTTAGTGTAGCTAGGATTTGACTAAACACTACACAAAACTAAAATGCCACTTTCATCATGTAATTAATGCCGCGTTTGAGAATCCACATCGGATGCATTTTTTACATCTCTAGCGTTTTTTATCCACATCGGACACATCTGTCCCATTACATTTACGTATACTGAATCACGTGATCAAAGATTTACTACTACTACTACATCTCAGATGCACCCGATGTGGATTCTCAAACGCGGCATAAATAATAAACTACAAACGGTCCTGTAAGGGCAGCGTCATATAGCCTTGAAACACCGGATTTTAGTGCTATTGCCAGGTCAATATTGAATTTGTAGGTGAATCGCTTATTGAACATAAAAAATACGGTATTAATGACATTAATACGGTATTTGTATATATTTTTGGGAATGTAATTACACATAAATATTATTAGTTGATTATTTAAATGTTTATAAGTTATTTTGTGGCGATATTTCGTAGATATAAACTGTTTAAATCATATAATTTAAAAATTAATTAATTTAAAATTCTTTTCTGTTAGGTATGTTTAATATATTTGGCAACACTACAGGGACAAGTCATGCATATTGCGCAAGCTTCTAGACACACTATTTTGCGATGTCAGGCGCAGAGACGCGTTTTTATGCACAGTAGGTTTCAATTTCTGCTTAAATGTTATGTTTATATTGGTCTTCTATATTATTTCTATGTGTTTTTGTCGTATCTTTAATAGTTTATAAGTTATTTTAATAACAATGAGTAAAAACAGAAAGAAAAAGTACAATATTTTTAAAAGGTAAATAAAAAATAATAAAAAAATGTTTTTAATAAAAAAATATGTATGGTTGTTTTTGTAATATTTTTTAGTATTTAAAAAAAATATTGCGTAAAATTGCACTTGTTTATAACAAATTGTTTGTTTAATAAACAAATGAAAAATTAATAAAAAAAAAAATTTTATAATACGAAAGAACATAATAATTAATGATTTAAAAAAAAAAAAGGTTCCCTAATATTAATATTTAGTAACAAAAAAAAATTGTTAATTAACAAGTGCGTTTATGTTAACATTAAAATGGTGAAAATTAACTAATTAACAAAAGCATAATAAATAAAAAATAATTTTTGTTTACGGATTATTGTTTATTCATATGTCTACTTAGTACCCAAATTTTTTTATTCCTTAATATTAATATTTAATCAGTTAAAATAATTTTTTTAGTTCATGTGTCAGATTGGGGCGATGCGCGCGGCAGCCGAACCGTTATTTTCGCCGCTTAATTAAAATTATAAGGGTTGTTGGTACAGTTCCGGGAGGTAGGACTTTTTTTTAGGAAATTTCCTGCTCTTTAAGGATCTTTTTTCAAATTTCGATTATCTTAAATAGTTTTTGAAATATTTCAAAAAAAACAAACCCTTATTTTTTATTTTACTTTATTGTTTATAACTTTTGCATTTTTTTTTCAGCCCCTCTTGGAGTTTTGATAGAATGTTCTAGATGCCATTCCGAATCGAATGAGCCCAAAATCATAATTTTCGGTGCTGGAGGACAGGTTTCGAGGGAAATGGCACTTGTGAACCAGACTATATACGCTCCGTTCCCATTTGAAATATTCTTTTTCATTAGAAATTTGTTCAAGGTGGTACTTTTTCTGGTATATCTGAGAAGTTCTGTATTGTATTACTCTAATGTTTTTATGGTTATGTAGATTTAGTTTTATTTTATACAAAAAATTAACATTCTTTTATTGACTTGGGGTATTTCGACAACTACATTTCTTTTCGCATTAATTCGTTTGGAATGATATGCACATTTAATTAAACGCACCTATGAAACTACGGTCCGTTTATCGAATTTTGCAACAATAAATTGAACGAGCGAATGCGATGAAGATAACGTGTTAGATTTAGCCTAATATTTCAAAATAACTGACAAACAGCGCCGATAATAATTTACGTGTAATTAGTGTGATTAAGTACCGTTTACCGATTAATATTTACATTGGTGAACGCCGCTAAATATAACCATTGCATTTAGATAGCCTAGTAGAACAATCCCAATACAAATTATCTTGAAGAACAATGAACAGTAGCAATAGATGGCAGCAAGCTCCGTCGTGCCCAAGTTAAGTCTTTGATAATTCTTTTACCTAATCATCTGCACCATTAGGGAGAGATTTAAGTACTTAAACAAAAAAAAACAAAAAAAATAAAAAAAAACGAAAAAACAAAAAAAAACACATTTCCACTAGGGGCGCTTCATTTAAATTCTTGTTTGTCTATTTAGATATATTTTACTCAAAATCACTAAGTAATCCGTGGATTTGAATCCTTTGAAACAGTCGGGAAGCGTCTTATTGCTTACTTCACTTTCCCAGCTAGCATATTATTGTAAATATCTGAATAATAATGAGGTGAAAACTAGTATTGAAAATCTGACATCTTTTATTTATTATTGATAACATCAAAATCTAATCTAGTAACTATACTACGAGTATTATGGTTATAACACATATGTTACTTCCTTACCCTCTAATGTCACTTACTATATGTTTTGTGTTTTCATATGGTGACCGATACCTGCAGTCAAATATTAAAGAAACTGTCAATTTTGGAGGGAGATTCATTATGGTCTGAGGAGGGATTTCTTTAACATGGCGCACCAAGTTGCATATGTTTCGAGATACTTAGAAGACCTTGTAGAATCTAGAATTCTATATCATTCAATTTGCTGCAGAGGAAGGACCAGACTTTTTCCTTCTAACAAAAGAATGTGAGACCTCACACTACCCGACTTGTAACTCAACATTTTCAGGAACACAATAGCGAGGTTTTTAGTATGGCTAACCAATTCTTCGGACCTAAATCTTATAGAACATCTTTAGAATGTTCTTCAGAGAAGGCTAAGACATCGTCAGGCTGCCTAACATTTATATGATCTAGCAGAAATGCTCCAGGAGGAATGGGACAATATTCCCATGCAAATTATTGAAAATCTGGTAAACTCTATGACCAGACGCTGACAAGAAGTTCGATTAGACAGAGGAGAATACCTACATCCATTATTAAAGTTTTTAATTCTTACTATGTATAAAAATATACAGGGTGTTATTGAAATACACGTACATATTAAAATGGGGAATAGTATGTAATGACCAAAAACGATTGGCACCAATTTTAACTTCAAATTCTAAAATTTAAATATTGGGGAAGAGTCCCCTTTTCCGACCTACTAGTTTCCATATTTAAAGAAGTAAAATAAATCGAAATTGAACTTACCCATAGAAATTGCACTGTTGCCGTAGCAAAACCAATTTAATTCAAAATAAAGTTTATTACAGTAATTGTTCAAAATGCCGTCCATTATTATTTACACACACTTGCATCTCGTCTTTCCAAAGAACTTTGAACATTAGAAATTAGTCTTGGATTTTGTCGTAGTTCCTCGGCTACCGCATTAACTTTATTGGTTAATTGTTCAACACTATTAATAGGTTCATTATAAACCAGTTGTTTCATATGACCCCACAAAAAGAAATCGCATGGATTTAAGTCCGGAGATCTCGGAGGCCACTTAGTAGGTCCATTTCTGCCTATCCACTTTTGAGGAAATCTAATGTTCAAAAACTGCCGTACGTTTAAATTAAAGTGAGGAGGAGCGCCATCTAGTAGGTACCACATCCGTTGCCTTAATTGTAACGGTATCTCTTCTAGGAGTACTGGCAAAATATCTTCTAAAAAGTGGAGATATCCTGGCCCATTTAATCTGTTCGAGAGAACATAAGGCCCGATTAAATACTGATCTATTATGCCAGCCCAAACATTTATTGAAAATTTTCTTTGATGCCCAGTTTCCCTAATGGCGTGAGGATTTTCATCACTCCAAATATGCGTATTGTGCATATTGAACACGCCATCACGAGTGAATGAAGCCTCGTCAGTATACAATAATATTTTTAGAAAATCAGGAATATCAACACATTTTTGAATCATCCATTCACAAAACTCCACTCTCTTTTCTTCATCACCTGGATATAAGGCCTGGACTTTTTGGATGTGATAAGGATGTAAACCTTGTTCTTTAAGTGTCCGCCACACAACAAATGAGGACACTCCAATTTCAAGACCTAGTCTTCTATAACTTAATTGAGGCCGGTTTTCAACAGCTTCCAATATTTCTTCTTCGGCCGCCAATGTTCTTTGTGTTCTTGTTCTCCCTCGATCTGCATTGACACTCTCAAATTTTCCATGGTCTCTTAGATGCTGAACAGTTGAAATAAACGTACGACAGTCCGGAATTCTCCGATTTGGAAAATTTTCTCCAGCTGCCCCATAAACCAGCACTATATCCGTTAGTTCAATATTCGTAAATAGTGGCATCGTAAAACAATATTTAAAAGTAATCGTAACAACACTTTTTACCAACTTGGAAATGACGCGCTCGTGTTAGCCAGATTCGTAAATCAACTAAAATTTTAATAATCTATAGTTTCAAAAATGTATAGTTTAAAAACAATCATTTATCAAATATTCTAGTTTTTTGATAACGAGGGTAGTAAAAATCAGTCTTCGGAAATAGAAATTAATTCGAAAATCTTGGCAACATGGTTATTTCTTACAAGACTAGTTTTCTTATCATCTGACAAAAACTTGCATATTAATTACTGTTGATGTTTAAAATAGGTAAATAAACCTAATTTATATAGGTCATCCTCAACATATCAGTGAAGTACGTTTGTTTTAGAATTAATTTTCAAAAATTAATAACTCCCTTAATAAGAAGTATTTTTAAAAAAAATTATTTTTCTACATTCAGTGGGGATCTGCGCAATACCCAGTTTTAATATGTACGTGTATTTCAATAACACCCTGTATATATATAACCGCACGCCCCTGAAGCATCGGCAACCAGGATTACACCGGAGATGGCAGAATCAAAATTCTCTCCAGTTCATCTGACGTATACGTAATCAGAACGGATCTCCTACAATAATGAGTTCTAAATCGTCGGCCTAAGATGTAAATGGTTTAACTCCTAAAATATAAATTTTTCAGTGAAGGCAAAAAATCTTTCAGACCTAACCTTAATGTAGAAGGGGTTATATTACATACTTCGATTTTCTCTTACTATACGGAGTATAGGTACCTTGGTACCTATGTTTATTTTGTACCTGATGAATTATTTGTTTTTTTTTATATACAGTTACTGTAAGTATATACCTACTTGTTTCATTATATATTTTCTTTTAATAAAAAATATGTGTTAATTTTTTACTTAAAATCATTACACTGCCGAGAAGCAGGTGATAAACAGTGATATAAATCGATAAAAAAACTAAAGTTCCAGCTAAAGTAAGGTATACAGACATACCGACTTTTTTTTATGAAGAAAATATTGAAAGTTTCTTTATAATCTTGGAAAATTGTCCCAAAATGGTACTAACTGGCCGAGAACCGGTTCAGTCACCCTATGAAATTCGAAAAATAATTTAAATAAAATATTGCGTATTATTTTTTTAATTTCTATAGCTTTAAAAAAAATTGGATACAGCAATGGAAATAGAAAATTTTAAACAGGCATTCAAAACCAAAACTGCGCCAATAGGTATTTCTGTCACCGTTCATCGTTAAACCGTATAGGTGCAGTCGCGCACGTATATTTACACACACGTTGGTTTTTCGCTTATTTGACAGAAACATCCCAACAATGAAAATGGAAGCTCGTACAGTATTTCACCTGTGATAAATGTTCCGTGACGGAATCTGTTTTGTTATGACTGGGGAAGATTTACGACTTTTATATAAATAAACTGGAAATCCTGTAAGAGAGAAAAAAAAACAAGTTTCCGCTGACGATGACAGGTTTATTTTAATCGAGGTGTTGATTGTTTAACCTCCTGTGGTTTGAAAGTAAACCTTCGGTGAGAGCTGAAAGCCAGATACGCTCTAGCGCTCACCTTGTCGATGATGGAATAGATCAGAAAATTTTACTAATTTTATTTTTTTATATATAGAGAAGGAATATTGGGAATACAGCAAGTAAAATAAAGACTCTTTAGAGTTATTCCAAGCTTTCGGAAATTTTATTGTTTCCATCATCAGAGACGTTACAATGCAAATATAACGATGATAAAAAGGTAAAGTTAAATGTAAAAAACATTGAAAAAATGGTTAAAAAACATTATACTAGTCAACATTTTTAAACATATATGCGGTGAGTTTCCAATTTTAGGTTAGATTTCAGACTGCCACTCCTTAAGCTGTCAACAGGTGACACCTGTCAATAGTGATGGATGACGTGGCAGGTGGGGGACGTTCGACATCGGCGCTAAATTTGAAAACTCAGGCATACTACTTTCTAACCTTGAGAAGTAATTTCTATATATATTCATGGTTTTTTTCCTATATTTATAATTGTAACAAAAGTCTACCTACTGTCAACAAACAAGCATATCCACCAAGTTCTTTGTCATCCTTACTCCAAAAGTCACAACTTGCTAAATCATTATTATTTACTATTAATAATATTTTAAAATTTAAATTGGTTTATACATTCATTTTTATTATTTGATCAACTGTTTCCATGTGACAGTGGTGACAAGCGACACTTAAAGACGTTGACAGGTCAAATGTCAAGAGAGGAGGTGCGTTCAGTTCAGTGTGGAACAAGTTACTCCAAGTGTGATTCGAGTGATTATAGGTGGTTAAGAGAAAATAAAAATTTTGTTGGTATTGAATTTAAAGAAAAATTTGTTTTTTTTTTTGAAATTTGATTTATTTGTTAGTTAAATTTTAATTTAAATGTTTAATATGAATTGTTCTTTTAATGTCAAGGCGAAACAAAAATGTCACTCACGTGATTCTGCTGTGCCAGCCCGAGTTCTGCAGAACTTTTTTCTGAGAACACAAGACAAGATGGCACAACTGAACACGCGGTCCCTAGAGGTGAATCTGGTGTTTATTCTTAAAAATTCTAAGTCACTCAACAAACGTACTCATGGTTGGAGTGAGACAAAAAAGGGAACATAAATCATACAAGTAGCATGATTCCAGAGGTAGGCTCTGTTGGATGAAATCTAGTTTAGGACGGGATTGCTCTCAAAGGCTTATATTGAGCGACTCGGACTTACATCATCATAGAGGGCCAACTGAGTTCTCTATGAAGTGGTATAAAATTTCTGTTAAGGTTCACTTGAGTGTTGAGACAGAGGATATCGTTGTCTCTTTCAAGGGTAATTTCAACATCTTCATGGAAATCTAATAAGTTGAAATTTTTTGTGTTCAAGTTGACTAATAATTTGGAGTTTTTGTTGGGCTAAAATTATGTTGATTGAACTTCAAGTGATGTCCAAATGCAGATGAATCCGGCCTCTTGATGTGCTCGCCTATCCGGACTCCCAAAGATCTGAAAGTTCTGCCAATATAACTGGCATCGCAATCGCTTCATTGCAACCTGTACACTCCACTCTTGTCTAAAAAATTTGTTTTGTTTTTAATGTTAACTAAATGAGAGTCTAATTTATTAATTTATTTGAAAGAGACTTTAATGTTATCTACGTTGTTATTTTCCCAGAAGGGGATTGATATGTAAAAATTATTAATATGACTCAAATTAGGGTAGGCTCATTTTTGAATTTTCTTGAATTTAATTTTGGTGATTAGAGATTAAATTATGTCCAGGTCATACCCGTTGTTAAATGCAATTTGTTTAAGTATATTTAATTCTTGAAGGTAGTTTTATTTAGAATGATTGATAGAAGTCTATGAATATAGCAATAGAAAGCAGACAATTTATGTTGGTGAGGGTGATTTGAAAAATAGCACCATGCCGAAAGCGATTAACATTTAATAATTAAAAATTTGGCACGAAATAAAAGTCTTTCTTTTTTAATCTAAACTACGTGCACACAGCCGTCAACCTTTTTTGGTTATTTTAAATAACATTAGTATTTTAATTAAATTTATGTCACTGGTCATCAATAATCAAATATTTTCACAATTATGTACCATTATTTCATACCTCTATGACAAATAAACAGCTGACCTACTTCTATTACACAAAACTGGCAGAGACGTTGTCTCCATAGAAAGAACACGTTGTTTCCGACTGTGTTGATGATGACGGTTCTTCTTCAATAATTATTAGCTCGGAGAAAATCGGTTTTTAATACGATTAATCGCGAATGCTGCCACGTTATTTAAAACAGATGCAAAAAATAGCTGGTTTGTGTTTTTGTTAAATAATTTACACACACTTTGGATTTGTATTATTTGTTTTGATTTGGTACAGCATATTTTAAAGAGATTGTCATTAATGTCATTCATCTCGAACCGGGACAATTAGTAAACCTACCCCTTCCACTTTCAAGATGGCGATTTAGCAAACATATGTTTTTATGAACTTCAAATCGCAATAAAACAATATCCGCTGTATACATAAAATTCAAAATTTTTTATAAACGTTTATTAGCCATTAGTATACCGAAATAAAAAGTTGTCATCGATATATTTATATCAAAAATACCTTATTTACCTTTTCGTTGCGGTCTGGCCTGTTTCCTTCTGCCCTTCAGTCCCTCCGGTGCCATAACGAGCCACACGCTCTTTTAAATAGTCTCCCATTAATACTCGATTAGACAATGACACTCGCACAGTCGTAGGTCAGTTACAAAACACAAAACGACGCACTAACTTAACGGGGTTAACCTCACACGCAGCGCCGGCAGTTTTTCCGAAATAGTCGGGAAATTTCCTCGGAAAATACACGGTTATACACCCCCGTTCTGTTCGAGACTCGACAACAAATCTTACGGAATCCAGCCGGCGGCGGCAAACATCCATTCAACATCGCCATTGGTCGCGGTTCACCGTGAACCTCATTGGTGCACCTGCGACAGGAGTGTACACGGCATACACCTACCTGATAAGCACCTTCGTGCAGTTGTTTTTACCGCGTTGCCAACAACACAAACGATTACCGTGACTACCGTATCGTGCACGGTAAGTTGTTTTGACAGCGAGCATCATCAGCTGATCGCGACGGACATTTTGGATGGGAGACGAGAGTCGAAAACCGGCTGGAATTGTATGCGAGTGTATGATGGAAGCGGCCATGTGACGACAGTGTTGCCGGGCGATGGAAATAAAAGATATAATATATCGCCTAGTCCGAAGTTGAGATTTTTAAAACGGTCCTTCAAGCAGAATTTACGGCTGACTATAAAATATTAGAAAATTGAAGAGGATCGTTAGACGATTCTGAAATGAAAATTGGGGGTTTTATGAAATATTTTTCGGACAGCATTAGCAGTTTAAATAGTTCAAGAAGACAGCAATAAGGAAAGTAAGCCAATTTTAAAAGAAAAAGATCCAACTACGGGCCCAAATTCCTAGGCTTAATCCAGAAAAATAAATAAAAAATACCGGTTTATGTAAAAAAATGTGATGTATCCATGGGTATAATATGGAGAAGAATTGTTACCACTGGCTGTAATATTCACTAGATGGGATATAGCCGAGTAAAAAGCGTTCCGAAAAATTGACCTTTTTAAGCAAACAATATGGCAAACAATATGGCAAACAATATGGCAAACCGGATGCTATTCAACTTAACCTCCATTTTGATTTGTCATTAAATTTTTATTTTTACTTCATTATTTTAACATTATTAAATTTTAATATGTTTTATTATTTATAAGTATGGCCAGACTCTATAAAATTAAATTTTATCAAAATAATGGTACGAAATATTTTATTCACCTGGTATATTATTTCGAAATTTTCTTTGGATATTTTTTGCAACTATTGTATATGTATAAATTTTTTTTTTACAAATAATAATAGTTTTGTTAATATAATTAGTTTTAAATTATACATAGTATCACATATTCACGAATATTAAATTTATTTAGAAAAAGAGCAATGATTCCAATACAGTGATTAAAAAAGTTTTTAATTTTAAACCTAATATTTATAGAAATATGAAAAAAATAAAAAAACTAAAGGTAATAATAGCCAACCTTTATCAAAATGTCTTTTATTTTTTATGTATGGAAATTAGATGCAGTATACCTTACCACATTAGAAAAAGAGCCCGTCGTAAATGGCAAACAACAAAAAAATCCATTAGATAAAACAAATCTAAACAGACTCACACGCAGACTTCGCTGTGCTATCCAAACAGCCAAAAACGAATCGTTTGAAACATATGTTACCACCGCTCCCTGTGGAAAGCCACAAAAAAATTCAAGAAACAAACATTAGCCAAATCTCCAATTAAAAAAATCGACGGAATTTGGGCTCGGTCTGGTCCAGAAAAATCCAACAGATTCGCAGAACATTTATCAATTGTTTTCTCCGCCCCACAACCTAACGATACCAATGACGATGAAATTAGAGCCTTCCTTAATGCCCCCTGTCAGTTGTCACTATCACTGAAATACTTCTCACCGAGTGAAGTCCGCAATGAAATCAGACTTCTCAACCCACACAAAGCTCCCGGATTTGACCTTATAACTGGCGAAATCTTAAAAAATCTCCCAAGAAAAGGTATCGTCCTAATAACTATCATTTTCAATAGCCTCCTTAGGCTATGCTATTTTCCAGTGCAATGGAAGTACGCACAAATTATAATGATACCTAAACCTGGTAAATCTCCAACTGAAGCTAGTTCGTACTGACCAATAAGTCTCTTTCCGACTTTATTAAAAGTCTTTGAAAGGCTTATTCTCAACAGAATAGAAACAACAATACCTCTAAAAAAACTGATCCCAGATCACCAGTTTGAATTTCGCTCAAGTCACTCAACCATACAACAGTGCCACAGGTTAGTCAACAGAATAAAAGAGAGCTTAGAAGAAAAACGAATCTGTATATCAGCATTCCTTGATATACAGCAAGCATTCCATGAAGTGAGGCATAAGGGTCTCCTCGTTAAAATCAAAACCCATCTACCCGACCAATCATACCTCCTCCTGAAATCATATTTGTCTGACAGATACTTCCAAGTTAAATATGAAGAAACTTTATCCAACTACCATCAACTAAAATCCGGAGTACCTCAAGGCAGTGTACTCGGTCCGTTCTTGTACTTCATTTTCACTGCTGACATACCCATCAGTGATCATACATTAATGGCAACATTTGCGGATGACACTGCTATACTAGCATCAGACACAGATGAAATAAGAGCATTCAACAAACTGCAAAACCACCTCAACACCAACAAATCCTGTTAGTTAATTTCACAAATCGAAGAATTAAATGTCCACAACTATACTTAAATAATACGCCTATACCAATAAATACAGAAGTAAAATACCTTGGACTTCATTTAGACGAAAAACTTACTTGGAAATCACATATTAAAGCTAAACGACGGCACCTCGACCTAAAAGTTAAAAATATAAGCTGGTTAATCAACAGAAGATCGAAACTTTCAATAGAAAACAAAATGGCCATCTATAAAGCAATACTCAAACCAGTCTGGACATACGGAATCGAGCTGTGGGGCTGCATCATACCATCTAACACTAAAATACTACAGACGTTCAAGTCCAAGACTATTCGAATGTTAGCTAACGCCCCATGGTACGTTTCCAACCAAACCCTTCATGCAGACCTCAACATTCCATTCATAGATAATGTGATTAACCACCACTCCAGAAAATATATGAATTGCAGTGAAAACCATCCAAACCACCTCATAGTCGAACTCTTTAACCCTCCACTCATCGATAGATGCTTAAAAAGACTTTGGCCAGAAGTCCTAGCTGCTAGGTGAATTCCAGAGAGTCGTCAGTGGACGACACCTGCCTCAAGCCACCCACTCCCATCAAATTTACTCATTACTTTATTGAAGTAGATTGTAAATTAGCATTGAATAAAAAAAAGATGTATGGAAATTTAAATGCCATTAAATACAGTTTTGTAGGAAAAAATGTAAATTTAAATTAGTACATATTTTCTTAATACCCTGGATAATAAAAATATAGTATAGTGAATATTAATAGTATTTAGAATTTCGCGCTATAGGATTTAAATATAGGTTAATTTAGAAAAGCTTGGTACTACTGAAACTAATTATCTTATGATTAGTCTTAAAAGAAGCCCAAAAAACAAAGCTTGCGCAATTATTATCAAAAGATTATAATTTTTTATTCATTTCCCACAAAATTATCAATATTATTTTCCATCCTATAATGAAATATAAGCATCATTATTGCACCATGTATACCTAACGATTAATAATTATTATTCTTAGCTAAATTTAAATGAAATGACTCACCTTTTAAAGCCGCATATTCCATCTAAAACAACGTACAAAAATAATGTTAATAAAAAATAAACCATAAATTCAATAAAATAATAATAATTTGTTTACAGAAAAAGCTAAATTTAAATCTAAATACTCACCATTTGAAGCTGCTCCTCCTCCTTCACCTTCTATCCCATTTGCTGTTCTAGTATTTTTTACCATAATATCCATTATTTCCAGTAGTTGTTCCCGATTCAAACGCGTCCGCAAGAATCTTCTATACCCGACGACATTAATGACAATCGTATCATGTTCAATTCTATAACCACCCTTCGATACGTAGATGTATCTCCGGCTAGTATATCTGCAGTCTTGTCCATTTAACCCTGGAAGGTACAACCTAAGACATACATTCCTGAGGTCAAATGTCTTTATTGTCAGAGGTGAAATGAACATGAGCTCATACCATTGATATCGTACTACCGATTAACTTTCGAAAAATTTGCGGCGATTTAAATTTGTTGTTACGGAAGATCGCTGAAAAGAAAAACAGCAGTTAATAGGAAATTTTGAAAATAATAATAATTAAATGTATTTATTTATTTATTAATTTATTTATTATTATAGTATTTACACCTGCCAAAATAATAAGATAAGAAAAAGCAAACGTTGGATCAGCTAAGTTGGTATTTTTAGGAATACGAAACAAAAAAACAATATTAACACTTAAAAGCAAAAAATCCCAATTGAAAAGAAAAATTATGTAATCCCACATTTGCATAAACAAATAAATAATAGATGAACTTATTTTCAACGCTGTTTGTTGAATAATTTTTGTTTAAATTGAGATATTGTAATTGATTTAAAATTGTCCGATAGAAGATTGTATGCTTTAAAGATATTATACCTAAATATTTTTCAAAAAAGATAGTTCCATGGGCTGGAATAGAAATATTTTTTCTTCTGATATTAATATTATGAACATCTGATATATACTTCATTTTATTGATTATATAAAGGTTCGATTTTTTAATTATATTCAAATTACATGTGAATAACAATGTTTTATTTTTTTATAAGAGAAAGTATCCCTTTGATGTTGAAAATGGTATAGGGCCTATTGATTCTGAAAGAAATCTGACTAAAAACGAGGGGTTAAGGGGACTTGAAATATTTAAAAAATCTTAATTCAAAAACGAAAAATAATATCAAATTGAAATAACAGAACAAAGAAATTAAAAAAAAAAAATCGTAAATCAAAAACAGAAAGCGATAGCAACATGAAATTTTTAGTAAAAATTAAGCTCTATTCTTAAAAAAACTGATTAAAAATAGAGAGTAAAGGGGGGTTGAAATATTGAAAAAAATCCCAAATGAAAAACAAAAACTATATCAAATTGAAACCTTTAGGAAAAATAACACTTTACCTATAAGGGGGTGAAACATAATGATTCTGAAAAAAATCTAATTGAAAATGGGGGAATATAGAATGCCATGCATTATATATCTTTATTCGTTCTAGTTTTTTTATACCCTCTATTACTCTTTAAAATCATACTTTTTTTAACTTCTTATTGCCTTTAAGGAAAGGATACCAGTAGTTGTCAGTGCTCCAAAAGTGGACACCTCAATTTTATACTACCGCAAACAAGCAGAGTATGCAAATCTAAAACAAAATATATCACTTGGCATCATTGTTAGTACCTGCCAGTAGCCCATTGAATGTTGCATATCCCAGTTTTATTTTGTTAATGACACAGAGAGGTAACATTGAAAGTGAGTGCATCAGGTGCCATTTTGTGCAAAGATGTTGTGTAACTTAGTAAGAAGAATTACCAAATGATGTTAAAAAGTTTTATTTTAAAAATATTCATTACTTTTAAATTATGACTGTACTAGTAATAGCAATGGTTGACAGAATAAATTTGTCAAGATAGTTAGGACACGTTTGTAACAAGGAAAAACGAGCATGTCGACTTTTGGAACAGAAAAAGATCTAGTTCTAGTAGTCGACAGACATGTCGACTTAAGGAAATTTAAATAATATTAAATGGGTTGGTAGGTATGTCAAATATTTTATATTCTGCCTACTACTTGTTTGAAACGCATATTTCAAGTGGATCCAAAGCCCGACATGGCATGTCGACTTTTGGAGAATGGCATATCGAGCATTGAAGCTATATGATCTGCTGATCTATTTGTTTATTCTTATTTACAGATGGAACGTAAAAAGATTTTAAATTACCCTGAAGCAAATATGTTAGCTGCTATAGAAGATGTGAATAGGATGTCATACAATGCTGCAACAAAAAAACGGAGTTCTAAGAATAACGCATGAAGGGCAAGTTCCAATTTGTAGGAAAATGGGACCATTAAGCCAATTTTCTTCTGAATATCAATCAATGGTTTGAGGAAATTGCGAGATATTTAAAGGAGAAGAAAATAGAAAATGTCATAAAAAATCCAAATTGTGTGTTTAACTGCGATGAAACAGCATTCTTTTTAAATCCAAAACCGGCTTCGCCACCACAAAAAAATTTCAATCCGTACCTAGCTACGACCGGCGTAAACACCAACTAGCCTACACACAGCTCACCTGCTCAGTCAAGACGTTTCGCGTGTATATAAATTTTTGAATTACGTACAAGTTAGCGTGTACCTAGACACTGTGTATATTTTTCTTAAGGTATCGACTACTGGTATCTTTACCTTAGAGCAACATTATTTTTTAATAAGAATTTATAAAACTCCACACAACTTAAATTCCCGTTGTACCTTGTAATTATGACTGATTCGCATGAAGTTGAATTTTTTTAAAGTGAATTGCACGTTGCCAATATTTTTGGAGATAATAAAAATTTAACGCTATGTATATTAAAAATAAAACATCGATAAATGGTCGGCTGATAAAATCCTAATAATATAAACCAAACCACTCGAAAGCAAAGTAATTTAAAAAAAAAAGTTGTATTTTGTTAGTTTTTGAAAAAAATTTGAAAAAATAAAAAAAAATACCATGGACAATATATTTTGTGCCAAAAATAAAACAAAGTGCCCTGTATGAACGCCTCTGGAATCGTTGGATCAACTGTACCATGTCCGAAATATACCTCATAAAGTTGTCAACAAACTGTAAACATTTCAACAAAATCGGTCAAAGATTGTCCTAGATATTAATTAAAAACTGTTAAAAAAAAAACTTAACATTATATCAAAAAAGAAACATCGATAAACTGTCGGCTGATAAAATCCTAAAGATGTAAACCCAACCACTCAAAAACAAATTAATTTAAGAAAAAAAGTGGTATTTTTAGTTTTTTTTTTTTATTAATAAAATTTAAAAAATATATTAGGCAATATTTTTTGTGCCGACAACGAATCGAAGTGCCCTGTAAGCACGCCTCTGGAATTGCTGGATCAACTTTATCATGCAGTGGCGAAATCACGGGTGGGGAGTTTGGGGGGTCAGAACCCCCCCATGAAGAGTCCTCGCGTCACCATTTCCGCAATAGTACTGGCATTAATTGCTATTTACTGTTTGTTTTTATTCACTTTCTTGACGGAACCCCCCATAGTTCTCAAAAACCCCTCCCATAAAAAATGGCAGGCTACGCCACTGATATCATGACAGAAAATTACCTCATAAAGTTGTTAACAAACTGTGAAAATATTAAAATCGGTCAAAGATTTTCGTTGATATTAATAAAAAAAACTGTTTAAAAAAACTTGTAACACTCTGTATATCAAAAAGGAAACATCGATAAACTATCAGCTTATAAAATCCTGAGAATATAAAACGAACCATTCAAAAACAAAGTAATTTAAAAAAAAAGTTATATTTTTATTTATTTTTATTAAAAAAATTATGAAAAATTTAATAAATCTACTGAACAATATTTTTTGTCGAAAAGAAATCGAAGTGCCCTGTAAGCACGCCTCTAGATTTTCCAGATTAATTACACCATGTCCGAACAATACCTCATAAGGTTTTCAAAAAACTATTAAAATTTAATTAAAATCAGTCAAAGACCTTCGTAAATATTATTAAAAAATTAATACTCTATATATCAAAAAGAAAACACACTACCTTCATTTATATAAATCTATTTAAAAAATATATATATTTAAAAATAAGTCACAATTATTAAATTGTGTGTAAATTGTATTAATTAATAAAAATAATGATTACCAATCGATAATAATTAAATTGGATCATTAAAGATTATATTAATAAAAGAAAAAAAATGCTAACTCGCCTATTTAAATATCAAAATTTAATTTATTTTACTCATATTCCCGTTCTATGTTACGCCCATGTCTGAATTAAATTGCATCATTAAAGATTATATTAAAAGAAAAAAAAGCAAACTCGCCTATTTAAATATCAAAATTTAATTTATTTTACTCATATTTCCGTTCTATGTTACGCACATGTCTGAATTAAATTGCATCATTAAAAGAAAAAAAAAATGTTAACTCGCCTATTTAAATATCAAAATTTAATTTATTTTACTCATATTCCCGTTCTATGTTACGCCCATGCCTGATTTGTTTCTGGTTTACTCAGAAAATGGATGCCACGCTACGTCAGGCATGCGCCGATGATGCTTTATAAATTCAAGATCAATCTTGCCGGCGTCATTCAATTTAATCGATTTAATTTATTAAAATTTAATAGAAAATCGTAACCAACAATGTTTTAGATTAGAAACGAGGAGGAATAAGGTTTATAGTAAAAATATAGCACGATTCTTACCGCAATATGTCTTAAAATCTAACAGGTTTTTGGCTAGAACAAGATTGTAACAAGAGCTGTGTTGTTCTGAAAACTGGACCACCTTCTTTGAATTGTCGTAAAATCTTTAGTTGATATTGTAAATTTTTTGTTTTTGAATCACTATCTGGTTCTTAATAGGCAAAAACATGTAAAACCGGCAGCAAAAATGTCCGTTTTTGTTCATTCAAAATAGGTTAATTTTGATAAAAACGCATATTAAAGACCAAAAAACAAGAATATTTCCTACGTAGCTAACATTAAAACGGAAAGGAACGCAATTTTATTACACAACAAAAATTTTTACTATCAAAATACATGTCTGCATCTTTTTTGCTGTAGGTAGGTACCTACATAACATTAGCCAAAGTCTCATTGCAAAGATTCCGAAAGTCAATAAAATGTAGAGAAATTCGATTCTTATAAGCATAAAACTTACCTAATAATAAATGTATTAAATCTGATTCTTCATGTTTCTATCACAAAAAAACATAAATCACAATGATTCTTTCTGAAAAAATGTTCTTTCACTTCTCCACTCATCAGCAGCCATTTTATGAAAGTAATTTTCTCATTGGTTAATTAGACATTCCAAAAAATTAAACACGGTGCTAAGGTTTGGTATGTCTGAAGGGTTGCGACACATGATTTAGTCTATCTACAATACGTAAAATCATAAATAATGGATTAAATTTAAATATTTTATGTCAAACACATTGGAAATATTATTTAATAAAACCCACTTATACGTTTTACTATAAATTACCATGCTTGGCGATTACTATATCAAATAAAAATTGCGTCGAAGATGGAAGGTTATGTCGCAATACCCTTAGATTTGCACTGACAGGTTCACAGGACAGGTTCACAGGACAGGTAATAAGAATCCATAGCCTACTCAATTTTTGTTATGTTTAATTCAAGCATCTGCAAATACGTCACCAGGATTTTACCAACTGATAGTTTATAGAAAAATAAAGGTAGTTTTTTTTCGAAAACATTGTGAAATTTTATTTCCTTTTTGATGCACAGGATGTTAGAGTTTTATTTTAAAATACTTCTTTTTATAATTCTGTACTTATTCAAAAAAAAGAGTGACTAATTTTAATGAAATTTTCGTAGATTTTTGACAGCTTATGAAGTGACTTTTAGATAATGATTCTACAACATTTTACAGTTTATACAGTGTGGTTCAAAAACTCTGCATTATCCAAATTAACATGTCCGAAATATTTTCATTCATAAAAGTTGGAAATTTGGCATAAAATCAAATATTAATATAAAATATAATGTTCGAGGGAACTCAACAAAACAGATTGTGCAACAATTTCGCAGAGCAAAATTTCATCTAGGTAGGTACTAGCGCATACATTAAACGAGTGGGAAAAGTGTTTTGTGCACATGTTGCACACTATAATTTTTCTACGACCTTAATTTTTATAGCTTACAAAATGTAAATAGGTATATTATATATTTTATTTATTTTTGAATGTAGCTAGGTGGCATATGCAACGACATGCGTTAATTTGAATGTAGGTATACAAGGTGGTCCAGTTTATATCATTATCGAAAAATAAAGATAGTTTGTCTGGTAAAACATGGTTCAATTTTGTTTACTTTTTGATATATTGAGTGTTAATTTTTTTAAAATTGTT
Source organism: Psylliodes chrysocephalus (assembly GCA_927349885.1). Taxonomy (NCBI): domain Eukaryota; kingdom Metazoa; phylum Arthropoda; class Insecta; order Coleoptera; family Chrysomelidae; genus Psylliodes; species Psylliodes chrysocephalus. Next base: position 9,442,248 of record OV651823.1, on the reverse strand, counting down.
TTTTAATAATAGGTATCTAAAAAAAGTCTAACCGATTTTAGTGAAATTTTCATTTAGTGGTGTTTTTTGGACATGATTTTACAGTTTATACAATATGATTCAATATCTTTGCATCTTCAGAATTTTTTTATTAACATGTCAGAAAAACTTTAATTTATAAAAGTAGAAAGTATGGTCTAAAATCCAATACTTAATTTAAAAGTGTCATGTACGAGGAAACTCAACTCAATATATTAGATTTTGTACCAATTTCTCAAAGCGAAACTTTACCATAATTTAAACGAATCTGCACATTTTGCACACTACAATTTTTTTACGACCTTAATTTGTAGAGCTTACAAAATGTAAAAAGGTATATGTATTATAGATTTTATTTATTTGTGAACAGTGACTAGTGCAGTTAAGGGACAACAATATGCGTTCATGTGAACGTAGTTATACATAATGCTCCACTTTATATCGTCAGGATTTTATTTTATTTTAAATAGACTTGCCTTGATGTCGACGCAGCACTAGCCTATTCAAATCCAGTTAGGGGGCAGCAGGTGATCTACATCAGGCAATTGGAGAGCAAGTCAGAAAGGATATTTGCTTTGGACGAACATAGTAGAGAGGGATTATTTATTTCAAACGTTACTCCACAAGAAATCGAAGTAGAACATTACAAAGAAGAGATGATAAACTATACGAATTTATCTTTAAAGAAGAATCGGAAGGAAGCTGCAAGAATGAAAGCTTAAAAGAAGAAAAGAAAAGATTTAAATTGACCATGTTAGAGTTGAAGAAATTTAATGGGGATGTAAGAATCTGGATAGGTTTTTGGGCACAATATAAGAAGACGATTACATAGATGATGAAGATAAGTTTCAATATTTGATTGAGGCCAAGGAACCAGGATCTATTGCCAGAAAAATTGTAGAAAGTTTTCCACCATCAAAGGCACTAAACAAATTAAGAAATCGTTGCGCTAGGGACGAGATGCTGGGTATCATAGAATAAATAAAGGACGAAAATCCTCATAATGGTCCAGTATAATACTATTTGCCACATCATGTAGTCATAAAGGAAGCAAGTAAAACAACCAAAATTAGGCCAGTATTTGATGCATCAGCCAAGGATTGACTAGTTGTTTACAAACAGGGCCGAATTTTATTGAATTAATTCCATCTTTATTAATAAAATTCAGATTAGGGATTTTAGGAGTCACTCCAGACATTAAAAAAACGTTTTTACAAATAAGTATTTCTCATGCAGACAGAAAATTTTTAAAATTTTATTGGTAGAGCAATTGTCAGGAAAAGATAAAGAAAATTTTTAGGCACTGCAGAGTAGTTTCCGGAGTTAAATGTAGTCCATTTTTATTAGCAGCTACCATAAACTCATATATCATATTCTTCACTACATTTGAAGGATACAGCAGAAAAATTATGTTGATAATCTTATTACTAGTGTAATAATAATAAAAATAATAATAATATATATTTACTCAATAAAAGAAATACAAATTAGTAAAAGGAGTTATACTCGTAAATAGAAGACCACAGTAGGACAGGCCTGTTTGTGAGTTTTAACATATTCGAAAATATTTATTAATCATAGCTAACAAATTAAACTACTTATAAATAGAATAAGATGATTGATCTACCGTTAAACTATAAGTAGATACAAGAAAGTAATGAGAGAAGTAGAAAACACTTCAGTGAGACATTAAATATTTATTGTTACCTAAAATAGTTGTAAGAAAAAGAAACCGTTAATTTAAAATTATAAATAATATTGTATTTAATTTAGGAAGGAAATAAATAATATTCATTATTATTAATTTGATTTACACAAAATGAGAAATTTATAATTTATTTTCTTTACCATTCAATTTGATGCCAATAAAACCGAATAAAAAAAAATTGCAAATTACAAAACTTAAATAATATCACGTTCATATATCAATAAAAAAAATTAAAATAAAAACGTCAATATATACATATAGCAGACTCTCCAATAAAACCAAAGATTTGGCAACGGTGTTTCAAAAGGTAGCGGGAACAGCATGCAGTAAGATTTTTTATGAATAGCCGACTTTTAGTAACAGAATAATACGTTGAGGACGCCACTTCACTGACTCGTTTATATCAAACAGTCGGTATAGTAGGAAGTTGGACGATTGGTACTAACTTTGTCCAATAGGTAGCAGATGCTGTTGTACAGCATAGAAATTTTTAAAAGCGCCGTCTGCATCTGTTCTATTGTACTACAATTGTATTTCGGAAGATATCGTTTTAAATATTTTGATATCGATTATATTATTTTATATGTAACAAGAATGAATAAATACATTCTGAAGATGTGTACTAGATGGCACTATTGGAAAATGAAAAATATTATTTTGTATTAAAAGTATTTTAATTTTTATAAAATTATTATATACACTAAACTAAGTAGTAATCACAGTGTTAGTTAAATTATTTAGGTGTAAAGTAATTGTTTTGTAAAAAAAATAATATTGTTTAGAAATATGGTAGTTTTTCAACTCTGATATTTAATATAATGATTATACTTTTGTGGATTAAAAAAATTAAGATATTTTATTTTTTTCTAATATAAAAAATTATTTAAAAAATTCGGTATTTGTTAATGTAAATCTGAAAATCGAAATTAGTAGCTTTATTATGGTTTTTAAGTCAAAAAACATTGTATGAAAAGCAATATTTGATTTTATGCACGACCGGACGATAAAGTCCAGTTCATAAATACGTTTAGCGAGCGAAAAGTGTCCCTTTATCGCCCGCGAACTACTTTACGTCTTAACTATTCTACTTAATTTGGAATCTGCAAAAATATTACAAAAATTAAAAAATATTCAAATTTATTCGACCTGTTATATTGTAAAATCTATTAAAAATGTATAATCTCTTATCTCTTTCTGTGAACCGGCGGTATATAACTTGGATTCGAATTGGATTTAAAACCTTGAATAATATCGGGACTTAAATATGGCAAATCTTCTGGTCGCAACAATCCTTTGGGCAAATAACCGCTGAGATGCTGGACGTGCTCTTGCAGCATTTTCACCCTTTCTTCTTCTATTATCTTATCCCTAAAACACAAAACAATCGATTATATTATAAATAAAACAATGCCTCATCGAATTTAAATAATTTTCGTCAATGAATTAAAAAATTAAATGAAAATATTATAAATTTAATAAAATACTTCAACGTATTTAAATAATTCAACAAACTAAAATACTTTAATGGATTTTTTCTACGTTCATGCAAAAACAAAACTTTATAAAAACATTTAGTGAAAAAACTGGTTCTTTACTGCACTAGTGCAATAAAAATTTTATTGCACTCATCTGTCATTTTACTAAAGCGTTTTATGATCATGACAAACATAAATATTCAAATCGACGCCAAATATTTAGTCCATTTTCATTTTCCGTGAGATTGTATTACGTTTTAAAAACAATTGCATATTTTATATTATTTTCAATCATTAAATAAATAAATTATTAAAAAATGTATTTTCTTAACATAGTTATAGTACTTTTTCAATGTTAATCGATGCTAATTATTAATTATTAAATATTTTGCTATTAAATTACGCTTTTTATTCTTCTGCACTTAGTGTCACCTAAATAAAACATTTTTTGGTTTTTGCATGAACGTAGAAAAAATATTGTACGCAACTCGTGCAATGCGTTACTTTTTGCACTTGTTACATAAATAACTATTAATACATCAATAATTCAATGTAATTAATAAACTTAAATGAATCAAAATACTTTAATGAAATAAATTAAAATACTTTAACAAAGTAAAATAATTCAACTAATTAAAATATTTCAATGTAATTAAAAAACTTAAATGAATTAAAATACTTTAATAAAACAAACTAATATACTTCAGAAAATTAAAATACTTCAACGAATTAAAATACTTTTATGCAATTAAAAAGTTTTAATGCAATTAGAAAACCTAAATGAATTAAAATACTTCAACAAATTAAAATAATTTACTTTTATGAATTAAGAAACTTAAATTAAAAAACAACAATAATTGTATTAAAGTATTTCAATGAATTAAAATACTTGAAAGAATTAAAATACTTGCCTTCGTTCTGCTTCCCTGTTTACTTCCTCTTCGATTGCTATCTGCAACTGGAATTCTTCAGCGTGTTTGGCCCTGCGTTCTTCTAACAGCTTTTCAACGTCCTTTCTCATTTGAATCAATTTCAGTCGCTTTCTCTGAGCAGAAAGTTGTTCCAATTTTTCGTCTTCTATCATTTTCGCAAGTATCTATAATAAAAATTAGATAACAAAATTCGTAAAATGAAACATTATTGTATAATTATTAATAAAGGCGCTAAAAATAAATAAATAAATTAATAGAAATTAATAGAAATTCGTAGAAATTCGTAGAAATTCGAAGAAATTCCAAGAAATTCCAAGAAATTTCAAAAAATTTCAAGAAATTTCAAGAAATTTCAAGAAATTTCAAGAAATTTCAAGAAATTTCAAGAAATTTCAAGAAATTTCAAGAAATTTCAAGAAATTTCAAGAAATTTCAAGAAATTTCAAGAAATTTCAAGAAATTTCAAGAAATTTCAAGAAATTTCAAGAAATTCCAAGAGATTCCAAGAAATTCATAGAAATTCTAAGAAATTAATTCATAGAAATTCATAGAAATTCATAGAAATTCATAGAAATTCATAGAAATTCATAGAAATTCATAGAAATTCATAGAAATTCATAGAAATTCATAGAAATTCATAGAAATTCATAGAAATTCATAGAAATTCATAAAAATTCATAGAAATTCATAAAAATTCGTAGAATTTTTTAGAAAAAAAAAGAAGAGCGCAACAAACAAAGAAGTTTTGCAGAACTTCATCAGAATGTAGGAAACTTCTAAACTCTAGAGAACAACAGTTCATATAAAATAAGAAGTATCTTTATACAAGATAAAAACATTAAAATTATATATGAGGCTATGAAAAGCTAAGTGGACTAACCCTCTAACCCACAAAATTGTAGTTTTCTCTTTTTGATACTATTTGAATCTTGATACCCATATCTATCAAGAGCAAAGCGGACTAAGCCACCTTTTATAATGGATCGCTAGATGGCAGTGCTATAGTTGTTTTGCTTTTGCGCAATTAACATATTCATTCAAAAGCAAAGTGGTCTGCACTTAGCCCATTGTGCCGCTGTAAACTAAGTATTAAACGTAATAGAAGCGTATGTTTAGTTGTTTGTGTTCAATTTATAAGTTTTTTTACTAAATTATTTAATATTTTGCAAATTTGTGAATACTATAAGCGATGTAATTGACGATAAGTACTCTTGCTTATGAATGAGACTTTTATGTGTTCAATTTTGAGGTTATGTAGTACATTAGTATTGGGAAATTTATTGATTTACAAACATAATAAATATAATCCTAAAAGTATATAAAAATAAATGAAAATAATTCATTATTTTTTAATGTTAAAACAAAATGAAAATATTTTGCAGATTCATCGGACTCTGAACCATTTCGTGCCTTCCGATGAATAATCAGCAGATGAACCTTCTGTTACTGACCCACCAACAGCATCCAGGGATGTTAAGAGTAAAAAGCGAGTTCGCAAACAAGAAAAGTGGACAAGAAATGTTGCCAATGTGAAGAGTATACAACCAGATCCAATAAAGTTGTTCCTGCAAAGACTTTCAATCCATGTGTATGCAGTTGTAAACATCACTATAACAATTTGATTCCTGAGGAACATGAAAGAGCTTTACATCATTGAAAAACTTTGATTTTCAGACCGCGCATCTGTTTTCCTTAATCAAAGTTGAAAATAAATTGCATACGTACACTGGAAATCTACAGAGCAGAAGGGAAAAGACGAGGATTTTCCTACTAACAGACGAAAATGGCGCAGAGCGAAAAGTCTGCAAAAAAAATTTTCAAGCAGCATATAAGCTTTGTTTTTTTAAGTTTTTTTCGATAAATATTATTGTGGTAAACAGACCGCGGAAAGATTATGTTTCGGCTACTCTACAGTTTAGAAATATTTTAATAAATATGGTACCCTCGGATTTCTATTGATGTTTTCATTCTTTTCAGGTTTCTGCTGGGAAAATCGACAGAATCTTAAAAAACAAGTCAGAGGGAGCACTTACCCCTCAAGACCATTGGGGAAAACATATTCCAAGTAATAAGACACCAGTTGCGAAAGAAAATTAAGTAAAATCCTTTGTTGAAAAATGTCCATGTTAGTAATCATAGAAAATATCTAGCACCGGACTTGAGCATAGGAAAGTTGTTTGACCTGTATAAAGCAGAAACAATGGATCCTGTTTCATATGCTATTTTCAGAAGAATCTTCAATACACAGTTCAACTTACACTTTCACCCACCTATTTCTGATTCATGCAGAAAGTGAGACTTTTTCAATGTCAAACTAAAGGCATCAAATGAAGAGCAGAAAAACAACTTGAAGCAGTTCTAGAACTCCATCAGAGGAAGGCAAAAGCAGCAAGGAATGGCCTGAAACATGATATTCAACGGGCAAAAATAATGAAATTTCTGTAATATGTTTCGATTTAATGAAAACATTACCGACGCTAATCTTAACGACTGGAATTTGTTATTATAAGAGGCAATTATGGACTTATATGTATATCTGGGACGAAACCGTCGCATCTCAAGGACCCCAAGAGATAGGTTCCTGCCTGTTTAATTACATTAAGAATTTCCAAAAATCAAGAAAATTAATCATGTATTCAGATCAGTGTGAGAACCAGAACCGTAATATAAAACTGTCGCTGCTCTGTAATTTCATTACGGCATCTCCAGATTTTATTGTAGATTAAATTAATCATTAATTCCTGGTGAGTGGCCATTCCTATCTCTCTTGCGATCAAGAATTCGGTCTTATTGAGAAAGAGAAAAAATTTCATCCACACATTTTTGTACCTTTAGATTGGATTTCGGTTATAGAAAATGCTAGGAAGAAAAATTCGTTTTAGGTAATTTAAATGACAACATCTGACTTTGTGTTGACTAAACTATTGGAAAGTAACGTTATGATAAGAAAACTATCGGAGTCACAAACCAAGGTAGAATGGCTGAAAATCCAATAGTTACGGTTTAACAAAGAATCTCCTGATAAAATTCAATTTAATATTCACTTTTTATATGGTAAGGAAAATTGGAACCAAAATAAACATAAATAAAAATATTATGTGTTGGTCCATTTTTAAAAAAATTTAAAGCCAATTATCTCTCATTATGCCAATTGGGGTTGGTCAACTTAGCTTTTCATAGCCTCATCATATTGCTTACCTCTTCTTTATACTTTTTCTCTTCTTCTTGATCTCGTTTCCTCTTTTCTTCCACCTCCTTCATCTGATCCATCAATCCCGATTTTGCTTCAAGCTTCAATTTCAACTTCTTTTTTAACTCGTCCTTGTATCTATTTTCTTGTTTCAGTCTTAATTCTTCCTCCTTGAGTTCCTGAATGATGGCGTCTCGTTCTTTTTTTGCTTCCTAAATAATAATAAAAAAAAAAACAAAATGAAAAATTAATTAACATGGATAATTGGATAATTTTTCGAAGTAGATTTTGACTTACTCTCATTTTAGCTACGTCTAATGCCATTTTATCTAGCAGTTTTTCTTTTTCGGCTTGTTTTTTCGCTTCTTCTTGCGCCCTAAGGGGAATAAATGATTGATAATTCGAAATAAAAATTGTTAACATTTAATATAAAGTGGAAAATCAGGAACTAGTAGAAGAATTTCCAAAAGTATTATAGATATTTGTTGCTGATGAATATTCAACTATAATAATTTTATATACCCTTTTAAACGACCTATAATTTAAAAGATATGGTTTAAATAGTAATATAAGTACCTAACATCTTGTCGAGTACTAATCTCAAGCAAATATTCCTCGATCCTTCGATTCTCTTCTTCAATCTCATCCATCCTTTTCTTCTTCCACTTCTCTTGCGCTTTTTTAAAAGCCACTATTTCCTTTTGAGTCCTCTTCATCCTACACCATTTTTCTTCTGCAGCCTTTTCGTCTTCGTCATGGATTCTTTTAATAACATCGTCGATTAATTTCTTTTCTCTCAAATATTCTTCATATAGATAACGTTTCGATTTTTCTCTCATTATGAGCTGTTCTTGAAGGTCTTTTTTGTATTCAGCCTTCTTTATCATGTCCTTTTGTTTTAGATGGTTGTTGTGTTCCTTTTCGGTGACCCAGGCCTTTGTCATGGCGTCGTAACATTGTGCATCGTGTATCTTCAAATAAATAAGAGAATTTATTGAAGAATTTTCTTCATTTAAATAAAAGAACGCAATTTTAAAAATTCATAGAAATTCTTAGAAATTCATAGAAATCCATAGAAATTCATAGACATTCATAGAAATTCATCGAAATTCATAGAAATTCATAGAAATTCATAGAAATCCATAGAAATTCATAGAAATTCATAGAAATTCATAGAAATCCATAGAAATTCATAGAAATTCATAGAAATTCATAGAAATTCATAGAAATTCATAGAAATTCATAGAAATTCATAGAAATTCATAGAAATTCATAGAAATTCATAGAAATTCATAGAAATTCATAGAAATTCATAGAAATTCATAGAAATTCATAGAAATTCATAGAAATTCATAGAAATTCATAGAAATTCATAGAAATTCATAGAAATTCATAGAAATTCATAGAAATTCATAGAAATTCATAGAAATTCATAGAAATTCATAGAAATTCATAGAAATTTATAGAAATTCATAGAAATTCATAGAAATTCATAGAAACTCATAGAAATTTGGTTTAGATGGTTGATGTGTTCCTTTTTGTTAACCCAAGCCTTTGTCATGGCTTCATAAGATTGCACATCCAGGATTTTCAAATAAATAAGATAATTTACTGAAGAATTTTATGTTTAAATAAATTTTAGAGTTTGTCATTGATTAACTATAAATAAAATTTCTCTAGTTCTACATATGTTTCAGAATACATTTTCTTTGTCTTCTGGCGCAGTCAGTATTAATTTAAAATCAAAGGATAAAACAAACATTTAACATTTTAAAGTGTAAAGTTTTATGTACTTTTCCCCCCGATATATTTTTTAAGGAACAAATATAAGAAAGAGCCTTTAATATTAATAATATGAAAAATGGGAATATAAATAATTTAAACAACTGGTGAATATAGACTAACTAAAACCAATTAAGCATAAATAACAGATATATTCCATAAAATAGAAAAGAGACCTTCTAGAAAGTACCCCCAGATGTTCCCACTATGCCCAAAATCTATTCAAATCACCGCAGGATGGAATAAAGCCTAAGTTTAAATGATTCCTATACTTTCCTATCTGTATACAGAGAGGAAAGTAAAAAAGGATAACAAGAATACAAGAAAATAAATATGAGCTGTCTACATACCTTTTCATTTAGTTTTACAGCTTCCTTTTGTGCTATTTGTGCAGCTAAAGCTTTATTTACGTAAGCTGCCTTCAGTTTTCTCTCTAGATCTCTTAATTCGGGAGCATTTTCTCTAAGTTGCTGCCTATAACAATAATGTTAAATAAATGCAAAGTTAATAGGAACTTTTGTCATTTAAGTAAACTTGCTTTAGTTCCTTCAAAATTCGCTATAAATTGTCCAGTGGAATATCAAACTATTCGTCTTGTTCAACATACCTTAATTTATGCTCTTTAAATTCTTCTCTTTTTATAGCTTCCAATTCTCTAGCTAAATCGTTACCTTCTTGCAATTGCCTCTCTTTCATAGCATAATGTTCTGCTACTTTCAGTCTATTTGTCATTTCCTCACATTCTCTTCTCTGTGTATGACAATATCTTTCGAAATTTCTATTTCTGTTTTTATACGTTACATGGTCGATTACTTTAGATTGATAATCATCTGGATCCATGTCCTTGAACTGGTCATTAAAAGAATTTATACCAAATATAAAATTGGGAATGAAATGTGAAAGTAGGGTGAACCGTCCGGTTATTGACCACGTCCCAGTAAATGACCAATATTTACTGATTTATTAATAATTTTTAATAACCTAAAGCATCATATTATACAGCAAATTGATCCTCATCTAATTCTCAAATTTTTTTATACATTTGACAATTATATTCTAATAATGATGGACACAGAAACTGATGATTATCAGGAAATTGAAGAAATTAGAAATGTAGATTATATAAATAAAGAAAATCAAGAAAGTGCCCTGGAGATTACCCAAAAAAATGAAAATATATGTGAACAAATTGAGGAAGAAATGGAACATGTAGAAAACCAAGACAATACTCAAAATTAAAGCATCCAAATTAAAAATCAAAATGAGGAAAATGATGAGTCAAAAGAAACACAATTGGATTTAAATTTTAGCTCAAAAAAATCTCTTAAAGTCCAAGATTCCTGGAAACAACACTTAATTACACTTTCCAAAGTTGGAAATTGTCACTAAAAAAGTGTTAAAGAAAAAGCCTCTTTAGCAATTACTTCCAAATATTGGAAAGAATATCATGAGAGAAAGATGAACAAAAAAGAATTGCTGAAGAATTAAAAGAGCAAAGAAAAAAGGTTAGAGAGGAAAAAAAAACGTAGACGTGTAGAATTAAACAAAAATAAAGAAAATAGACCAAAAAAGTTAAAAAAAAAAGAGAATCTTCTTCAAGTTCAAGTGATTCGAATATTTCAGATGAAGAATCTTTAGAGGAACAAGAAAACCAGGATGAAAATGAAACCAATGATTCTATGCCACCAACTACATTTACCATTGCTGATTTCGTGATTGTCAAATATGAGAACAGTTATTTTCCCGGTGTTGTTATACAAAAACAAAAATGAGAATATGAAGTGCGAGTTATGTGTAACAGTGCACAAAATTGGAAATGGCCAGAAAAAAATGACCAAATATGGTATAAAAAAGAGGATGTTATTAAAAAGATTGAACCACCAATGCTGATATGTAGTCGAGGAAATGTGTATTCAGTTCCTGAAATGGAAAAGTATGAAACACTGCTTTAATTTTTTTGAACTAAGTATTTATGTTTTCTTTTAGATAATAAAGTAGTTTTGTAGTCATTTACTGGTATTTTATGTGATCAATTACTCAAAGGAACTGGTCATTTACTAGGATTTTATGCATTATATCTTAAAAATTATCGAATATTTTAAACAAATAAACATGTTTACATTTTTATGTTAAAAAAGTTAAATTAGTAAACAAATTCATCCAGCTATTCCTTGCTTTTTCTTTTAAAAACAAAACAAACATTTTAACAAATAAGTATATATCACTGTTGCCTAAAGTGGTCATTAACTGGATGGTTCACCCTTCAATAGGGTAATATTTTAGGGCGGCCTATCTTTTTATATGTTATATATTTCGAATTTTCAAACATATTTGGATCATTATAATTATTATTTGTATGCAGACGATACTTATATTGTACACAACTTGAATTTAAGCATGCTAACACACAACAAATGGCTAAATAAATCATTTTTTTCTTATCAGACTACATCCGTTTGTCATCTATCTTTTATTAATAGCTTTTAAAAGAAAACATGGATACATTTTTCAGCAATAGTATCTGTACTATCTGTATATTATATTTCTACAGACAAATATAAATAATTTTCAGTACAATCTCATTATTTACAGACTTTTATTGTATTATTTCTCTATAGTTAAGAATTGTTTGTATTAAGATTGCACAATTTTAGTAATTGATGTATTATTTATAATTTAATCCATAATTACTCTTACTCTCTATAGTTAGGAATTCTTTGTATTAATTTTTATGTTATTATCAATATAATGATTATATTTTCTTTATGGTTAACAATAAAAGATTTATTATTGGTGCTGGTGTTAATAATAAGTCAGTATTCTTTATTATGAAGCCTACAGAAATACCATATATATCAAATCTACACATGTAAATGCATCTTAAATTAGTAAAAAAAACTAATTCAGTGTCTCGTATTCTTGCATAAAAAGATTTACCTTGCAAGGTAAACTTCAATTATCCTTGTCCTTTTGAGAGTAGATTAGTAATTTTAGTATTTTGGCTTAAAAAGTGTCCTACATTTTTTCAGCCTGCATCAATTGTATTGGTTAGAACAAATCAAAACAATAGAATTTTGAATATGGAAGCTTACATAGGCATTAAAATGAATGATTAATTCAAACCCAAGATAATAACCCAGTTTACTTTTTTGAGGAAACGAACAATTCATGCAGAACTATATCAATATTTATTAATAATATAATTCAAACTCTATTATTTGTTTCCTCATATTTAGTCATGCATCTTCTATTAGTTTTATAACATTAATGGACTAAAGTAAATTATAATTGAACATAATACATAGAGTTGTTAGGTTCTTTTTGAATCTAGTTATTATTAAGTCTTGGAACTTGATAAACAAACAAAATAACACTTTAAACAAGAAATAATACCCACCTATTATTATCACTAATGTGGTAAACGGTCACTAATCTTTGTAAACGTTTTTATCCCTTCATAAAGTTGATTATAATTTTGTCTTTTATTGTTTATATAGGTTAGGTTTCAAATAAAAAAAAAATAGTTACAATAAATGATTTTACGAGTAGGTAGTAGGTATCTAAATATCTCATCACTACCTCTAATATATGAATTGATGAGCCCTTTTAGCTATTTATTATAGATAAAAATTATATTTTAAATTTACTTACATTACCAGTATCTTTAATTTGAGAAGACTGTCCATCGTCAAATTTGGTTACTTCTTCTTCTCCAGGTGCTTTTACTTCTTTTCTTGGAGAATGGTCAAGTCCGTCATACATTTTATTTGTTTAAATATTCAAAAGTTTATTAATTAAATTATAAAATAATATTTATCCATTCAAAAATTATTAAACGTCAAAATTGTTGCCAGTTGTCATAACAACAATTCTGTCTTCTTCTTTTATTTTATCTTTTTTTTAAGGTGCCTTGAATTTGTCAGTATTTAAGTCCCTAAATATGGTTTATTTAAAAAAACTCTTTTACGAGTTAATTTAATTTAAAAATGATTTTTTGTTTTCATCTTTTTGTTCTATACACAAAATTAGCTATTCTTATTCTACTAATTAGGTATTAACATTTTTTATCGCATAAAAAATTGTTTCGCTGCTTTATGTTACTGCAGTTTATAAAAAAGTAACAAAAAAAGTTTTTCTGAGTATTTTTTGAAATTACTTTAGAAAAGTTGTTACCTAAAATTATTATTATTATGTTCAGTTTTCTTTGTTTTCGTTTTTAACGCTGATTGCCCACTTTAGATCCATTTGATGGCCAGAACGTCCATATCCGTATTCGGACTTCCAATGTACGTCCATTTATGGTCATTAATTTGACAGCTGCAGTGGCGTTTGCCCGTAAGGGCACTTGGGCATGTGCCCTAGTATAATAAACCAAAAAAAAAAAAAATAACTTACATATTTTATATTTTCCTCAATGCCTATTATTATTTTATCTAATATTCAGCGCAAACCGTGTTGGCACAACACTGGACGACAGGGCGTTGAGCGACGTTCCGAGAATTCCTAAATTAAGAATATCGCTTAGCAAGAGATGAACACATGCGATGGATTATACGTCACAAGCAGGGCATTGTCCTCATCGTGATGTGCTGTACCCAGATACGAATGTACGTAGCGGCATCTTTACCGGCTCCCTCACAAAGGCGATGCCGGTTTCGGCTTAAGGTGCGCGTTTATTGGGCCATGATAATAATTTATTTATTGTGATTACGAAAAAAAGTTAGTTGGACCAGTGGAATAGTTAAGAAATAAAACTACAAAGAAAAATAACTTTTTTTTATAAAGCAGTCAAAAATATGATGAAAAAAAAATGAATAATATTTATAAATGGGATAATATTTTAATTTTTCTTTTGGTTTTGTCTGACTTTTTCGAGGATTTCAAATCTCTGTTTGCATATTTAAGAGTATAAAAAATAATTCTTACAAATAATTTAATGATATACATTTTCGCAAATTGTTGGTAAGGATGACCAAATTCTATTTTGCTCATCTCAAAAAGGGATGCGTTGGAAATTCCAGGCTTAGTTGACAAACTATCAAATAGAGATATAAATATTTTTTCTAATTTGAAAATATAAAAGAGAAATTTTTCGCTGGGAGATTTTAAATTGCCAAACACCTTTTCTTCAGAGTCGTATGCTTTAAAATGCTCCAACACGATGGAATTTTACATCGAAGTGTGTCAATACTATTCATGTTTATAAAGAGGATTTGATTGAATGTATCGAAGAAATTATGAACACAGAATTCGGTAAAAAAACTATTAATCAGACTAAAGGGTTGATAAATTTTGAAAGACAGATTTTAGTTTCTGGTTATTTTTCTTCAGCAAAATAATGCCATATTGCAATATACTTTTTGATCAACTGCAGAGTAGACAGCTCGATGCTCTCAAGGTTAAGATAAACATATCAAATTTTGCAGCAGCTATTCAAAATATTAGAAATAATATAGACACGCTAATTCATGAAGAATGACAATCACAACAAGACCCACAAGAACTAAACTTAAACGACAACACCCAATCAGGTCCAAGTATAAGCAAGAAGAGACGGTTTGTTGAAAAGGAGGACCCCATTTTTAATTTAAGGATATGTAAAGAAATTTGTTATACAATCCTAGTGCAGGAAAATGAACGTTTTAGTTTTACTACCCACCTAACAATTGCAAGTTTATTTGATAGTGAAAAATTTAAAGACTACCGAGGTTGTTTTCCAAACGAGGACGTTAAAACTGTGTGTAGTTTATTTCCAAACGTAAACCGCTTAAAATTTAAAAACGAACTGTCCATACTTTACACCCGAGATGACTTTGTGCAACACAATGGGGTCGTACCGTTATTACAAATGTTTTTTGAGAACAATTTGACAATTACATTTTCGCTAGCCAAAAATCCAGAAGAATGGACTTCAACTATAAGAAATAGTATACAACTGCAGCGGTGCCTAGCAGCTAGCAGTTGGTCTTCAATTTTGTAATATTTAATTTGTTTTAAAATATATTTAATTTTCATTAAGCGGAGAACTTATTTTTTTAAGGTAAAAACGAATCCCGAGATTCCTTTCCAGTGTGTGCCCACGAGCCGCCACTGACAGCTGCATATCGATGTCTAGAGGACGTCTGTTTTTGGACTTAATTTCAATTTTAGTAATATTTTGACGTCTAGAGTGGACGTCCATCTTAGCATGGGCGAAGTTAAGGGGGGGCTTGGGGGGGCTAAGCCCCCCCAAAAACCAAATTAGCCCCCCCAAAAATAATTCGAACATTTATCGCACATCCACCCAAACATTTCAGATTTCAGAACAGAAATTAAAAAATAAAAATAACCGTGCCATTTGATTTATTCTGCAATTTTATATTTAGTTCAGGAGGCAGTGAATTTTTTTCGTATTCATTTTTCCAGTCGGTGTATACGAAAAATAAACTGTTCTCTTAGTGACAAAGAACAAAATTTTTGAGTCTGACACTTATTTTCCCAGTCATAACTATTTTACATTTACTAAACTAGAACATAAAGCTTATAAAAATAGCAGTTTGGATTATCTCAGATAGTGGAAAGTGAGTGTGGCAGAAAATTGAGCATATAAATTGATACAATCATGAACTGTTTATAATAATAAGTCTGGCTGATTTACGAAATTGGCTAATGAGTCTGGTAATATCTTCTAAATGGAAAAAATATAATATTTTTGCTTTTATTTTCCCGGGTTTGAAAATTTGTCACGTGATAGATTAAATTATAATTTTACACCTCCATTTTATAGCCAATCAACTGCTGTTATTTCAAAACACTTTCATGACAACCAGAAAAATTTCCGGAAATTTTTCTTTTGGTGGGTACCCTTAACGAAATTATACTGAAAACTTTTTGACAGTTGAGCAGCTCTTTCATGCATATAAAAAATTTGCCATTTCAGTGGTTAATATTTTATTTAATACACTACAATTATTTTATGTAAAATAATAATTAGGTTTTTCTCGTCAACTAAACGACTTCAAATATGACAAATGGTCATGGTATGGCCACAGCATATAAAACATATGTTTTATATTCTGTGGTATGGCTACCTTTGAAAATTTGATTTTAGTCGTTTTAATGCATGTCTGTCCAGTTTTGAAATTTGGATATTTTGGTGTAAAACTTTCTTACCCAATACCAAAAACGTGCCTAAATTATTATCAGTAAATTTTTGCACACTCACGCATATCTTAAGAACATTATCCATCTACTTAGGATAAATTTCAAAATATTCGTAAGTGAAAATACACGTCTGGCTGACAATTACAATTACGGAGGCCTGCCAGACTCACAAGTAGTGTCGGTTACGGTTTCGGCCAACTTTGGCTTTAAATAATATTTTCGATTACAGTTTCGGTTTCGGCGGAAAACTGGCCGAAACTGCAGCCGAGAGCGAAACTACTTTTAAAAGTTTTCGTATCACAATGTTGTGTCCGGCACAATGGCGACTGTGCCAGGTGCCATTCCTACACAGTGCACGTACACACAAACTTCTCTGCTTTGTTTCAAGTGAACATGTCAATAAATTTATTAATGGCTTCTTTTGATCACATAAATAAACAGGTAAAAAGTAAATGTAGCTAAAATTTATAATACGAGTTAATTAGTCTAAAACAAGGATTACAATGAGATATTGCAAATTTCAATAAGAGATTGCCTTAAAAGATAGTTCTTGTTTCTGTTTCGGCCGAAACTAAGAAAGGAGCCGAAATTTGGTTTCTGTTTCGGTTATAAAATCGTATTTCGGTAGGACCTGACAAGCCAGGTAGTTAAACGAGGAGAGGAATAGTAATCGAACGTGCCGAATTTAGCGCGCCTGACGGTCATTAGACGAGTCTGGCAAGGCTTTCGGGGTGTTCCACATTAGCCAGATTGTATTTTAAGCTGTTATCATAATATACATGTTTCTAGTAGTGAGAACACTTGTAACAGGGATCCTTACTGGACATTGCCAACTAAAATGACACCTTAGTAAACTGAGAGTAGTGCAGATTTTGTGAGGAGAAGGAAAAAATCTTCATTCACATTCTTACTAAATGTGTAGCACTTCAGAATCCAAGGGCACTATACCTAGGAGCATATCAAATAGAAGAGGGAGATTTACCTAACTTGAAGCCACTCCAAATCCTACACTTCCTTGAGAAGATATAATTGGAAGGATCTTTATTCGCGATTCAAGTTAAGTGATACGCCCTCTGGAGGAAATTTGTAGAAGGTCCCTATAAGTAGGACATCGTTCAGTGTTGCCAGAAGTAGCTAAATTTCGCTACGTCGTCGGATTTTAGCTCTTGAAGAAGTGGATAAGACCTTTTATTTAAGAATCAAAATTTGTGTATAGTAATATGTAATCATACTCTATATTCATTTAATACCTATCTATATATTTTTTTTATATTTTGAATAGAATTGGTAATTAAAAATTGACAAATTAAATCTATTACATTTTATTCTCTCAGCGGAAGTTTGAAATCTTATTCTATTATAACCGTATCTAGTAAGAATTTTTCAATTAGATCATTAGTCGAGGTCGCCTAGAGCTTGAATACCTAGAAAGACAATGGACGTGTCGTGAGTTCGATCCCTGCTCTGGTTAAGTGATTTTTAATAAAAAAAATTAATAAATGGTGTATATAGCGGGTTGCGAAAATAAATAAATAAATTATTAATAATATAAAAGTGTGTGGTGAGTTGCGTTTGTGTAAAAAAGTAAGGATGTGGTCTCAATGGAATATTAATCAAGGAATGGACGTTTTTTGAATGTCCAGGTATTGAAAGTCCAAATATAATCCAGAATTGGACGTCCTATGAAAGATTTAACAGCCCTTTCATAAGTATCTTTCTTACAAAATATTGCGATGTCATTAAAAAAAACTCATAATGGCGCTTTAATGTTCATTTTTAATAAATTATTTACATATAGTAAATAATATATGTCCAAAAACAGTGCTTTGCGGAACACCAAAGGTTACAGCTCGTAACACCATCAAGACAAACCTGTGTTGATTTCGATTATTCAAATAACTTTCTGTAAGTCGAAAAATTCTGATACCAAAAGCTTTAGATATGTTGAAGAATGGGTATAATGCTGGTGTGTTAGAATCTATAGCTTCATAGATGGATTTCTTTAAAACATATTGAGCAATAAATTTAAAAAAATAAGTTTACAGTAACTTTAATCCCGATAAGCCCTAATTAAACATGAAATACACGATGATATAATATCAATAGGAGTTATAGATAAAATAATTAGAATTTTTCATGATAATAAGAAAATTTTCCGACTATAGAATATGATAAACTGCTAATTTTTTATTATTATTTGTTGCGGAACAAAATTTCGCAAAAATAAACAGCCGTTGATACCACAGTTCAAATTTAATTATTTAGCTATAATAAGATAAACATAAATCGGAATTATTTTTGGAAATACGTTTACGCATTTTATAGTAGCTTATCCTTGGACCAGTATGTAAATAAAAATTTGTAATCGAATGCATACGTCAATAATTCAATATATTTCTAAATTAATTGTAAACCATGGGTTTTTGACCACTACTGGGTTCAAGTAAAAAACAACAAACATATAAGTCAGAAATATTATTCAAGTGAGATAAACAATTGTGAAAGTTGACAGTCAAGTGCAGTAGTACTCGAGATCTGATTTGATGTAAGTACGCTTGTTCTTGATAATATTAAAAACTTTTTTTTAATTTTCATTAAGAAAAAATTTGTTTATTGTGTTGATAATTTTTTTGTAATTTTTTAAATGATTATACTGGTATTAGGTAGCACAAAAAAATTTAAAAAAATATAGTGTTATAACTTTTTTTTCTAATTTTGACATATAAAGTGACCTTTCTGTAATCGCAGCAAGTCTTAAAATTATTAATTTTACGCAACTAGTTGCATAAATAAAACTAAACCTTTTTTTGGTTTTAAAATCAATAATTTAAATTTTTATTGAAAGTTTATATCAAAAAAGGGCAGGTTGACTTAAAAAATAGAATTTGTTTTAAACTTACAGCCTAGTAAAAATGTTATTTTGATCCTTATTTTCCATTCTAAATCAGCACAAAATAATAAAAACACAATAAATGACAAAATAACCCATTAAATAAATTTAATAAGCCCAATTAACACACTTTTAAAATACATTAATAATATTATGTTCTATTTATC
This sequence comes from Psylliodes chrysocephalus, assembly GCA_927349885.1. Taxonomy (NCBI): domain Eukaryota; kingdom Metazoa; phylum Arthropoda; class Insecta; order Coleoptera; family Chrysomelidae; genus Psylliodes; species Psylliodes chrysocephalus. The sequence continues at coordinate 9,422,943 of OV651823.1, read as the reverse complement.
AATAAAATAATGCATATGCAACTAATAATATTAGAAAGTAGTAATATTGGTTGCCTAGATATCAGAAATTTTTTACCAAGATACAATTTTATAAATAGTCTAGTAAAATACCAAAAACTAAAGCAAGAGTCTGAAAGATAACTAAAAAAATGTTAAAAATGTCTACTGAATTATATTCAAAAAATTACATTCATCATTACACTTAATATAGTCTTGATTTTTACTATTCCTGGAGACGTCTCTGTAACAGGCACTGTCTTGACCGATAAACAAATTCTCCCAATTCCCAACAAATAATTACGTCAGAGGCATTATTTACTTATCCACTTTAATTGGTTGGCGCCACAGGCGTAATGCACTTCTTATTGGTCAACGTCACAAGCGCGCTTAGCGACTATCTCTGCCGCGCAGAATTAGAGCATCAAAAACCGGCAAACTCATCACAGCGTTTTGCGGTATTAAAAAAGACAATGCTCTCTCCGTCATCATGTAATATAATTTTTATATATTAACATGGCTCAAGTAACAAATTTCCTAGAGAAATACTGTAAATAATGTAAAAAAGTTTAGTCTTTAGTGGCAGATTAAATAATTTCATTAGTGTTTAAAATAAAGTTTTTAATCAAAAGGTGATCTTTTAATTCAAGTTCTACATCTCCCAGACCTATGGATCGCACAGGTATTTTTAAACTTTATTATTTTTTATTTTTTTTTCTCCTGGGTTCGTCTGACTATGTCTCCGAATAACACTTAAGCCTATTGGCTTATTGTGTTTCACCCCATGTTAGTTCATAGCACCCACTCTGTCACCTTTGTACCTTGTACAAGTTTTTACAGATCCTTCGATGAGTGGGTTCTATACGTTGTTGGATCAACCTGGGGTTGTCCAAAAAGTGTCTGTCTTTTGCGATCTAGAGCTTCGCATTCGCACAGTATGTGTTTGGCCGTTTCTGGATGTGGTTTCTGGTTTCTTGTGACATAGTCGGCACATGAGTTCCCCATTGTATATGCCAATTTCTTATTTCTTCTTCTTATTTTAAAAAACTATAGTTTCATCGATCATTAGCTTAACATTTTCCCTAAGTGACAACTTTACTTCTCCCATTGCCTGTTCAATTGACGGTAGTTAATTGCCAATAATTTGTGACGAATAATGTCCAATTAAATACACCAACAAGTCTTTTTGTAAATAGTGAGATAAGACCTTAGATAAAAGAGACCAGAGATATAACATACACCGGTTTTAAACCTGCGCAAATGTTGCCAATTTCTAAAGAAGGGTTAACGGAGTGGGGGAACTGGGCGGCGACACGCGGCGACCCGAACTCTGTGACAGGGACCTGACTTTGTTTATTAGCATCTTAATGAACTATTAGGTTTATTTAAAAGTTGTTTAATCGAATTTTGTATTATGAAATAAAATTAACGTGATTTTTTAATATCAAACAGATGCCACGACATTTTATGTAAAGAGAAGACCTTTTATAGAATATTTCGTTAGCGTTTATTTACTACGGACTTTTCTGCAAGAGATTACAGTAAAATGTTGAAATAGAATATATTGTTAATAGAGCAAAGATGTTACTCATTGTCTACGAGTATTATAAAAAGAGCATGTGCGCAGGCTAATACTGAAAATCTACCCTTATGAGTTGAACATTATATTTTTTCTACGGCTATTACATATTATTAAAAATTAGTCAAACTGAGAAAAAAGTATATTAAGGCTTCTTTCTTTAAGAATATTAATTATTATAAAGGATGAGTCACATAAAACTCTAGAAATGCATATGTCTGAAACCAGATAACATTTTAAAATTTAAATCTATTAAAAGTCATTTGGTCGCTAGGGATGAGTGATTATCGAAATAAATTATCGATCATTGAAAATAATCGATTATTTTCGATCAATCGATTATTTTCAAACAATATATTTTTTGTTATTTCCTTTAAAATCGACTACTTGATTATCTTTGAAAAATCAAAAATAATCGATTAATTAAAAAACCAATTAACCGATAAATCAGTGTTTACAAAATATAATATAAATAGAATTATCGTTTATTTTAAATAATCGATTATTTTCAAATAAACCATTTTTTTTTCGTCCATGGAAACAGATTATTCGATAATCTTTGAAAAATCGAAAATAATCGATTAATCAAAAATAATCGATTAATTAAAAATTCGATTAACTGATAAATCAATTTAAAAAAAAAACAGAATGATCGATTATTTTAAATAATTGATTATTTTAGATCAATCGATTATTATCAATAATCTATTTTTATTGTATTTCCTTTAAAATCGTTAATTCGATTATCTTTGAAATACCGAAAATAATCGATAATTCCAAAATAATCGCCTAATCGAAAATAATCAATTAATTAAGAAGCCGATTCTATGATAAATCGATTATTACCAATAATCTATTTTATTGTATTTCAAAAATTATCGATTAATTAAAAAGTCGATTAACTGACAAATCGATTTTCAAAAAAACAGAATGATCGATTATTTTAAATAATCGATTATTTTCGATCAATCGATTATTATCAATAATCTATTTTTATTGTATTTCCTTTAAAATCGATAATTCGATTATCTTTAAAATACCAAAAATAATCAATAATTCCAAAATAATCGCCTAATCGAAAATAACCAATTAATTAAGAAGCCGATTCTATGATAAATCGATTTTCCAAAAAATAAAACGAATTATCTATTATTTTCTAATAATCCTTTTTTTCATATTTCCTTTGAAATTGATTATTCGATTATCGAAAATAATTGATTATTAAAAAGCTGATTATCCAATAAATCGATAATTTTAAAAAAATAACCAAAATATCGATTATGTAAAATAACCGATTATATTCAATCGATTATTTTCATATAATATCTTTGAAAAATCGAAAATAATCAAAAAAATTAAAAACCGATTAAAACGATAAATCGATTATTTTGAATAAATCTACTTTTTTGTATTTCTTTTTAAAATCGATTAATACATTATCTTAAAAAAAACGAAAATAATTTATTAAAAAACAGCGGATAAATCGATTTTCATTAAAAATATCAGAATTATCGATAAATCGATTATTTTTGTAACCCCTATCGGTCGCTTTGCTTTTATCTGAGCATTTAGCTCCAAAATTTAGAGATTCGGATTTTTTGATCCAGTTATCTTTCAAATCGCATTCGATTGTATAATAAATAAATATTGCTAAATTTGTGGATTTTTTTTAGTAAACGAAAATTATGTTCGAGTTGTTCAGGGGTTTGTAATGTAACATTTTATTAACGTGACTAAGGGTCGATTCCACCGTTGTGTTAAACGAAGTTTAAAATGACATTTTTACATTAACACTGTCATTTTAATCTCCGTTTAACACAACGGTGGAATCGGACCTAACTCCTGTAACTTTAGTATTTTTTTTTGCTTATACTAGATTACTTTGTTTTAAGACTGAAAATTCAATGTCACTTTCGATTTGACCGCAAATAAGATGAACCTTGAAATTTTAAGTAGGTCATCCTGTATTTCATCTAATATTCTTATAAAAATACCTTATAAAAATAAAATTTAGCTAGCAACTATGATTCTTTACCTCTTATTTATCTACCAAAAAGGGCTAAAAACTACCTTTAGAAAACATTCTTATAAAACTACTTTTTAAATACAAAATTTCGTTAGCAATAATGCCTATTTACTATTTAGTTAAATTAAATGTTCAAAATTTTACCCTTTTGTAAATTTATGTAAGTAATATGAAATCTGATTTCTGATGCTTAATATTTATTGAAACCCCTTAATGCGGATCTGAAGTATTCAGCCCAGAGAATCATGGCGCTTTATGTCAAAACGTTAATAAATATTTACCGCTGAAAAAGAATATATTCATAACAGTAGTACTTGTATTATAAGTACATACAATTTTTCAAGATACATCGTGACATTTTGAACTTGAAATTGAATAACTAGAACACTTTAAATTGCTAAAATACCAACAAATAAATCAAAAAAACAGCTGTCAATGGTGATTAAACTCAGGTGGAGGTGATCGCTGAATGGAAATCGGAGCAATTCGGGTGGCGTCGTGCAACAATGATTTTCAATTGGTGGGTTACTTTGGCTTAAAATAGACAACATGCGCAGTGTACAATGTTACATCTTCGGTCTCTTTAATCTAAGGATAAGACTGACATAAACTGAAATATTTTCAAATTTATACCTATAAACCATGCAAAACCCATTAGGGTAGGCTTTCAGCGCGGCAGGTAGTCGCTGGGGTTCTTGTAATCAAGTCAGTCTTTTAGGAAAATGAAATTTTGTTAGAAATTTTGTTTTATAATGTGGAACAGTTTACCCCGAATCAGATACTCAGGGCCGACTAGAGGGAGGAGGGGTAGCCGGGACTAATTCCCGGAGCCCGAGCTCAAATTGGGGCCCGGCAGCGATGGTGTTTGTTACTTTCAGAACTTCGACAGAAGAGGGGGGTAAGTTCTTAGTTGACGACCTTTGTTTTTTTTGAGAAATTCAAGTAGAGGAGGAGAATATTTTGCTTGTTTGCTCGAGGACCTTTCTTTTTTTTTTTGGAGAAATTTAAGTGGAAGAAGTGAAATTTTTGCTATAAAATTGTCGCGGGGCCTGATCTGGAGAATTGTCTTGGGGCCCGGTCTGGCTCTCGTCGGCCCTGCAGATACTACAAACTTTTTTTTATATGAAAAATGGACCACCTTAATTATAACCTACTTTACAACAACAACAACAACTATACAAGGATTTTAACCTCGAAAATACCTGTTTTTTTATGCGGATTTTATTATCCTTAGTATCTTTTAAATCTGGACGGTTTATCACCATATTTACATTAAATATGTTAAAATATTCAATAGCTATTTTTTAAGAAAGTTACATTAATAAATATTTTATTAAACTGAGGTTGCATGATGCGTCATTTATAAAAGAATTTAAAATATGTCGTTTAAGGCAAACAGACCACGATGTTCAGGTTCAGGAATAAAAATATTTAGTGCATCTACATGTTAACCGATTTTAATCTACAAATCTGACAAATAAGATTGCGAAACAATTCATTATGTGACTATAACAATCTTTTTCTACACCCTCATGGATATTAGCTTTTCTATGCACAGTCTACAAAACGAAAAATTTTTATCACTTCATTTTCTTTCGTTTCCTGAGATTTATTACTTGTCTATCATTTCTTGGAAGTTATTACAAGTCTACTTGCCCAGTAATTATAATTGGAGGGTTTTTTGTAGAAAAGACGGACTCATGTTAAGAAAAAATTTAATCGACTCACTTCAGTACAAAAATGAAGAAGATAATTCAAAATACAAAGAACATGGAAAACCTAAACAAAAGTAAGTTGTTTAAAATTGTCGTTAAAGCAAAGAAAAAAATTAGAGATTGTTAGAAGGGTAGAAATTTGCGAATAACATTTCTTAAACATTAAAAAACGGTAAATATAATATAGAGGTAAAAAAATAGATGTTATTTTTTATGTAATAGTTTTAACTTGTTCAAAAAAGTATTGTAGTTAATGTAATGAGTTTACTAATTGGGTATTTTTTTATTTAGATCTGATTTACCAACAAAACAATTCCAAAAAAGAAGATCACTCCTGGTAGAACTAATCGAGGATAATGTTCATGTTAATGGCGTATATAACATTATCATTTCTTTGAGTTTCTTTATAATGATCTCATTAAATTACATAGAATATATACAATTTGGAAGGTAGGATCATTTATATAAAAAAATTAATTAGTACACATGTGGCATCGTTATTTCTATACCACTTATCTGATAATATACAACAAATAGATTTTAAATTATTTTTCTACTAGCGTGCTGCGGAAAAGTCCACTTTTCCGCCCTCATTTTAGTGTTGAAAGAGTCACTTTTCCGCACTAGTTCGGAAAAAACTTTTTCCGCACTGGTAAATTTGTTATGTTTTTGGGGAGTATCCTGACATTTGAATATTTAAAATATATATCTGTATGGTTGTAGTTTACAAAATGACTGAAAAATTAAGAAATTTATTAGAGTTCTGCTATAATTTTTAATAAAAAGAAACGTTTCAATAATTTTTTAATTGCCCTTGTATAAGCCTCATCAAATGAATGTCAAATAAATAATAAACATCTGACAAACATTTGTCACTTTGAATCACCGTAGCAACAAAGAAAAAATAAACCTGTCAGCCAAAACACTGCCTTGTCAAAACCAATTTTACCGTCGCATCTTTTTCTAGAAGATAATTTTTCATGGATTCTTGCAAACTTGGATCTACTACCATCAAAATCTCGTTATAGGTATGAAAAGAATGAAAACTGGTGCCAGAATAAGGGAATTAAAACTTTTAAAGAAGACATTTTTTTGGCTTATTTCGCTGAAATTTCCAAAACATGCAAGTCAAATACTCTTTGGTCCAGGTACTAAATGTTAAAAAGTGTAATTAAACTTAAAAAAGACGTCGATTTAAGCAAGTTTTTCAAGGTCACGGCATATATAAAAAAACAAAACATTGGATTCCGACCAAAAAAGCCAAAAAATTTTCTCAAAAGAAGCGCCTGACAAAATTTATCTTCATATAAAAGACGCTACGATTTTTGGTTTGGCGAGCGCATGTAGGCGAGAAGAATTAACAAAGATGTCTTTAGATCATATTGATGACAATGGAAGTATTTTATTGATAAATATCCCAGACAAAAAACCACTCTTTCAAAAGTTTTGCAATTTCTGAGGAAGCTGAAAATGGAAAATTGCTCAATTTGTTCAGAAAGTATGTGAGTTTAAGAAAGCCTGAAACACCACATAAGCGATTTTTCGTGAAATATAAGAAAGGAACTTGCACTGTACAATGTATCGGAATAAAATCCTTCGGAAAATGCCATCAGAGATTGCAATTTATCTGAAGCTTCCAAATCCTGAATTATATACGTGCCACAGTTTCAGACGTTCCGCCACTACAATGCTTGCAGATTCCGGAGAAGGAATAACAAATATTAAACGCCTCGGAGGTTGGAAATCTGCTAGCCTCGGAGGTTGGAAATCTGCTAGCCTCGCAGAAGGTTAAGTAGGAAGCTCACCAAGTTTCCAAAAGGGCCTATCGAATAAAATATTAAACTTCAATGACGCTGTCGCTGGCTCTTCCATTATTCAGCAGCTGTCACCAGTAAAGCCTTTCAAAATGACCTCTTTCACCCAAGTTCCCATCGCCACGGTTGCAATAATTAGTGCTGACAAAGCAGTGGAAAACCGAAATCTGACTTCATTGGAAAACATTTTAGCCTCTGCAATTAATTTGCAGAAGGCTACAAATTGCACGTTCAATGTTAATATTAAGAATAATTAATTTGTTGATATGAATTTAATAATAAATGTTCCTTTATGTTTACTTTTGGGTTTTTTACGTACAAAAATAGTGTACCGAACACGTGTGTAAAGTGACTTTATTTTGTAATAAGTTTAAAATGATATTAATTTAGTACATACTGCTACTATAATTCTCAGGGGTCTATTCTGTAAAATTTTATTAAATTTTTACTGTACCCTTTATTTTATAAATTTCGTTTAAATTTTAATATCTGATTTTTGTTTTGTAGCAAAATACACGAGGTCACAGTAGGCAATTATTTTGCTTTCTTCCCTTTATAAGTTGTTATTCTTATAGGAAATTATCCCTAAATTTTTTAAAACTGCTCAGCTTTTGTATTTAGTTTCAAATAACAAATATTTTATTTCAGATTATCTCCAGCTTTGGATCTGATTTATGAAAAATTTGGAAAACTCCATATTGTTTTTATTGTATGGTTAGGAAATAACCTTTTTACGTTTCTATGTTACTATTGTTTTATACTATGGGCGGCAATTAGACAAAAAGGTATAGTATAATCATATAGTGTATATAAAAATGTTTTTTCGATACAAATCATTATCATAATAGAGTTGTTATTATACTCATTTACTCTTAAAACATCTACTGCGACATCATTGTGACTGTTTATCTATTCTTGAATCTGAGGGAATAGAAATTTTGAGGGAAGAATGAGATAAAAATACAAATTTTATGCGTGACAGATAAAGAGGAAATACCGGTTTTCTACTCCCTCGAATTCAAGAATACCTACCCAGGTATATTCCTAATAAAAATATTAATTTTTTTCCAGTTGACCATAAAAACATTACTGATAAATTAGGTGTAATACTTTTGGCAAGCTACTATGGATTTACGTTTTACATCATACCATTTCTCATAAATAAATATAATTTACCATTTGCTTCCTCTGCAATACTTTTGGGTGATTCGGTGAGTTTATTAATATATAATAAATATACTAACATAATTTCTTAGTTTGTTTTCAATGAATTAATTTTTTATAGATACGATTCTTAATAAAAGTCCACGCTTTTGTTAGAGGCAATGCACCGAAAGTTCTAACATCCAGATCGGAAAAAGAAAAAATAAAGTTGCCAACATTTGGTCAATTTGTGGATTTTGTGTACATTCCTGCTACTATTTATAAGGATGAATATCCCAGGTAAGATACTATAATGATAATTTAAAACAAATATAATTGAAACGTTAACACTAGAAAATGCAAAGGAATTAAAAGAAATTTTTGATGTAATTAACAATATTGACAACTTTAAAATATAGATGAATATAAAATATTCCTAGAGGACCTAGATACGAATATAGACTATATTATAGTAACAGAAACTTGGAATCTATCTCAACCAGAACTCTGTAGTATAGCAGGCTATGATTTTTTATACAATAATAGTATATTATTCAATAAGTGTATAATGTTGACCATATTACACAAGAATTGTTTAGAACACGAGCGAGCGAGTGTTGTAAATATTCGATGCTTTTTATGGATATTCCGTAATAATTGTAATGAATAAATCAATAATATTATAAAATTTTCTTAGATTTACAATGTTTCACTGATTTGCATTGTTTTAAGTAGAAGAGTATACGGTGCTTTTTAAAACTCATACCTCTACATTTCTGTGAAAGCTTTTGAAATAAGAATAACTTATTTTTTTTTTGTAATTTTGCTAGTAGTTTTTTTTTAAATTTAGGTGTTGGATTTAATAAAACAATGTGCTTTACGTTTGTGTAGCTTTTGGTACCTAGATATAGTACTTACAATCGGTTAAAAAATATAAAAACGCCCTCCTATAAAGTATCAGTATCAATTAAACTGTATATCTGTTTTAAAACTATGCATCCTGCAAAAACTTGACAGTTTCTCAAATTCTTCTTTTCCATTATCCATAATCTATAAAGAAATCAAAATATTGGAGAATCTTCACATATTTTGTTTCTTTTTCTTTTTAGAACCGACAATGTTAGATGGAGTTTTGCATTCTACAGATTTATGGAAATAATTTGGACCATTGTTTGTCAAGCGCATATATATATTCATATTATATTACCAATATATAAAGACTTGACCTGTATTAACCCAATAACTTTTGGAGAGTTGTTTATTCTGTTACTAAAAACATGCATACCTGCTGTTGTACTGTTGTGGCTGCTGTTCTTCTCCTTATTACATTCATCTCAAAATACAGTGGGAGAAATGTTGAAATTTGGAGATAGAATGTTCTATTTGGATTGGTGGAATAGTCTGGACGTACAGCAGTTTTACAAAAAGTGGAATTGTGTAAGTAGAAACTATTTAAGTTACCTCAAGACCTTTCTTTTCACTTTGTATCCTCCTCATAATTAGTGAAAATCTCCACCTTCCTTCTATATTTTCTTCCTCTGTAGAAACGTTATTTAAAATAAAAGTCAAATTCTACCTTCCTTTTAACCCTTTTACACATTATTTTATTCATGTATGGGTGGGGTTTTCCGGTTATTCCTTACGTGTAAGTCAAATGGCACCATCAGTCATCTTTAAGTCGCCCCGAAGCGTCACGGCAAATAATAATAATAATAATAATAATAATAACCGTCCCTTTCCCCGGACAAGCTCAGCTTTTGGGGTTAAAATTCACTTGTAAAGGGGTGACTTAAGGAGAGTATGATTATTATTCTCACCTTGTGGAACATTCAAATAATGTTGACGATATTGATACATGCTAAATATCTTTTTTCCAGGTCATTGGTGACTGGCTGTATACATACGTCAACAAAGACTTAGCCGAAGTCGTTTTTCCTGGAAGAAGAAACCTCGCAAAATTACTGACAATTCTAATATCCGCTATAATTCATGAATGGATTATCACAGCAGCTTTGGGCTTCTATTGCCCTGTGATATTTGTTATAATGATTGCAACTATATTATTTTTAACAGATATATTTAGAGCGAAAAGTTATACTAAAAATATACGCGTTTTTATATGGATGATATATCCCATCGGACCAGGTCTGATAGCGACATCAATGTTTGTGGAATATTTTGCTAGACAACGTTTACCGATGAAGGCAAATGAATCGTTTGTTTTTTGGAATCACTGTATTGCTTAAATTTGTTATTGAAGAAGTTTACAGCAAAGAACAGCAAATGGCACTATTGTGATAGATACTGTTAATCAATTAAAATGGACGTTCTTCGTCTAAAAACCTAAAAGCAGTGTTAGGAGAAGACAATTTAGTTAGTTTTGTAATAACTTTATAATAAAATATAAAATGTCTATTTTCGTTTTTCTACATCAACTATTATTATGTGTAAAAAAATTCGCAACGTTCCTGGGGCTCCGACACACCCAGTACATTACGCGAAAGGCCTGGTCGCTGAGAAGATCACTCCTTACATCCGCTCGGTCAGTGATCTGCATCTTCACCACTAGTCTTGAGGAGTCTCGGCAAGTCGGTATTTTTCGTAACTCCGTGAGCATAGTGTCCTTGATTCCCCCTAAAACACCCACAAGTAGGACTACCATTCGTACATTATATTCTGGATACAGTCTTTGCAACTCGCCAATCAGTAGAATGTATTTGGCACGCTTTTCTCTCTCCTTAATAAGAATGTTGCTTTCAGCTGGTGCAGAAAACTCAAACAGCTCCAAATCGGGCTTGTTAGCTTATAGTCTGGTTGTTATATAGGAAAATCGTAATTCGAATAAATAAGACAACTGTTATTTTCCACTACCGCTTCAATTTCGTCTGGAGCGTATGGCAGAACTGGGATCTTATCTATAAAGTAATGATGTCTCAGATGATAGTAGAGAACTTGCAATGCGGCGTTAATCTATCATGCAACCTCTTCAGACTCAGAAGACCTCTGCCACCTTGATGACGTGGAAGGTAAATGCTTGAGGCCGATGAGCGTGGGTGGATGCTTTTGTTCATATGCATCATCTTGCGTGAGCTTACATATCTCTGGGATTTGGTGTGTTGTCTGGGATGACGATTAAAGTTATCGAAATCGATGGCTTTATACGATGTAGAACGATCTTTGTAAGAGGGGTCCTTTATATTGAACTGTATATGACTTGTGATGATTGTATGATCTGATATGCCTAATGGAGATTGAATAACAGCGTCTGTTAATAAATTAAGACAACACATGTCCAAGAACACGCGAATTGAGTTAAATCTGACAATTGATAAATGTTGATTTTATAACAAATTAACCCTGAGACAGAAATATTCACTATCAAATGTAGAGCACTTCAAAGTCTAATGAGACTAGTAGAAAGTTTTCATGTTTTCCAGAAAGAAAGCTGATTTGGGACATCTTTTGTAAAAAGGTCTTCAATTGTTCATTGTTTACAAATTACAAATCTATCTTGAAAGTAATATTATTGACTCTCGTATTGGATCTGTTATGAGTCATTGTAGATTGGAATTTTTTCGAATTTCACTTGGAAAGAGAGTAACTGGCCTAAAAATATCTCTAAAATTGAAATCAACAATATTGATATTTTCTTCTGAAGATAGGTAAGTTTTTCAATAAGGACTGAGTCTTCAGCTAAATAATTATATATAGACATTTAAACTTACGGATGAATAAAATAGATATGCTATATTAATAATTTAATAATATTTATAATAATTAACAAAGTGAAACAATGCGTGTTTTGGTGTTTATAAAATAAAATACTTATTATATTAGTAAAAAAATTACTGAGACTACAAAAAATACATAATAATAGCATCAAGTGTTTCAATCAGTATCTAAGCGTGTTTTATTACTTTCCAAATGGATAATCTGGGTGTTCATCAATTCTAAAACAAAAATATTCAAATTATTAACAGATTGACAGATTTTTTTAATAAAAACTTACTTGGGAAAAATCAACCAATCGACAATTCTAGCTGGTTCGCCAACATCGAGACCCTCCATCTTAGCAATCTCAGCATCATCCAAAGAAAATGAGAATAGATCAAAATTCTCCTTTAACCTTGCAGGTGACACACTCTTCGGAATGACTACAATATTCTTCTGCACTAAGAATCTCAAAGCGATTTGAGCGTTACTTTTTCCGTGCTTTTTAGCGATCTCTGATATCACTGGATTTGTCAGAATGTTCATCAAGTCTTTCCTTTCTCTAAAAATTACAATAATGAAATTTATTTTTGTGTTGAACTGGTATAGCTACAAAAATCTTTAAATTGATTTAACCGAGATGATGTGCGGCGTTCAAACTGGTTGCAACGGCCTGGATAGAAAGCAAGATGACCGCTTGTAGAGATCATCATTGTTTTTTACGTGGCAGTCATGATTTGTTTTGTATTTTTGAACAATACAGAGTTATTTCAAAGATCAGATTTGTGTTAGTCACTTTTATAGAATCATATAAGTATAATCAACGGTTTTCTTGTCATATTTCCTTGTTTTAGCTTGTTGGTAAAAATATTGTTTCAAAAACATGCTTACTACTTGTTATGTAGTAAGGAGAGGGGCCTGTATGAAGCCTTGTGGTATTCCGGTAAGTGGGGTACGTAGATCTGACAGGTTGTTGTCTAATCTGACTGTGATAATTCTATCAGTGGGGTATGAGTGTATGAATTTGGATATATTGAGGGGAACCTATTTTCATAAGTTTTTTGAATAGTCCAGCTTGGTTAAAGGCTTGCTAAATATTTAGAAGAGATTAAGAGTTTACTAATGTGACTGTGGTTATGTTTCGCTCTTCACAAAAGTCCCAGTTTCTTTTCTTGAGCGGAACTTTAAGGGGTTTACCTAGTACTCAAATGAGGGAGATAGGACGGTACGAGTCTAGGGATTTGGGATCTTTCCCATGTTTTGGAATCAAAATGGTGTTGGCGGATTTCCAAGCAAGTAGAAAGTAAGAAAAAGAGAGAGGCAGGTGTTCGAGAGTAGCGTAAAAATAAGAAACAGTTTCAGAAAAATGTTTTAGCGTTGTTTTGTGTATATAATCTGGCCTAGACGCCATGTTTTTGCCTGATTGACAGGCGTATTGGATGTTTTGAATGGAGAATGGGGTAGTGAAAGGGGTTTTCAACATCCAATGGTGGGATTGGAGCAGCAAGTGTCTGATAGGCATTGAGTCGGGTCTCGTGTTAAAAACGGTTGTCAAAGTAGGGGTCATCGGGGGTTCTAAATATATTTCCAAGATGTTTCTCGTGTTCCAAGACTTTTTTGTCGGAAGTTGTGTGTATTTTACCATCGATTTGATTGTGAAGACGAGGTTTGGATGGATTTTTCAGCAGTAATGATTCGGAATTTTTCCAAAAACTCTATGATCTAAATTAAAGATGGTATTGAGCCATCGTAGATGTTAGTGTAAGTTTATTAGGAGCCTGCTCAAGGCGTTGAGCTGGTTCCATTCGGTGTTGATGACAGGGTCGTGGCTACGGAAATAAAATAACTATACAATCGGTTTTTTGGAGAATGAGATTTAGGATGAATTTTGGGAGAACTATTTTGTGAAATGTTGATGGATATAATTGAGCCTGAAACTTATACGGCATGAGAAAATGAGCAGGAGAAGCTCTGGGATGTCTGCAGAGATATTTCTCTCAAATAGTGGCCATATCTGCCTTTCTGAGTGTTCGGAAGGTGTATATCGTAGAACTTGGTTGAGCAAGATAAAAAAAGAGATCTATGTAGGGGATCTATGGGAGAAACAGTTGATAAAATAGCATCCAATATTGTTACACAAACATTAATGCTAAGCTTTCTGGATAAACTAATAAATGTTCCAAAACAAGCTAATATTTTCATATTAAATCCAATACTATATTAAGAAAATCAATGTCAAAAATTTAAAGAAACAATTGTACATTTTTAGTCCTTTAGATTACCTATATTTTTTGATATTAAATTTGGTACTACTGCACATTTGAAAAAAGAGTACATTAAGCCGAATCCGTTATATTAATTAATGTCGTTCTTATTAAACTCTTAGGTCCAATCTTTTTACCTCTGAGTAAAGTTTAAAGTAACTACTTGCTGATTAAACTATAGGGCTATTGTTCGTTAATCTGTCAAGTAAACCTACATGTTACTTTACTCAGAGGTGAATAGATCGGCCCTTAATCATTTATATTAGTTCATTGTGTTATATATTTCAAGTAAATCATTTAATTATCAGCCTTAACCAAAGGCATCTTGATAGAGAACATAAAATTGGCTACAGCCCAAAAAATTCTAAAACAATATCATGTTGCAACTTACTCGATTCCAAGTCGTTTGAGGAATTTATTATAACCTGGATTAGCTATCGGCGAATAAGCTACCACTACAATATCGTGCGACTGACAAAATTTCACCAATTCTGGTTGCTGCAAGAATACATGAAGTTCAATTTGATTGCAAGCTGGTTTGATCCTGGCGAATTTCAGAAGATTGTCGATTTGTTTGATGTTGAAATTTGATACGCCAATGGTTTTTGCCCGACCTTGGTCTACTTGCTTTTCCATGCTCTGAAATAATATGATAAGAGAGAATATGTTTACCTATTATCTTATATAAATATATAAAACAATAAAAGTTTTAAAATAAAATCCAAACTCAGCCAGTTGAAATTAACACATTTATGTACATATACAGTGTGGTTTAACGAAAAATATCCAGCTCCCTTTTATTGGTTCCCTCAGATTTAAAGAAAAAATGCTCAAGTGTCCCCAAAGAAAATAGTCCAGAGGCGATAAACCCGGTGACCTTGCAGGCCATTCAATTGGGCCTCATCTTCCAATCCACTGTCCAGGGTACCGATTATTTAAAAATTCTCTTACAGCACCAACACAGTGCAAAGGTGCTCCATCTTGCTGGAAATGAAACTGATCAACATCATGATTTGGGTAATTTTCTAATATTTCTGTTATAAGAGGGTCAATTTCATCTTCAAGCATGCTTGGGTACTCTTCACCAGTTAAATTTCCAGGAATGAAAAGTGGTCCTACACTAATATGCTACACCAGACATTTATTTTTTCAGGATGTTGGGTATGATACTCAGGGAATAAATGTGGGTTACTGTCATCCCAGTAACGGCAATTATGCTTATTGAAAGCTCAGTTCAAATGAAATTTACACTCATCGGAAAAACAAATATTAAATAATAAGTCAGGATCTGCAATTAAACACTGGCTCATTTCTTCACAAAACTGCAGCCTTCAATCAGGATTATCCTCGTTCAGCTCTTGTATTAATCTAGTTTTGTACGGATGAAATTTCTTTTAAAATCGTTATAATAGATGAACGAGAGACACCCGAGACTTCAGCTGGTTGACGAGTACTTTGCGTATGATCCAATTCAACATGTCCCAAAACAGCGACTTCCACAGCTTCATTTCTGACGACTCGCTGCATCTGAATTTTCTTATTGCAGACAGATACAGTATCGGAAAACTATTGGACTATTTTGGTAACATACGAATGATTCACATTTTTATTGGGATTATTGTTATTAAAAAACCGAGCAGTAAGCCTAGCGCAACTATTATTTTGAAAATAAAGTTTCACACTTTCAATCCGTTCTGGAATGGAATAAACTATTTTTTTACAAGTATTAAAAGTAATTTTAAAAAACCGACTTCAAAATCGTGCAGATGCCGTCACCACATCTTAACCAAATTTATATGGGACAACCCCTGAGGTACCCCCTTACTAACAAAAAAAGAATAATAGAAAACGCTCAAGGTAGTAAAGAATTATCGCTAAAAATACATTAAAAATGAAGGGTTTGAGGATTTTTCTCATGGACCCAATTATTAGATTTTGAACAAATTTATATGAGACCACCCCTGAGGTACCCCCAAGAATAACCGCTAAGCAAACATTAAAAATGAAGATTTTGAGGATTTTCTAATGGATCCAAAGTACATTCTTTCTAACAAAAAAAGAATTATTGAACTCGGACACAGTGTTAAAGAATTATCGCGGCACATACATAAAAAAAATATTAGGATGAATTGAGAAACAACTTCCTTGTTTTTTGAAGTCGGTTAAAAATTAAAATAATTTTATAAAGTATCAAAATTGTAAAGAAACCACAATGGACATTTGCCTAAATTGTTTTCTTATTTTATTTCTTTACTACTTGTTTTTATTTTAACAAAAAAACGCAAACGAGAAATAGAAATTTCGTTAGTAGATCTAGTTTTTATTGGAATTCCAGTCGTGTTTTTATTAAAATATGTAACAGCCTACCACTACGACAACCCGATATACACATGTGTATATAAAGTTGCTTACCCTTGGACACAAATCCTAATTCCTCCCCGATCGCGATCGAAAATCGAAAGACAGATGACAGTGTACAGTTTTTGCCGCGGTTCAAGCAATGGTTCAAGTCGATTCAAGTCGATGTTTGCAAAAAAGAACAATATTTTGTGTTTTTGCCATTTATATTCAATGATTTAACTTCTTTTCTTTGTCAAATGTGATTTTCTTTGTTAGTTAATTTTGGTAAATGTGTAATAAACTAATGGTTTTAATACTTTCCAAAAAAAGGGCTTTTCGAACCTACGAAATACATAGCATTCAAGACCTATCTTGCTATAAATGGTGTCCCGTGTGACCTTTTGCTTTGGATCGTGAAAAATCTCGTTAAAAACTGTTGCGTTAGTGAATCGCGTAAACAATTTGTAAAATCAACATTTCTTTCGCGTCTTTTAGTTTGATTTTACCAGTTTTTCGTTGTTTAAACCGACGCCGACTTTCGGACACCGTTTCAGTAGTCAGATCCTTTCGTTACTCAATTTACGTGGACACCTTTTTATTTTTCTATGTGGACACCGTTTTCTAGTTCCTTTCGACTCGTATTATCTCGCGTAAGTGCTATTTTTTTTTTCGCAAACGTGAACAATTATTAGAATCATGCCTAAGGCCGAAGCAATTCAACAGGTGTTAATGACGCCCGAGATGCTTCAAGATTTGATTGCAAATATACATGGTACAAATCAAAATCAAGATCAACAAATAAATGTAAGTAACTGTTCTAATTTTTCTGCATGTACATATCGTTTCTCGGGATGTACACATGAAGATGTTGACGCCAACGTTGCCAACTTGTATTGGAAGGTGTTATAGTACGGGCGCTTAAACTATTATAGTACATTGGCAAAAAATATAGTACAATAAATAAGAAACAAGAAATATATTTAAATATTTAGTAACAATTAACAGAAAACTCAGAATTTATAAAATTTTTAGCAGTGTCTATACTATAAAAACGTAATAATAATTTTATGAAGAATCTATATCAGCCGATATGTTAGAATCTTAAGGTGCGTTTAGTCAGCCTGATTTAGTTTTAAGCATTAACATAGACATTAACATAAAAGTTAATTTCAATACATTTCAGTGTACCTGTTTATACAGAATAACATAAGCATAAACATTAACATAAATTTAGTGAAGATAAATAAAATCCAACTTAATGCTTAAATTAATGTCGAAAATACAATTGCGCATGTACGTTCAAAAAGTGAGGTTAAGCTATTTTCCTAACTTTAAACTTGTGAACTTCTAAACTCTTTTTCTGCACTTTTATTAATAGTAATTGTGAGATAGTTAGCAGATCAATTTCAGAAGCAGCTCCCATACGCCTTTTTTCCATTTTGTATGATTCGTCAAATCTTATGTTAATGCTTAAATTTTCTGTATAAACGGTTTTGTTTTAAAATCCTTAAATTAATGTTTATGTTAATGTCTATGTTAGTGCTTAAAACAAAATCAGGCTGACTAAACGCACCTTTAGAATTTATTTTTCTCAACGTGTCCATAACCTAAACTGGTTGCAGCCTATAGATACATTTGTTTTAAAGGGTCAAATGTTATATCTACATTCTTCTCTTTTACACATTGAAATGCTAGTAAGTTACTGTTAATAATCCTTGTAATTAATTTGTTGGAGTTCTCTTATTCAGGTTATTATTCAAGGACATCATGGCTACTCATTCCTTGACTCAGGTGCCCAAACAAGCATTGCAGGTGCTACATTGTGAGACATTTTTCTGAAAGATAAAACTGAGGGAACCAAGAAAAGTGGGGTGGATACTTTTTATTTAACCACGCTATACATATAATTAAATGTATTATTATTATTATTGCTATATAACCTGCCATATTTTTACAATCTTACTACACTAGTAATATTTGCAGTTACAAATGAAAAATATTGTATTCCAGAAACAGGTTTTGAACTTTTTGCGTTTACATATCATTTGTAATTATTATTAATTAATGAATATTATAGTATATTATTTCTCATGTGTATAACACTTTTTAGAAGACACTGTGTAATATCGTTAACAACAATGTCTGAGCACGTCGCAATCCCTTACACAATGTGTATCAAAACCTTTTTAACACATGAGAAAGAATTTTATTTTACAAAAAAATATTCTTGCTAAAAAGTTTTGTATCATTTAGAAATTCATAATCAACATATTTTGTAAAATATTGATGATATTCAGAAAAAAATAGAAATACCTAGAGGCTCTTTTTTTGAAGGTTGTTGAATATTTAAAATCAAGACAAAAGTAATAATACTCGACTATGAATTCCAAGTGAATTTTAAAAATTTAATGATTTATTATGGATTTCCAGGTGATGCAGAATATTTTATCGAATATATAGTTTTTTGTGAAATATAAGCTAATAATTTTTTTCATGTGTACAATAAGTACTTTCTGAAACACATTGTATAATAGATTACGACGTGCTCTTCGAGCACGTCGTCAACAACAATGTGTGAGGTGCTAATAAATTGCTATAAATAACAAAAAAACAGCAAGATTCTCTATTTGGTTCTATTGAAAATTATTTACTTTATTCTCTACTTTAGAAGTTTTTAACGTTTTTAACATAATTAAAAGTAAAAATTTATTTATGTAAAACTTTTAAAAAAGAAATACTTTACCGCCCATAGTCCTTTATGATCATGTGGTTCAAACTCCACGACATTCTCAGTCTCAACCATCCCGATCGGACAATGAATTAGATAGAGATCGACATAGTCCAAACCAAGGTTGTCCAAAGACATCTTTATATATTTTTCCACTCTGTCGCGATGAATTCCCCTGATCGGTAGCTTGGTAGTTACGAATAATTCTTCTCTGTTCAATTTTACCAGAATTTATCCATTCGTTTAGGACTTTACCGACAGTACGTTCGTTTTCGTACGCAAAGGCTGTATCGATGTGTCGGTAACCTAATTCTAAGGCTGCGTTTAAGGCTGTTACTATTTCAGCGTCGTCTCTTGCCTAAAAAACACAAAAGGATCTGTAAATAATGGAGAAAATTATGACATTTCTATGGATTGCAATAAAAATTGTATTTTTTTTGTAAAGAAGTAACAAAAAAGTTCGGAAATGAAGAAAATTTCTCAACATTTAAAAACTGGCTATATATTATTTAATCAGTGGCGGTTTGCCCGTAAGGGCACTTGGTAACGTGTCCTAGTATAATAAACCAAAAAAAAAAAAATAACTTACGTATTTTATATTTTCCTCAGTGCCTATTATTATTTTATTTAATATTCTGCGCAAACCGCGTTGACACGACAGTGGACGACCGGGCGTTGCGCGACTTTCCGAGAATTCCGAAATTAAGTGGAAAATGGGCACAGTAAATGTGGTCCTCTGTTGTTTTCTCTCTCATTATGATGCGAAAAACAAGGACAACGACAATATCGCTTAGCTAGAGATGAACACATGCGATTGATTATACGTTACAAGCGGGGCGCTGTCCTCATCGTGACGTATTGTACCCATGGCACAGATTACCTAGACCAGATCTTTACCGGCTCCCTCACAAAAGCGATGCCGGTTTCGGCTTAAGGTGCGCGTTTGTTGGACCATGATAATAATTTATTTATTGTGATTACGAAAAAACGTTAGTTGGACCATTGGAATAGTTAAGAAATAAAACTACAAAGAAAAATAACTTTTTTTTATAAAGCAGTAAAAAATATGATGAAAAAAAATCAATAATATTTATAAATGGAACAAAATTTTTCTTTTTCGAGGATTTCAAATCACTGTTTGCATATTTAAGAGTATAAAAAATTCTGAGTCTTATAAATAATTTAATGGTGTACATTTTCGCAAATTGTTGGCAAGGATCACTAAATTCTATTTTGCTTATCTCAAAAAGGTATGCGTTGGAAATTCTAGGCTTAGTTGACAAACTATCAAATAGAGATATAAATATTTTTTCTAATTTGAAAATATAAAAGATAAATTTTTCGCTGGATTTTAAATTGCCAAAAACCTTTTCTTCACAGTCGTGTGCTTTAAAATGCTCCTACACGATGGAATTTTACATCGAAGTGTGTCAATACTATTTATGTTTATAAAGAGGATTTGATTAAATGTCTCTAAGAAATTATGAACACAGAATTCGATAAAAAAAACTATTAATCAGACTAAGGGGTTGATAAATTTTGAAAGACAGATTTTAGTTTCTGGTTATTTTTCTTCAGCAAAATAATGCCAAATTGCGATATACTTTTTGATATAGATATTGATATAGACACGCTAATTTATGAAGAATGGCAATCACAACAAGACCCACAAGAACTAAACTTAAACGACAACACCCAATCAGGTCCAAGTACAAGCAAGAAGAGACGGTTTGTTGAAAAGGAGGACCCCATTCCTAATTTAAGGATATGTATGGAAATTTGTGATACAAGAGTAGTGCAGGTAAATGAACGTTTTAGTTTTACTACCCACCTAACAATTTCAAGTTTATTTGATAGTGAAAAATTTAAAGACTACCGAGGTTGTTTTCCAAATGAGGACTTTAAAACTGTGTGTAGTTTATTTTCAAACGTAAACAGCTTAAAATTAAAAAACGAACTGTCCATACTTTACACCCGAGATGACTTTGTACAACACAATGGGGCCGTACCGTTATTACAAATGTTTTTTGAGAACAATTTGACAATTACATTTTCGGAATCTGTGGAGCTGCTAACTATCCTGTGTACAATTCCCATGACCACAGTGGAGAGTGAAAGATGTTTTTCGACACTAAAACGTATTAAAACATTTTTTAGGAACATTATGTGCCAAGATAGATTGTGCGCATTAGCCATGTTATCCATCGAAAAAAAAAAACTTATTCGGTCCATTCCAAATTTTAATAATCTGGTCATCGATCACTTCGCTAGCCAAAAATCCAGAATAATGGACTTCAACTATAAGAAATAGTATACAACTGCAGCGGTACCTAGCAGTTAGTCTTTAATTTTGTAATATTTAATTTGTTTTGAAATATATTTAATTTTCATTAAGCGGAAGGGAAAAACGAATCCCGGGATTCCTTTCCAGTGTGTGCCCCACTGCCGCTAGTGCCCACGAGCCGCCACTGTATTTAATAACAAAGACATACTACTGATGAGTGTTATATTCTTTTATTTTTTTAATATATTCCTATTTTTAAAAATTGAAAATTGAATTTATTAAAAACTTTTTGATACTTTTAGTAACATATTAAAGAAATATTACGTATACATCTGTACCCATTCTAATTTTACTTACTTCCCATGTTCCCAGTCCAACAGAAGGCATGGCAAGTCCTCCACAGTTTTGCGATCTTGCCATATTGACGTAATTATCTTCAAATTAGTAATTGATCTAAAAATAATTTTTAATAATTTAATAATATTGATTGTCAACTATAAAAGCAGTTGAGATATTTATGTCAAAGAAACATTATTTTGTTGACTTTTGACAAATGTGATTTTTTCTATAAACCATGATACACATACTAAGTTTCGATTCAAATTTCGTCCAAACCGCGCATGACGTAATGCGGGACGAACTTTCAAGTCATTTTGACACTTTTCGATTGAATAGTGTAAAATAATTTTGGGAGTAGTAACTATATTTTCCTATATATAACAGGGAAGAACTAAATTCATATTTAAAATGCGGGTCTGCGCGGTGAAGATATTTCCGAATGCCACAAAATATGTGTAAATTCTTATCGAAGAAAGGACAAACTTAATTGAAGTTGCCCTATCCACTTTGAGGAAAATAGTTGTGAGATTCCTCTTAAACATATACCCAAGAAAAGAAAACTGAATTTCACCAGGTGCACGGGCCTCATTAAGCAAAGAAAATAAATCAGTATTTTAAAATTGTAGCAGATAAAACAGTAGTTTCCTGTCCCAATACAACGGTCTTTTTGAAGTAATGCCATTCATGAGCAGGACACGAACATATATAAGAATAAGATAAATGAACAGGAAAATTGGTTTTGAGTATTTTTAAAGTAAACTTGACAAAAAGTGTTTAAATTTACCAAATAAAAAGTACTTAATGTGTTTGTGTACTTACTTTTTGTAAATAAATATTTTGTTTCTGCACACTTATTTTTATTTCACATAATAAGAAAAGAGATTGCAAGAGAACTACTACGCCCAGAAAGTACAAATTTGAGTAAAACTTGTATTTTTAGTATATCTTTTACTTATCTTGTGGCCATGTTATGGATTTTGTCACAAAATACCTATAATTTATGAGAAAAATTTTTATTAGTATTATTTACCTTAAACCTTCATATTTGTAAACGAATATATTACAAAATAACCAATAAAGCTTAAGTAACTGCATAAAATCTAAAATTGGCAAAATATCGAATTTTAAACACTATCTCCCATTTAATGCTTATAATTCTATGTCCCACGTGACGTCACCGTCAGTCAGCTGTATGCGCAGGAACATACCGTTAGCCTGTGTATCGTGGTCTGTAGTATCCAGAAATACCTGAAGAAATGGCACACCCAAATGGAGTGCGATTCAATACACTCCACGATTGAAAAGAAGCTCAAAGGAAGGATAATCAATGTGCCAGCAGACTATGTTTCCATTGCTAGAACAGCACGACAAATTCCAAACCCTTATACGATTAAGTATTTAACTCACATTTTTTTTAAAGATTTTTCTGGGCTAAATTTTATAAAATCTATACTTCCTGGATTTAAGGTAGGATATCCTACAGTTCAAGATATTAAAGCTTTGAGGTACAATAGTTCCGGCTCTATTGACTTCAAGATTCGACACACTGATGAGTTCAAAGCACATCCTAATAGATTAAATAAAAAAGATATAATAAATATGCCAAATTTATACCAAGGTCCATTAAAAATTTTAACATCTGCAATCATTTGTGTGTGCGAAAAAAAAAATTAGCCTCGCACATTGTTCATTAGCCTCAGGATGATTAAGTCAATAAAATGTGTAAACGAGGAAACTAGATAACTATATCTCTATTTTGGGGTCTAGAATAAGCTTAAGGTAATTTAGATCTGCTACTGCATTACTATTGCACTAGCAGTCAGGTGTGCTTCTTAACCCAGATAAGGCCACCGTTCTTTTAAAAGTACACCTTATAAATACCTGAAATGTGGTAATACTGCTACTAATTCAGAGATGTCGCTTACTGTTTCGCCTAGTAGAGAGCCGTATGATTTTAATCTCTGACAGTCATTTTGTAAAACGAGTTTGTGGTGTTGACTCATTGAGGTTTAATAATTTGCTGTTTATTGTTTGTGAACATGGCGGATCGAAGGTGAGTAAAATTTATTGTTTTAATCCCGGGATTTCGAAAACATTTATATTTATGTATTTAATATACCTCTAATACCATGTTTAAAAACTTCTTTTAGTAGAAGAAATAATAATTTTCAAAATATTCGTTTTCAAAGTAAGTGTCCTTTATAAAGGACGGTGGCGTTTTCCACTGTTATACATCAATATAGTTTTTTAGGTACTGGACCAGACCCCTAACTTTGCACGAGGTAATTGACGAGATGGAAAACATGTCCGATGAGGAACTTCCTGATGATATAGTTATTTTTCCACCCAATGACGGCGAAGAGACTGATGAGGACAGCGGTAATGAAGATTCTGTTCAGATAGGTAACCTACCAGGAAATCAACTTCGCGTGGAGGCAGAGATAGTTGTCAATGATTCAAATATACCTACTTATTCTGACAATAGCGAAGATGAAGATGATATGCCATTGTGGGACAGAATAAAAAGTAGGTCAAAAAATGAAAATAAACTGACTTCTACAACAAGTGTAAAAGAACGTCGAGAAGAGCCAATCAAACGCCGCAAAAACTATAAATGGATCAAGAGGGATATAAATAGTAAGCTTGTACCGTGGCGTATGATAGAAGGCCCAAAAATCCTTCTTTTGCCATTAGATACCTTTTTTCTGTTTTTTGATGATACAATCATTCAGATGCTTGTTGATTTTTCAAATATGTATGCAAATTTACATAATCGTGAGGGCGATATAACTATAAATGAAATGAAATGTTTCATTGGAATTTTGTTATATAGTGGATACATAAGTGTTCCTAGACGAGACATGTTATGGGAAAAATCACCGGATTCTACACATGACCTTATAGCTAATGCAATGTCCAGAAACCGTTTTATATTTATTATGCAAAATATACATTGCTGTGACAATGCAAACTTAAATGTGCAAGATAAATTTTCAAAAGTTCGACCTATGATTGATGCAATGAATCAAAAATTTATCGATTTAGCACCACAAGAAGAACATCATAGCTTATACGAGTCGATGGTTCCATATTATGGAAAACATGGAACCAAGCAGTTTATCCGTGGGAAACCCATTCGATGGGGGTACAAATTCTGGATGGGGACTACAAGGCTAGGTTATGTCGAGTGGTTTGACCCCTATCAAGGCTCTTCTACTACTATTCCAGATAAATATAAACATCTTGGTTTGGGGGCTAGTGTTGTCTTACAATTTGTTGATGTCCTAGAGAAGAAGGCTCCCAAATTGTCCTATGATATATATTTTGACAATTATTTCACTACAATACTACTTTTGGAAGAGCTAAAATCAAGGGGATATAAAGGAACAGGTACAATAAGGGAAAATCGCTTGGGCAAAGACTGTAATATTATGACTTCAAACCTCCTCAAAAAAAAAGAACGAGGCTCTTTTGACTATTGTACTGCTGAAGACAGCGAAATCGTCATTTGCAAATGGAATGATAATAATGTCGTTTCCATCATATCCAACCACAATTCTGTCTATCCAACAAAGCAGGTAAAACGATATTCCCAAAAGGAAAAAAAGAGGGTGCTGGTTGACCAGCCCAATCTTATAAAAAAATATAATGAAAACATGGGTGGCGTGGATCGTGCCGATGAAAATATTAGCCACTATAGGGTTGCAATCCGTGGCAAAAAATGGTATTTTCCCATAATAAGCCAAATAGTGGATTTGGCAGAACAAAACGCCTGTCATATACATAGAATCGGAGGTGGAAAAATGGATCATTTACAATATCGTCGTTCAGTTACAGTGGGCATTCTTGAATCCTTCAAAAAGACCACGAAGAGAGGACCCAGCAAACCCTCAGCCAATTTGCATAATCACTCGAGATACGACGGGATGAATCATCTTATTATCTATAAAGATACTCAAACACGTTGTGCTCTGTGTCACAAAAAATGTAACTTTTGTTGCGTGAAATGTAATGTTGCACTGCATCCGAAACAATGTTTTTATGAATATCATACGAATTAGGCATTTAAGTTGATTTACTTTGATTTTTGTTATTAATAGAAATAAAAAAATAGGTTTGTAATTTTTTGCGTTTTTAATATTTACACTGATATCATGCCACCGTCCTTTTAAAAGAACACCCTTTTTTGAAAAAAGTATTATATTTTTGACACATTTTTTTTTTTAACTTTAATTTTGTAGGCATAAATAAGTGTTAAAATAAAATATTATTATAAATACACAAAAAAAAAGTTTTGACCTTATATGGGTTAAACCTATCGTGTACAAATGAAAAGGAAATCGACCATGATTCAGTTTAAGCCGAGATATTAGAGACGTGCAATTTTTTCCAAAAATGGTTATATGTGGAATTTTGTTTGGTAAAGGCGGGTGAATTTGAAAATAGTGACTTTTATAGTTGGTTACATACTCGCGATATAACTTTCCCATCTAGTTCTAATATATTTTTTTTTTTTGATGATTTATAATATCAGTAAATGCAGCCAATTTTGTTTGTACTTGTCCTGCAGGCCTCCTTAGTTTCCAGATCTACTTTTTCATTTCCTTCTATCCCGCAATGGCTTTTAACCCAAAAAAAAATAGATATTCTTATTTGAGTCTCAATATGTTTTTATTTCAAAGATAATTTCTTGTTTGCTATGTTTAACTGGAGAGCCTTGGATACACGGAAAAAAATGTGACTAGAAAATTTTACTACAATGTTGTAGTAGTAGACTTGTAGAAAAATACTTAACAATTTGTAGAAAATTTTACTACAATTTATAGTTAAAAACTATTAATTATTGTAGCAATTGAATTGTCGAATAAAATGCTACAACAATAGGAAAGAAGTCCACAATGTTTAGTATATTTTACTATTGTTTGTAGAAGTAGAAATTTATTACAATTATCGTAATTACTACTACTGACTTCTGTAAAATTTGTACAAATATTAATAATTATCTCTACAAAAAATAGAAATTTTCTCTACAAAAAATAGTACATCCCCTCTTATAATAAACATTCAATTTTGTTGAAAAATATTCTACAATATTGTAGAAATTCTTAGTCATGTGAACAAAACAAAATTCTGCTATTGGCCAACGTTTTCTGACGTCGATCATAAACGGCCAGACAGCAGTAGCCGTTCGCCATGTTCACATAACAAAGCATGGTACATATACGAGTACCTATAACACATTATTATATTATAAGCACCGATGCGTTTGAGAAAATTTTAATAATAAATTCTATTGGTGGTAAGTACATTTAATATTGTTTCTGAATAATTTACCTTTAGATAACTAATTTAAATAACCTTAGTAGATTATTTTAAAAAAATAGTTGTGGCCAACGATCGAATGTTGTGCCCAACGATCGAATTTTGTGCCAAGTTCAATGATATTTTTTTGTCTTAATTGTGACATACCTACTTTCTCATTTTTGTTAGTTATCTGACTTAGTCATTTAATATCCAAATCAGTGTAAAGGTGATAAATATCCCCGTTTTAAGGGTATGAACAGTTCAATTGGTATTAATTTTTATTTCATATTTTTCAGGTGCAGAAAAGCCAACTGAGACTGAGGGCGCTATTATTACTGTTATTTATTACATAATGTAATTAAGAATTTGTATCTTTTATATTAAAACAATAAATTGAATATTTTATTAAGGAACATTTTTTTCTAGGTTATAATTATAATAATTATGGAATACTACTACAAATTTTATTAAAAATTACTACAATTTGTATGAATTTTTACTATTTATTGTGTAAAATTTTCGTATTTATTTTCATAAAACGCAATACATTTTTAATATAAATTCATACAATGAATAGCAAAAATTATAACAATTTGTAGAACAATTCTAATGATGCATTTGGATATTTTTACTAAATATTGTAGATAATAACTCTACAATACATTCTCCACAAATATTTGGAAATGTTTACTACAAATTGTCCCTGTCCCTATATGTACTATTTATTGTAGAGAAAAAATCTACAATTGTAGAAATTTGTTCTACAATTTTTTTTCCGTGTAGCCTGTAGAACAGACTTACAGTCTGACATAATAACTGCTGATTGAGTTGGATTTAACTTGCACCATTCTAATGCCTCTTTAATGGCTACAGCTTCTGCTGTGAAAATTGAAAACAGATGAGGTATACTAAACTTTTTAATATAATTTATATTGGAAACAAGAAACGCTGCTCCTGTCCCACCGTCATATCTGCAATGTTTAAAAGGTTCAATACCACAAGATTATCACCCTTTCTATGATAATCTTAATTTTATTGAATAACATTCTTGTTTTTTAGCTCTTAATGTTTAGTTGTTGATGTTAACGTTATGGTAATAAATAATGTGTTTTCAACAATTTGTATGTTTTTATCTAAATAATAATGTAAGGTTTTCATCTTCTAAAACTTGTTTTGATTTTTATGAAAGTCCATCAATTTATGCGACTAGAATATAAATAATGCACAAGTCCATTTAATTTCACAAATTTGAAAAAAAAATAGGCTATATTTATCTTAAGAGGATGTCAACAAAAATGCAACTGCAACATTAAATATTCACTACATAAGAAATATTCTCAAAAAAAATTTTTTTTTTAATTTCCTGTAAACAATTCATTTTTTGACTTGTGTCCTTTTTATATGAGGCCGACGATATAAAATATTTTTTAGAAACAATAAATTTTGATAATATCTAGACCAAAAATAAACTAAAATAAGTGGTTGCAGCAAACAACGTGTTTATATGTTTATACCATTACAGAAGACCAATATTTTCATTACCTGATCTTGGGTCCTATGATTGAACGTTTATGTTATCCATAACGTACATGTTAGGTCGAATTTTAACAGTAACGAAACAAATTTGTATGATGGAAAACTGTTAAATTAGAACATAACAGGCGGAAAATAACAGTAATGTGTTGGAAACCGTTTTTCATCATACAAACTTGCCTAATTACTGTTAAAACTGAGCCTAACATGTACGTTACGGATAACGTAAACGTTCAATCATAGGACCCCTTATCTGCTAACTGTGTTTTTATTATTACTGAACAACTCACTTTACCGCGAGATGAGAATGAAAATTGTGGTCGCTCAAGGCCGGTGCAGTAGTTGCAGTCACTGACTCACTAAACTGAAGTGCAAGTTGAAACTGCCGGCCGGCGAAGTGGGTGTTGAATTTAAAAACCGTTACATATCAAACTGCGCTTCGAGTTATAAAATGTATAGCGGGTGTTGCCAGGTTTAAAATTTTTATTTCCTTAGATAATTGCTCAAAAATTCTCCAGATATTCCCCAAATCTTTTAATTTTGAAATGAATAAAAAAGATACTTGAAAATTATTGTAAAAAATCCCTTAAATACTAACGGTTGTTGGCTGTCTTGTCTATTGTCTTGTCAGATGTCACCTGTCGTATATAAGAGTATTAATGATGTTTTCTTAAAAAGTTAATCCTGCAAAATAAATGTAATCACAGAAATATGTGTGTTTTAATTGATATAAGGAGAATAGCAGACAAAAGGATTATTCAACAGCCAAAAGTTAAAAAAAGACATATTCTTATTTATTGATAATACTTTTAATCCATATAAAAATCAAGTTACTTATGGTTCATTTTTATAATCATCAAATACAAGATAAAATATAAAGGAAATAAACTTGAATAATTTAAAAAAGATTACTAGATATATTATTAGAAACTATTATAAAAACAATCATAAAAATTGACGCAGAAGCTCAATACGAATTTTTTGTATAAATTATCGTCGATATCAATTTTAAAATTGAAACAATTGCTATATTTTGTCAAATTTTTAGTATGTAGAATAAAGGTTTATAGTAAATTTGACCTGTCTGAAATTCTGAGCGGCTAATAGTGAATCAGACTTAGGATAGATAACATTTTTGCCAAGGGTAAACCGTTTTCTAATATTTTATCAAGTGATTATACCTAATATATTTTTTTACAAATATAAATAACAAAATCAATGAAGTTTTAAAATTCCCTAAATTATATAAAATTTTCCTTTTCCCTACCGCTTGCAGATTTTTCCCTAGATATAGGGAAATTTTCCTATCAATGGCAACACCTGCCAGACCCAAGATCGCGCATTAGATGGAATTATGTAATCAACGAACAACTGTCATCGAATGTATATACCAAGAGCCCATTCTAGCGGTTGAACAAAGCGTGCATCATACACGTCGATCTAGGACACATTAGATACGGCATCCTGAAAAAAGTTTGACCTCCAACATGTTTTTGGCCATGATAATTGAGTTTTAAGTAACTGCTACCTAGATAAAAAATATAATTTATTTGTTTATGAAAAACATTTGACTTGATTATGACTAAATTTTAACAGCTATTCTACAACCCCTTGTAAGGTCATCGTCGACTCCTTGGGATCGATATAGACCACTTTGAGTATCATCTTAAACACTTTACTATAAGCTGTTAATGTTTTACTACCATATTATAGGTGTTTCTAAACTCAATCCAATACAATCGTTTGTACCGGGATTGCCCAATAATTCGCGTTACATGCCATGCAAATGCTACAAATTCTATAGGTACTCTCATATTGCAAATAAGCGTGAACCGTCTTGGTATAACCTCTGATATGGAACACTTAAGTTTTAAACATCTACGCACCTACAGTTGATGTTAAGTCCTCAAGTGAGCTGCCAGAATTCTGGCTCGCCTGGCTGTTTTAGTTGTTTTATCTGTGTTTTGTAGCGTACACGGTTTAAAAAATTTTCCCACTTGTTTTTATTTTTCGGAGTTTCTGTTAATTTTGGTTTGTGTTACACGAAATGCTCTCTGGAGACCTTTTGAGGTAAATGTAGATGCTAGAGTCATAATTTTACATGCCAGAAATGAAAATGGCTTTGTAGCAAACGCTTCGCTACTTTCAGCAAAATATGTCAATAAAGCTCTGCTGGATTATCATGAAGATATGAATGAAGCAGTTTTTAAGAACTGGTTTGCTGAACAACTTTTACCGAATATTCCACCTAATTCAGTCATTATAATGGACAATGCGCCATATCATTCCCGGCAAATTCACAAGAAGCCCAAGTAGTGACTCTAAGAAATCAGATATATCAAAGTATTCAAAAGATAATAACATTGATAGTCCTGCTTCCGTAAAAACAAAACCACAATAGTTACAAATTCTTAAAAGTAAGAATATTCCAATACAGTATTATATTGATAATTTTGCAAAAGAAGATGGTCATACTGTATTGAGGTTATTATTATATTGTGTACTTAATCCAATTGAATTAGTTTGGTCTTCAGTTAAACAAAAACTAAGACGTAATAATTTTGCACCTACCTTAACAAATGTGATTTGGAAAATATTAATGGCGTTTTTAAAGACCCGTCTTTGACTGACGTTTAGAAAAACTGCATTAGTCACGTCCTAAAAAGGAAAAAAATATCATATTTTACCTTCTATAGCTCCAGTAGTTATATATACAAACCTTGATTCCTCGACAGATGGTTCAGATTTAGATTCGAATTAACTTTCTTATTTGTCATTATTCGTAATCCGAGAGTCATCAGATTAATTCATTGTTAACATTTTATTAGTTCGTATTCATTTATTTCTTTTAAAAAATTAATTTTTCTAAATTATTTTATAGTTTTGTTTTATTTGCAAAGAATTTATTTTCCTCTATGGTTTTTGCTTTGAAATTTCGTTTTCCGGAAAAAAAAAACGAATGAGGTACAAAAAGGGACCAGTTCACGTCTGGTACCCTGTTTGAACCAAACGCCCTTACAGGCAGGTACATTTTACTCGTCTATTTACGTTTTATAATTTAATATTCTTTGTAGCAAGTTAACGAGCTATAATATTGATTTTTTTTAAGTTTCAAGTAGGACTACAATTAAGTGCATCTCTCTAAATAACGTCCAATTTATAATCATTCGATCGCCTTTTAACGAATACTTTCTCGTATTTATAAAAATATTAAATTTATAAAATGAGGTATCTACGCCTGTGACAGATCAAACAAAATTGTCGGCAAAAGTTCGGAACGAGTTTAATGAAAGAACTATACACAATTATTAATTTAATTTTAATAATAAAATTGGTACGCCCATGTGCGCGGTCCCTTTGAAGTCGGTACTAATCGGTTATTCCATGTTGGATTGTGTCTAGCTAGAAAGACTATACATCAAGTAAGACTATTTTGATCATGTAAAATGCAGCAAAAACAGTTAATAATTTTATTTTTGAAAAGTTTTCCATTCAAACATTATTTATTACTTTTTTTCTTAGAAAATTTTTGTTTTTTCCAAACAAAAACCTTCTCACATCTATTTGTAATCACTGATAAATTTATTATTTGATAGTCATAATTATTTAGCACAATAATTATAATAAAACGTTATGGAAAGTTTTCAAAATATGTTAAATTCGTTTAATAATAGTTTTGTTTATTCCTAGGCACAATGTACATACTCAGACTTTATTTATTTTAGAGTTAGATGAAATATAAACAATTTTTATTTCAATTATATAAAAATTTAATCAGTTATTGATATTGCATCTCTGATAATCCAAACTACCAAATAAGTCAATAGTTATTTAAGAAAAGTTAATTTACTAAAATCATAATTATTGCTATCTGTCATCGAGTCCATACAAAAAGATTTTATCTAATGTAAAATAATTTAAAAACTATGAGAAAAGAGTACCTAACTCAATAATCAATAATTATAATTCTAAAAATTTATGTAATTTCTTTACAAAAGGAAATTACACACCTATTTTTATCAAATCTATATAATTTGAAAACGTGATTTGATTTATATCCTACTATAAATCTAAAATATTTAGTTTTAACCCAATTTCGAGAAATTGCACGTAGATAACACCAATCAAATTATTAGAAAAGTAAATTCATAATATATTCATACATTTAACAAGGTATAACTTTACAATTCTACGATAAATAATACATTGTTGTTAGATATTCAAATGCCTGAATAAAGTTCCACAATGTGCATGTCTAAATATATAAAGTTCACATTCAAACCAATTTTCATCACGCATCATATAATTCAAATTTGAATTTTTATTGAAAGCCCATCATTAAGTTGAATACAAACAGTGATTTGAAAAAATGTTTCCTCAAAGATATATTCAACTAAATTTTTGAATGTAGAAATTGGATAATATTAATTTGTAATTTATTAAAGACATTTCTACAACTGATCCTAATACTAATTACTATGTCAAGTGGTCATTGCTTTTTCTAAGTGATCACCTACCGAATATTTAATTGATCGCAATTATTTCCTGCATCGTTGCCAATATAAAAGCTAAATCATGAGCAACAAAGATCTAAGTGAAATAGTCCAAGAACTTAAATCGGCTATTTGTGCTAGTGAAGCTAGAATATTGTTAAAAATTGAAAACTATAATGAGAGAATTAAAACTTTCGAATTTGAAAATACTGGATTAAAAAGATCCATAGAAAATTTAGAAAGAAATTTAAAAAAGAATAATCTTGTGATTTTCGGCTTAAATTTAACACCGGAAGAGGTTTCAGTTCAAAATAAATGCAATAAGCTTAATACAATACTAGAAACTAATCTCAACAGCAGTGTTATTAGTGATCTATATTTACTGGGAGGCAATACAGGAAAAGAACCAATAAAATTAGAACTTTTATCCCGCTTCACCAAATTTGAAATCTTGAGTACCTAAATGTAAAAAACTTAAAGGCACCAATATTATAATTACCCCTGATTTAACTAAGCTGCAACAGGAAATAAATAAAATATTAAGAAAACATCTTAAGGAAAGCTAGAAACTTGAAATTTTGTATTTTTTGTGCACTCGCAAAGGACTAAGCACGGGTATTTTTTCAATTTTTAACTAAAACAAGGATTTCAAGTTATAATTTTATTTCATAAAACTTCATCTCGACAAAAAGTTTTGATATGATATAAAGTAAGGGTTGCTAATCTCACCCCCTATAATGTAACAGGAATATTGAAAAAAATACTCGTGGTTAGTCCTTTGCGAGTGCACAAAAATTACAAAATTTCAAGTTTCTAGCTTTACTGAAATTTTAGAAAAAAAATAAAAACTCAATTTTAGTCACCGCCTTTTAAGGGTGATATCTCGGAAAGGGGTGGGCTGAAGAAATGTTGTTATAGGAAAGACCATCTTAATTTCATACGAGCAATCACCTCCTGAATTTTGTCGCATGAATTTAGAAACACCCTGTATATCAATGAATGGTTTTTTTGTTTCCTAAAAAGGTTTTTAATTTTCGTGATGTACCTACATAGAACACAGTGAGATGATGCAGTCTCTATAGTTATATCATTTAAATGTTTTTATGTATTACCTTTGATAAATTTAAACCAATTTAAACAGATTTCGAAAAAATAATGAAAACCCCATAAAATTTACTTAAACTTTATTTATATTATAAACATAAACAATGTATATTCTATGCTAGCTGGATTTTTAGTTAATTCAATTATTACATTACAGTATTTCATGAAATTACTCTTTATATGGAAACTCTGGATGATCAGTAATTCTAAAACAAAAAGTGTAATTAGTAAAGAACCTACATTCATCATAATATACTATTTTAAAATATATAGATTTACAATTACTTATACCTATACGAGTATGTTTAAAGTCCAGAACTTTAGAAAATTGTAATTATATATATCTCAGTATTGACATTTAAAAATTGACGCTCTATAATAATTAACAACTAATTGATAGCAATTATGTATAAGTAAAGAAATTGTTTGGTATATATCTGCTACTATTGGAGAAGAAAATTTCTCGAATATGTCATATCATTTTCTTTAATTTTTGCTTTGTACATATTTTCTCTAAAATTAACCGTATAGAAGATATTTGAGAATAATTGCAAAATTCGAATTTTTTTAATATTTTTGTTGACAATAAAGAACGGAAAAATGTTTCAAGTTTCAAGTGGAAAAATATTATCTTTTAATCACATTAGAGGCCGTACTCAATATGTTTAATACATTTTTACAAATTGAAATGAATAAATAAAGTTACAATGTTCTATTCTGTCTATATAATGTGACTCCTCAAATATGCATTTTATTCAAAAATACACTTACTAATAGGTAAATATTGTAAAATGAAGCATATCCTTTAATTTTGAATAGTTTTAAAAAATCCTCTAAATAGATACTAATCATAATTTTGTGGCCAATTTAACTTATGTTTACAAACCTCTTAAAGATAAAACTATTATATTTACAAAAGATTGATAAACAGAAAAGCATAAGTATATGCCTTTAGTTGTTTTGATAAATATTTATCCAGGGTCAGGGAAATTTTTCATATAAAATTAAACATACAATACGTATTTATCGAGTATTTTAAATATATTGTTATTTTTTGAATCCTCATTTTAGTTTCTTTTCTGTATTTGCGATATTTATTTTAAGTTTATCATTAAAAGAATATGTTTTTTATTTTTCCTACTTTTCTATACTATTTTAATCATTTGATCTAACTACTGAGACTCAAAAATATGTTCTGCTATCGATCTATTTGTAGATATATAGTGCAAAGCGCATATTGTGTTAATAAAAACTCTTTTTGTCCTTTATCTATATGGCATTCAGTATTGAATATTATTTAGACGTAAAATCTAACCAACAAACAAATATGTACTAATGTTTTATTACCTATAAGTAAAAAACTAAAATAACATCGATACTACTTACTTTGGATGCAGAAAACTATGATGAAATATCCTTCCTTTAGCACCTTTATCTAAACCTTCCATAGCTTTGATATCGTCTGCATCCAACTTGAAATCAAAAATTTCAAAATTTTGTCTCAGTCTTTGAGGATTAATACTTTTCGGTATAACGACGATATCTTTTTGAGTTAGATAACGTAGAATCACTTGCGCAGTAGATTTTTTATGCTTCTCTGCTAGTTTGATTAACACTGGATCTTCAAGTATATTTGGCATAGGGATAGTTCTTAAAAAAAAATAGTTAAATTGATATCTTGAATACTGTGGGATAGAATAAAAATAATAATAATAACTTCAATAAAATATATATTTATTGCTGAAATGAACTTTTTTTTTCATAAGTAAAGGTAAAATCACGAAATATATGGTATATAGAAGTATTCTATGATAGGTAATATAGTTTTAGTTCAAATAGATTTACAGCAAACCTTCTAGCTTTTGTAACCCACTCTTGGAACAATTCCATTCAGTTCCATGGTAAAACTTGTATTATAGCCTTTAATATTAGCAAAGCTTGTGATAAGGTCTGGCATGTAGTTTTGTTAAACTAGATCTCTACCAAAAATGGTATGTAAAAAGTCAATATTAGAAGCTGTCGATTGTCTTTTCTCTGTATTTTACAAAATCAATGTAGGAATACGACACGGCTCGGTTTTAGTTTATTCCTATTACATATTAATCACTTCTAACCTAATTAATATGGGAATAGTAATTACCTGCCGTATCTTTTGTTGAGATATTCACCAGTCCCAGGAGAACCAAGAGAAGAATAAGAAACAACCACAATATTATTTTTACGACAAAATTCAACTAATTCTTTTTGTTGGAAGTAAGGATGGAGCTCAATTTGTGTATTGGCCGGTTTAATTCTAGCGTTTTTAATTAGCCGCTCGATTTGGTGTATACCCCAGTTTGAAATTCCAATGGTTCTAGCTCGCTTGGCATCTACTTGCTCTTCCATTTTCTATAAGAAGACATAATAATTATTTAAAGAATGGAAGAAAGTAATATTACAATAGTTAAGTGGTCAAGGCACTATCTTGGAAAAATGAGTATAGCTGGTTTGAATCCAGCTCAGCGTAAGTAGAGTCTTTTCAATTTCTCTTCAGTTTGTTTTTACTTTATTTCACAGCAAATAAAACAATGAGGCAATCAAAATAACAGTAAGAAGAATGAGTCGATGGTTTTTGATGAAAAAGACGATAATCAATAGTGGTTTACACTTATCAGATACCTTTGAAATGGTGGTACACCGTTGATATTGATATAACTCTGCATGACAATAATTCTAAAGAAAGAAAGTAACCCTTTATTACGGTAAGTCATATGAAGGATGTTAATATATTGTTCCGCATACAAATGTTCTTGCTAGAAGATAGATGATCGTATTTTTATAATTAGTTACTAGATAAATTCAGTACTCAAACCCATTTTAGCATACCATTAGGTTGGATATCAAATAAACAAACAAGCAGAGACAAAAGAGATAAAAGAGACAGAAGAAACAGAAGAGACTGAACAGACAGAAGAGACAGAAGAGACAGAAGAGACAGAAGAGACAGAAGAGACAGAAGAGACAGAAGAGACAGTAGAGACAGAAGAGACAGAAGAGATAGAAGAGACAGAAGAGACAGAAAAGACAGAAGAGACAGAAGAGACAGAAGAGACAGAAGAGACAGAAGAGACAGAAGAGACAGAAGAGACAGAAGAGACAGAAGAGACAGAAGAGACAGAAGAGACAGAAGAGACAGAAGAGACAGAAGAGACAGAAGAGACAGAAGAGACAGAAGAGACAGAAGAGACAGAAGAGACAGAAGAGACAGAAGAGACAGAAGAGACAGAAGAGACAGAAGAGACAGAAGAGACAGAAGAGACAGAAGAGACAGAAGAGACAGAAGAGACAGAAGAGACAGAAGAGAAAGAAGAGAAAGAAGAGACAGAAGAGACAGAAGAGATAGAAGAGACAGAAGAGACAGAAGAGACAGAAGATACAGAAGAGACAGAAGAGACAGAAGATACATAAAAGACAGAAGAGACAGAAGAGATAGAAGAGATAGAAGAGATAGAAGAGATAGAAGAGATAGAAGAGATAGAAGAGATAGAAGAGATAGAAGAGATAGAAGAGATAGAAGAGATAGAAGAGATAGAAGAGATAGAAGAGATAGAAGAGATAGAAGAGATAGAAGAGATAGAAGAGATAGAAGAGATAGAAGAGATAGAAGAGATAGAAGAGATAGAAGAGATAGAAGAGATAGAAGAGATAGAAGAGATAGAAGAGATAGAAGAGATAGAAGAGATAGAAGAGATAGAAGAGATAGAAGAGATAGAAGAGATAGAAGAGATAGAAGAGATAGAAGAGATAGAAGAGATAGAAGAGATAGAAGAGATAGAAGAGATAGAAGAGATAGAAGAGATAGACGAGATAGAAGAGATAGAAGAGATAGAAGAGATAGAAGAGATAGAAGAGATAGAAGAGATAGAAGAGATAGAAGAGATAGAAGAGATAGAAGAGATAGAAGAGATAGAAGAGATAGAAGAGATAGAAGAGATAGAAGAGATAGAAGAGATAGAAGAGATAGAAGAGATAGAAGAGATAAAAGAGATAAAAGAGATAGAAGAGATAGAAGAGATAGAAGAGATAGAAGAGATAGAAGAGATAGAAGAGATAGAAGAGATAGAAGAGATAGAAGAGATAGAAGAGATAGAAGAGATAGAAGAGATAGAAGAGATAGAAGAGATAGAAGAGATAGAAGAGATAGAAGAGATAGAAGAGATAGAAGAGATAGAAGAGATAGAAGAGATAGAAGAGATAGAAGAGACAGAAAAGACAGAAGAGACAAAAGAAACAGAATAAGAAATAAGAGTTATAAGAGCTAAGAGTAGAGTCCATTAAAGAAACAAAACCTGAAATGGTTTGGATTTGGACACGTAATAGGTTTGGAAGAATATATCTTACTTTCCAGATTGCCAGATGATCTGTAGGCTGCGGTTCTATATTTCCTTTTCCGAATTCGCCTTTCATGTAAATAGGGAAATGAATCAAATATAAATCGACGTAATCGAGCTGGAGTTTTTGCAAAGACTCTTTCAGGCCTTCTTCCACGAGATCTGGGTGGATTTTGTTCATACCAAGCTTCGTCGTGATGAATACGTCTTCCCTTTTTAATTTTCCAGCTGTAAACCATTGTTTTAGCACTCTACCAATGACGTGCTCGTTGCCATAAAGGGCTGCAGTGTCAATGTGTCTGTAACCGATTTCTAGGGCTTCGTTAAGAGCTGTTTCGAGTTCAGACTCATTTGTAGCCTAAAAAAATAGTTTTATTAATAAA
The DNA here is from genome assembly GCA_927349885.1 of Psylliodes chrysocephalus. NCBI lineage: Eukaryota > Metazoa > Arthropoda > Insecta > Coleoptera > Chrysomelidae > Psylliodes > Psylliodes chrysocephalus. Next base: position 9,383,816 of record OV651823.1, on the reverse strand, counting down.
ATATTGTAGGTATACATACCCTTATTATATCTGCTAGAAGATAAGTTGCTGAAACTTGAGATTCAATGATTTTGTTTATTGTTATGGGTTTTTCCCTGTTATAAAAAGCAAGATGTTAGGATGTAAGTAAGTAAAAGGCCACAATAGTCGCACAATAAGAAGAGTTGACATTTGGCACTAGACAGACAGTTGACAGACAGTAATTACAATGTAATGAATTAGAGAGATAAAATTTAAGATGTAAATACAACAAGTTTTAATAACACCATCTATTTATTAAACCTAAATAAAATTACTAAATATAATATATTGGACAGTTTGCCCAACTTAGGTATTGATATTTACAAAAAATAATAAAACGGAACAAATTTTTCGAGAAGTATAAAATAGTGTTATAAAATAAGAAATCCTCTAGTAAATAATGTTCATTGCCAATAAATTAAGCATTATATAAGAAGCGTTATTGCATAATATAATAATAACATAGTGGTGTCTACGCTTTTTAATTCTAATTACATAGATCACTTGAAATTTCTGAACTTCTTTTTATACATAGTAATAATTTTGTAAAAGTAAAATCATTCAACCATTCTTTAGCTTTCTATAAATTGCTTAATATTATTTTATCAAAGAAAATTGTTAAAAATAAATAGCTGGTGACTATGAAATAAAATGTATTGTACTTATCAGTACCTTCTGTTGACGCCACTGCCTCTATTATCAAAATTATTTCTGAAAATCATCGGCAACCTTTAAAACAAAATCCTTATCATTTAGATTCACCGGTAGATTGATTATAACTTATATCATGGAATCAATATATTTTAAGTTAATTATATAATTTTAGGTCAGCTGGTATTTTATCTTTGTCATGTACGTTATTTCCTTATAACCTTATCTTGTTCTCATAAGCTGAAAGATAAGGTAGATTTCATAAGATCCATAAGTACCTATTACTTATATTGGAATTTTAATTTCTTTGTATATAATATATATATATATATATATATATATATATAAAAAAAGATGTGTTTTAAGAAATATATAGCAGGATTGTGTAAAAAGATTAAAAATCAAAAAATTTGGTTAGCATTAACATTAGATACAGCTACAAATCAATTATATAATTTATTTAATTTACTTAAAGTGAGTTTAGTAGTTTATTTATATAAACATTTTTTTAATGCTTTATTAATTTATTACCAAAATATTTTTATAACAAAATATTAAATAAAATTTGTACTTTGTAACTCACAACCAATTGGTGTTTACTGCCTAGCCTTTAACAACAAATAATCAACAGGGTTACGTTCGACTTTAGGAACACACTGTTTGACCAGTTTTACTTTATTTTTTTGATTTAAATTATATTAAGTATGATTTTAACTCACGTTAGGTCTGGAAATACGAAAAAAAAATTATAAATCAATTATATATTTTAATTTAATTTTTTTTTAAATAAGAAAACGAGTTTTTCATGAAATTTAACCTAAAACTTGAAAATTTTAATATTTGACATTTCTTTTCTGGATAATAAGTGGGGTTGCCAAGATTAATTTATTACTTGTTACTATTTCGGCCGTTACCCGTATTATTTAAAAAACTAAGTAGTCTGGGTATTTATTAACAGTATGATCGGGTAGCAAAGAATTTAGAGTGACTTTTATGTTAAATGAGTCAAATAAAATGATTTTGTAACATTGTATTTCTAGAAATTACTCAAAAATGTCATGTAAAATGTCAGTAAGTTATAAAAACTTACAAAAGATTGCTGTTTAATTTTAAAACAATTGTACGAACTGATATGAACAGATATTATTCTTTGATCTGTGTTAGGGGCTGGGGAGCGATGTTTGATACAGATTCTGGTATTTTTATTTAAATAAACAAATCATAAAAGTATAATAATTTACGAGTTTACAAATTAATTATATCTTCTTACATACTAAAATACTTGGCAACCCTGTACACATAAGTCAAAATATTTGATTAAAAATGTGCAATTTTTGAGATTTTAATATTAAATTTCTCGCTTAATCGTGGAAAATCTCCAAATTTTTTTTAATTGTCATGATATATAACTTCTTTACTTTCTAATAGTGCAAATTTTTTTTTTGAAATTCGTGTGTCTTTTAAGTCGAATGTAACCATCAACAGTCTAATAATAAAATTATTGTGCTAGTCACCACTAAATGCGCAATTACATACCCCTTTTATTATTTACATGATGCAGGTACTCAAAAAAATAACGTAATTATAATAAATATTTTACCTGAAACGTTCCTAATCCAATAATGGGTATTTTTACACCACCTTGCATAGTTAGCGCCATTTTGAGTCCAACCAAATTCAATTTTTTGCCAACGAACTTTAATACACCTATTCATAGACTGCAAAAACACGTAGAGATGAAAACATTTTATACTGTACAATCCGTACATAATTAAAACTTTTCTGCGCAAAAATATATTGTATAGTACGTGGTACTACACCATTTCATGCAACGATTGGAACTAGTTGTATATATATATATGTATATATATATATATATATATATATATATATATATATATATATATATATATATATATATATATATTTATAGTTCCTTAAAGTTAAATCAATATTGATCTAGGTTTAAAATTACATAAAAATATGTTCTGTAAATTGCTTTATTTTTAGGATAAAGGGAGTTAAATGTTTAAGAAAAAATCGGTTTTTCATTAATATATCAATCATTCTTTGGACTATTTTAATTAAACTTCGCAGGATTGTTTATAGAACTCAAATAATTTAAATCTGATTAGATTAAAATTATTAAGTCCAGTGGCTTTCTGAAGGGAAATCTAAATTATATTTAAAAAAATATATACAAGATTATAAATGCCAAACAGTTTATTTATAACTATTATTTTATTTAAATATTAAAAATTACTAGATTTTATTGTTTCATTATTAATATGTGTAAATAGAAAAATGTATTGACTAATAAGCCAAATATTGGGTTTAAAACCTGTTAAGAAAATGGAAACTGCGAGATTTTAAAATTAAACCAAACAGACTGCTAGAAAAATAATGGAAACTATTCAAATTTTATTTATAATACGGGGTGTTCCGCATAAGTACCGACGCAGACCAGGTGCGTGTTGGGCACCCCAAAATATGATGATTTAACGCAATTTACCTCTATACTAAGTTGTACCCCTAATGAGTTACGGAGGTCTAAAGTGGGGCCATAAATTTCGAAAAAAATTAATACCTCTGCAACCGTTTAATTTAGAAAATCTATATTTGGTATATTATTTAGGCGTTTCATGAGTGTTAATTTGTCAAAAAAGTTCTGTATAGTTATAAAGGAGGACTGATAATTAGTGACTTAAAATTTTTAAGAACACTGTCGCTTTTAACGCCTAGATAACAATTATACGTTCTTAGCATATTCTTAGTATATACTTAAGAATACGCATATGCTGAGAATATACTTTTTTGCATTTAGTACATTCTTAGTGCTATGCAGATACTTGAAGATATGTCCAGTATAGATACAAGAAGTACTTACTTTCATTTTATAGTTCGTTCTAAGTATATGCAAAGTATTTAAATGAAAATATACTTTTTTTGCATTTAGTACATTCTTAGAATATACTAAGTATATGTTACGGGACGTTGTTTATACGTGCTATGCAGATACTTGAAGATGTGTTCAGTATAGAATAAATACCTATACTAAGTATTTAAATAAAGCATATACTAGAAATCCTAATACAGGGTGTTTCATTAATATTGAACATTAAAGAATAAGTGTATATAATGAAAATCGTGAACATTTTTTAAATGTTAATTCATACTGCTTATTTTTATTACAAATGCTTTGGCCTTATCTAATCAATATTTTATTGTATCGATTGCTTGAGTTTCATCTTCTTGCCTTCACTGGATCTTCATTGAACCTAAAAAATAACAAAATCACAATTTGGTGCATATACCTACAAATTAAGTGTACATAACTAATGGAATATTTTAAATATTTTTGTCGAACGTAAAACATTAAAAATTGTACTCGGCATTCTACAAGCAAAAAAAAGAGTTGTACAAATGTTGAAATATATTTTTGTTAATTACTTACCATCATTTTGTAGTTTTCGTCCTCCTTTAGCTAATTTTCTAGTTCTTTTAGTCAATTTCTGGCCTTACAGGATTTTTTTTATGGAAAGTGTGTATGTAATTCTGGTAACACTGTATTTTAGTTTCAATTCGCCATTAATATTAACCATATTAATAAATTCACACTGGCAATTAATATTTAAGATATCCTGTGTTCTAACATCACCTGTAGGTCCTAAAAACTAAAAATATAGTAAAATTTGTTTATTTTTATATAGAACACACGATGCAATTGATTTTTATTAATTCATATACTTATTACAAGCTCAAGCGTGATCAAAAAATTTATAGGTTATGTGTTATGTCATTCTACTCTTCTATTAACGTTCTGAATGTTTTTTGGCCTGACCACTTAACATTAGTAAGTTAGATATGTATATAAACGGGTTATTTACATGTATTCGGTGTTAATTTTTACCTGTAAGCTATGAGGTACATGCTGAGTATATGACTTTTAGTATCTTCTAAGAATGTCATGTTATAGCACGTTCTCAGTATATACTTTTTAGAATATACGTTCAAAGCACATACTCAGTATATAGTTTCTAGAATATACTATCAAAGTATATACTAGGAATGTCCTAAGAACATTCTAGAAAAGACATACCAAAAAGAACATAAGAAGAACGTTCTTAGTATATTCATAGAACATTTACGTTATGTGGTTTCTGTAATCGCAACAGTCGTGACTTATTTTGATCTCACCAATATACAGAATTTTGGTACACCCTGTATTAAACGGCTCCTTTTTAATTTGAATGGTGTAAACATAATTCTTCTAGATATATATTAATCACAATTTTGTTTCCAATAATATGTTTACAGTCCTCTTAAAGATAAAATAGTAAGTGTTATATTTGCAAAATATGGATAAACACATAATTGTAGGTATCTACCTAATATTAAGAAATCTTTATCAAGGTCAGGGTAATTTTTGATATAAAATACATACACAGTTATTATACAATATATATTTGTCAAATATTATAAATCTGGTGATGTCTTTTGTACATCTATTTGTTTTAATATCTTTTCTGTATTTCCTCTATTTTTCCATACTGTTTTAATTATTTGGTCTATCTAGTTATACTCAAAATTAAGTTACAATCTTTGTATCACAGCATATAATGTGTTAAAGAATTTTGTGTCAATAGAAACTCTTCATGTGCACAGTAACAATGCTAAAGGGACTTTAACTTATATCTTTGTTATTATTTATACGATTTAAAAGAGAAATACGTCATTTAATGTAAAATATTATTTATGTCATTTAAAATAAAAAAAAACAAGCTCTGTAGTATTAGGCATTCCAAACAAATGAATTACCAGTGGGCAGGTTTGGTATATCTAAGGGTAGCGACATATGGTGTATTCTATCTACTTTACGTAAAATCATGAATAATGGATTACATTTAAATATTTTATGTCAAACACAATAAAAATAATATTTAAAAAACCCACCTATACATTTCTTCATAAATTGGCAGGCTTGGCGAGTACTACTTCGAATAAAAATAGCGTCCAAGTTGCAAGACTATGTCGCTACCCCCTTAAATATACAAGAATTTCCCACTGGTACCTATTGTTTGACAGGTCGTTGGAATGCCTAATTATTAAACAGGTTTGTATTACTGGTTCCATTTGAACATGACAAATGTCATTCAGTATTAAATGCTATACGGTGCAAGAGAGAAGTCCGACACGCCCAACATAGGGCGCGGCCATTTTGATTCCTATGCCACAGTTTATAGCTAAATAATCAGATCGTTCACTCTGCGTCGGCACTTCTGATATCAATGTTCCAGTTTATACACTGCGCAACTCGGATAATACAATATATGACAACCGCCTATAATAAAACAGCAGTCTTCTGCGTATCCTGAATTTGTATCCCCGGAGTGGATGTTATTTTGAAACTTTCAACTGGTCCGAGTGAGCTAACTGATTCTTTAGCAATAAACTGTGACTCCAAAAATAATATTCACTGACACTGACAGCAGCAAGCAAAATATCAGGTGCGTTTTAATCATCCGCTTCTGCTTCCGGAATTGTCGGTTTAGTCGTTTTAACCTGTCAGATAAAAATTCACTTGTAAGGGGGTGAATTAAGGAGAGTATTATATAATAGAAAATTATTATTTTTATTTTCCTAGAATCCTAGAATCCTTTGTTACCGTGGAAGAATTTGGCTACCGAATTAACATTACCCCAAGTAGGTGGAAGAACTTGGCTAGGTGTCCCTTTAAAATGTGTAAACAAAATGGCAACTTAGTGATTTTAAAGCCAAGCACATTGCAAAAAAAATAATGAAACACCTTGAATTTTATTAAACCTTTATTTATATTATAAACAAAAGAATGCAATAGCTGGACTTATAATATTAAGACTCCATACTTTTTATGAAATTATTCTTTATATGGATACTCTGGATGCATAGTAACACTAAAACAAAAACGTTAGTATTAAACTACCTATAGTCATGATCTCAAGATATACAAATTTAAGATATTACATAGATTCACAAATAATTATATCGAAGAAATTAAAAAAAAAAATAGTTGGTCAATTTTTCTGTATGTTGTGAAGCATTTTTTGTCAATAAAAAAACATTCTGTAGGTAACAAACTATTGTTAAAACTACTTACTGTTGATTCAAAAAACCATGATGAAATATTAATCCGTCCATATCTCTATCTAAATCTTCCATAGCTTTGACATCTTCCGAATCCAAATTGTAATCAAAAATTTGTAAATTTTGTCTCAGTTTCTGAGGATTAATACTTTTAGGTATAACGACAATATCTTTTTGAATTAAATAACGTAAAATCACTTGGGCAGCAGATTTTTTATGCTTTTCAGCTATTTTAGTTACCACTTGTTCTTGAAGTACATTTGGCAAAATGATGTTCCTTAAAAATATCTTATTTAGTAGAACTTTAAATGTTAATGTTAATTTTTCTCTCAAATTTGCCTGTGAAATATATATATATATATATATATATATATATATATATATATTTATTTTATCGCCAACAATAATAGAGCCATGCATTACCATAGCTGTTTTCTAAAGTAAATAAATATTTTATCTTAATATAAAAATCAAACACTTTACATGTCGCAAATATTTCGACGTCAATCTCACAAAGTAATCTATCTCATTTTTCCTAATTTTACAAAAAAGCAATTTAAAGTTATAAACTGCGTTTGAGTAAGGTTTCTAGTACTATATAACGGTTACAGCTTGAGTTACGCCATTTTGTGAGAAGAAAAAACTATAAAAATAAACTCTTTCAACAACTGCATTTTTGAGATGCGTCTGTTTGTGAGATTAACGATGATTTATCAACATAGTCATGACTGTGAACATTAAACATAAATTGTTTTTTACTGAAGGAGTTAGAAAAGTTGAAAAAAATAATTACCTGCCGTAGGTTTTGGCGGTAAAATCACCAGTGTCAGTGGATCCGAGTGGCACATAAGAAACAACAACGATATTATTTTTGTGACAAAATTCAACCAATTTTTTTTGTTGGAAGTAAAGATGGAGCTCAATTTGTGTATTGGCTGGTTTAATTCTGGCGTTTTTAATAAGCCTATCAATCTGTTGCATATTCCAGTTTGAAATTCCAATAGTTCTGGCTCGCTTGGCGTCTACTTGTTCTTCCATTTTCTATAAAAAAACATATTTACCAAAAAATTTAAAAGAACTACAAATTTCTGAAATCATAAAATATATTTTTTGATGTCACGAACTCAGGACGTTTGTTGCCTTAATTTTCGAGTGGTCAAGGGACTAGCTCGGAAAAATATGAAAAAATAAAAATATGTTTATTGAAATAGGTAACCCTAATATACAAACAATTTTTTTTTTGTTAAAAACAACTCAAATTCAAAATACAAAAATCAGGAAAAAAAATTACAATTTATGACTAAACAAAACAAAAAAACAATTAAACAGAAAGGGGTAGCACGTGATACCTCATTTTAAAGGGTTTTTAATTCCATATTCAGCAGTATAAGATTTTTTGTTTTTTGTACATTTATATTCAAAAAACATCAATTTTTATTTTTAACTATTCTATTAATAATACTATAATTTTATGGTATTAAATGTTCAAAATGACTGCCGTTAACTTCTTGACAATAACCAATGCGGTTATTAAATTGTTTTCAATTTCTTCGGTGCTTCTTTCTTTTAATTCGTCAATAGTCTCCGGTCGATTTAAATACACTTGAGTCTTTAAGTGACCCCAGAGAAAATAACCAAGCGGCGTTAAATCAGGAGATCGAGGTGGCCATTCAATGGCTCCACGCCTGCCAATCCATCTGTTAGGAAATACTTCATCCAAGTAGTCTCTCACTCCACGTGCAAAATGTAGTGGAGCACAATCTTGTTGGAACCAAACATTTCTATCTGTTTCATCTGGATTGTTATTATCAGGATACAGAACTTGTAATTGAGGCACCAAAAAATTTGTTAAAAAATATAAATATCCTTCACCTGTCAGAGAGTCATCAAAAAAGTAAGGCCCAATGATTTTATTTTCAATAATACCACACCTCACGTTTTTAGGAAACTGAGTGTGAGTCTCCATTATCCAATGAGGATTTTCTCTGTTCCAATAACGAGAATTGTGTCGGTTGACAGTACCATTTAAGTAAAACGTTGCTTCGCCCGAAAAAAGTATTTTCTGTAAAAACTGCACATCTGCCTGACGTTGGGCGCCAATTTATTACGGGTAGCCTGATAAAGGGGTTCAAATTATCGAATTCCCCTAATCAGGTTGACTAGTAACCTCAGGGTCGGGTTCCTGTAAATAGAGAGAAGAAAATGACTGATAGAATGTGAACGGGCCTTTATTATCTTATAACCTCGATGCCTCGATCGTTGTCAAAAGTAAAATTTATAACCAAAAAATTACATGTATCCGAAATGTGGACTATTATTAGGAACAAAAGAAAATTATTATGTACAAGGCGTTCCCACAACTATTCTTACCTTTAACTTACATACACTTATAATATATAACCCTTCAAGTGGGTGGTGAAAGTGCGGTTACGTAGAGTACTCTTCGTATTACAAAAGAAAACCCGGTAGGTGGATATTACAATTAATAAGTATATATACAAAAGAAATTGAGTATTTAAGCAGGTATTTAACTCTGTTTGTTGTAGGCTGAGTCTCAAACAACCTAATCTGGTTAGTAGATGGGGGCCCTCCGAAATATAGAGTTAGAAAAAGGAACCGTCTTACTTGTGATTAAGTGAACTCAATGAAGGATCTATGTCCAGTTAGGTAGCTTCCTCTTGATGTCGGTAGGTAGACCGCTATGAAAATTACTTCGTATTCGGTTATCTAATTGTCTGTTCTATGTTGCTAGCACGCAAACGGTGAAGTGGAGAAGCCCTATTCTATATGGAGAGGTGGAGAGAACTTGCACACAGTCCTTAGAAGTATTCCTCTAATAAAAGCGTTACTCAGAATTGTAAATCGGAGCGAGTGAAGGAACGCACTAATGAAAGGAGCGAACCAAGGAGGTCCTTGATGGTATGTGACCTCTTAGTTATTAATTTATTCACACTTTTAGCCGATACAATATCCACCACTAGGTGTATGAATCACAAAGATCACTAACAATATATCGGTCTAAAGGAATCTCTGGTTTTTGCACAAGAATGAATCCTAGAAAATCCTAGTTGAAATCTTGGCACATGCCACAATCAGAATCCAAGCAAAAACTGGGCCAGGAAGGAAGTTTCACAAAATGGCCAACAAAAGTCAATGTCTTAGCAAGAAGGCCGTGACTACAAAAGGGTAATAGGATAATTTCTGGTAAGAATGTGGTCATTATTTATAAATTTAGAAGAATCTGACAACTGAAGGAGTTAAAATTGACATGTAAACAATAACAATAAAAATAAAGCTTTTTAGTAATTAAATGAGCTAGAGTTATTGTTCAAAGTAGCGAAATATATTTACTTACATTATAAATTATTTATTAAGGTATTAATTATTATTGAATATACTCCAGGTGAGATTATACTCTATTACAAAACATTATTTTATATTTTACTACAAAATATGTTTGATAAAAATGGATATTTTATGAATTTATTTAATGGACCCATTTTATTGATTTGTATACATTTATATACCGCACACTCTTAAATCGAAAGGTAACTAAAGAGATTAGCATAGGTTATAGTAGAATAGGTAAGTAATAGATTAGTTTTGTAATTAGAGTAGCTTAGGGTAAGTTAGAATTAAATAGAAGTAGAATAGTGTACATAGTAAAGCGTAGGATAGATTAGAAGTAGAATAATTTAAATAGTTAAGCGTAGAATAATTTAGAATAGTGTAGTTTAGTCTAGTTTAGTTTAGAGTAGCTTAGAATAAGATAGGCTAGCAAATAGAATAAGTTAGAATAGTGTAAATTAGGGTATTTTAGACTGGAATAGATTTAGGTAGAATAAAACCCGTAACAATCTGTTCATTATTTGTTCACAGAATTGTAGCCTTCGGTCTGGATCGTCCTCAGATAACTCCTGTACTAACTGAATTTTATAGGGATGGTACTTTTCTTTATGTAAAAAACGCAAAATTGTTGTTTTACTGACATTGTGTTCGACAGCAAGTTGTCTAGTAGATTTATGCGGATTTTCTTTAGGGCTATCATAACATCTAATCGTATATCCTCATCAACTTCAGGGGTTCTTCATGCGTTACGAACTTGCTTCACATGTCCAATACTACGAAATTTCTTTGCTACTTTGCTAACTGTAGACTGTGAAATATTATGTCCTGGATATTTATTATTAAATAATTCACATACCTCCCTATGCGTTCGTTTTCTATTGTCACAACCAAACATTATTAAAATATCTAGTCTCTGAGTTTCAGATAAATACGCCATAACGACTGTTCATAAAATTGAACTAATTAAATAGTATAAATTATAATCGTAAATAAATGTTCCTTGCTTATTCCCTTGTAGCAGAATAGCAAAAGTTTTTCATAAAAGGCTCGGTTTAACTTTTTATTGCCATTTTTTACATGGTCTAAGATAAGATAGAAATATTATTAATAGAATAGTTCGGGGGCTGGTTAAAAGCTTTAAAAATAAAAACTAATGTTTCTTGAATATAAATGTACAAAAAACAAAAAATCTTATACTGCTGAATAGGGAATTAAAAACCCTTTAAAATGAGGTATCACACGCTACCACTTTCTATTTAAAAAAATTAAAGGGGTGACTTTTACTCCGAAGGGGTTAAAGAAGCAGATAAATAATTTTGTTCAGAAAATGTCATTTTAGGAATAAAAATCGACCTGTTCAAGGATTTTCCTCAAAACGTAATAATAAAGCCAATAATTAATATATTCCACAAATATGGACCACCCTGTATATTTGACCATAGTGTTTAAAAAAAGCTTGCAAACTAGCCTTTTTATTAAGTTTTTTTATTTTGTCCTTCGAGTCGGATTTTTGATTTATTTTCATTTTAACGCAGTACTTACTGCATATGCCGAATGTGGCACTACTTTTTACGATATATTGAAAGTATCTGTTAAATATACGTTCCATAGTTTATTTAGTAAAGTTTTAACCATTTAATTTCAATAAAAATCTTACTTTCCAGATTGCCAGATGGTCCGTTGGTTGCGGTTCCAAATTTCCTTTTCCCAGTTGACCTGTCATGTAAATAGGAAAATGTACCAAATATGAATCAACATAATCAAGTTGAAGTTTTTGCAAAGACTCTTTCAGGGCTTCTTCTATGAGATTAGGGTGGTTTTTGTTGAAGCTAAGTTTCGTTGTGATGAATACGTCTTCTCGTTTTAATTTTCCAGTTGTAAACCATTCTTTTAGTACTCTACCAATGACATGCTCGTTGTCGTAAATTGCTGCGGTATCGATGTGCCTGTAACCCATTTCTAGAGCTTTGTTAAGAGTAGCTTCAAGTTCAGTCTCATTTATATCCTAAAATAGAACGAGATGAAAAGTTTAATTAATACTATAAATGTCTTATTATTTATTGTACAGTATCTACAGGATAATCCCCAATTACAGGAGAAGATGAAAAACTATATAATTATGGAAAATAACATTTGCATATTATAAAACGTATACAGAAATATATTGAGACATAAATTAAATATACACTAAAAAAAGTGTGCACTCAATTACTTAAGCCTATTAAATTAAATACCTAAATAGGTGAAACAAAAAATATTACAAAAACAAGAAAAATCAAAAATTCACATTATCGTATTAAGGAAATAAGTTCTTATGACGGTTATACTACAATTAAAAATGTCAATCTGAGATTTAACCTCAGAATAGTTTTGAATCATTAAGTAAAGAGGAGAAGCCTTACATACAGGGTGGACCAATCTTGTGAAAAAGTTCGATAACTTCCTTGTTGAAAGAGATATTAAAAAAATGTATTAGGAAAATTATGGACATGTTTGAGGTTAACATTTTAAAATTATTGGGAGGTATACAGGGTGTTGCATAGCTCGTGTACGAACCAAACATATGTTTTTTTAATGCTAACCCCAGTATATTATTTTAGATTCTGTTTACTCATCTTTTTTCCATTCTTCTAATATATGATTTGTCTATGTTATATAGGGTACTTTTCAAGGAATTGACATTTTTGTGAGAGAATCGTTCATAATTCAACGTCACATTTGCGGGTATTTAAAGAAAGAGGAGTTAACAAAGAAAATAAAAATATTGTCAACAGTAAAACACGGCAATTTAAGATTGCTGATGAAAAATATGGAACCAAATATTGACAAATTGGTGTCGCTACTCCAAGTTCTTCGTCATCTCACTAATAATACCTATTGTAGTATTAATCTTTGTTATATTACAAATTTGTTAATAAATATCACCAATGTAATTAAAGTAATTTTACAAATCTAAAAAAGAATAAATATAAAAATTTTACCTTAAAAGTTCCTAATCCAATTAAAGGTATTTTTACACCGCCTTGCATAGTTAAAGCCATATTGAGATAAATACAATCCAATGTTTTAATCAATAAACTTTAATACACCTACTAATAAATTGATGGTAAAAAACACTTTATAATATTCTATAGAGTGATGTGTTAGATTTAATTCAGGGCTGTGCGTAGTGATAACGGAACATGACTCGTATAATCTGTTTTTGTCGGTCATGATACACTTTAAAAACCTTTTTGGTGTTGTATTTTTTTATCAGTAATATTAATAAGATAGTCCAGCAGATTAAATCTGTTGCATATAGAGTGCATGGTAATACACAATTTTTTGCTAGGGTTTAAAATAATTTTACATAATATTAAAATTATAATAATAAATACGTTAAAATGAACTATTTTTATCTATTTTATTTATGTACTCTGATTATCTCAGAAATGTTCATGAAGACAACAAATAATTATATCAATAATTATTTCAGCTTTTGTCACAGACTTTTCGAAAGGGAACAAAGTAACATTAGAATAGAAGCGTCATAATATAAAGATAATGGTAAACTCAGTATCTCAGAAAAACAAAAAAGGTCCTAATTAATAAGCTATATAGATACCGAAAAGACAGTTGAAGATACAACAAATAGATCAGTTTAAAAAAAAAAGAGTTTCAACGAAATTCGAATCAGCACCCTGTATATTATGCCATATTTCAATTTATCTTGATATTCTAAAAAAAATTCCATGTATAGCACAATTATACCTAATGTAACGTTATAAATAACGTTTTAGTTTTATTTCCGGAATATTAACGACATTCAATAATTATACCCTCCTGGGAAAAATATTCAGGCACGCCACTGGTACGAGAACTAGTTGTCCAGGCCACTTGTAGGAGGTTAAAATCAATAATTTGAGCACATACCTTGATTACTATACGGTCACATACTTTGATTTTCTTTTACTATACGGAGAATGGTCGCACTGCGCAGCTTTCTGAGTTTCTTTTAAAAGGAGATAGAAAACTCCGCCATTTTGAACCCTTATTACGTGTTGCCTACATCTTGGCGCAATATTTTTAATAGGTGCGTTTTAATCATCCGCTTCTGCTTCGGAATTGTCGGTTTTCTTGTTTTAATCTGACAGGTTAAAACGACTAAACCGACAATTCCGGAAGCAGAAGCGGATGATTAAAACGTACCTGATATTTTGCTTGTTGCTGTCAGTGTCAGTGAATATTATTTTTGGAACCACAGTTTATTGCTAAAGAATCAGTTAGCTCACTCAAACCAGTTGAAAATTCCAAAATAACATCCACTCCGGGGATACAAATTCAGGATACGCAGAAGACTGCCGTTTTATTATAGGCGGTTGTCATATATTGTATTATCCGAGTTGCACAGTGTATAAACTGAAACATTGAGATCAAAAGTGCCGACGCAGAGTGAGCGATCTGATTCTTTAGCTGTAAACTGTGTCACAGGGTTCAAAATGGCCGCGCCCTATGTTGGGCGTGTCGGACCTTTCTCTTGCCTCGTATAATAATAATAAATACGTTTATTACTCAATAGTATTATGTAAACATAACAAATAAATTATACACGAAACATTGAGTAAATGGCATTTAGCTCAGTGCATTTAAGTCTTTTAAACTAAAATGTCTGTTCTTCCGCTAAAGCCTGATTATCCTTAACTAATAACAAACATTGAATTAACAATAAATGAAAAAAAATCTTATTTAAGAGACATATAAAAAAATATACTAATACTAAACACGCTAAAATTAAGGTAAAAACAGATAATATAAGAACAAAATAACAATAAATGTATCTGTGATAACCTAAATAATAAAGAAAAAATTGATAAGGACAATACAACAATAAGAGTTAGCATCATAAAGTAAGTAGGTGATTTTTGTAGTTCATTTTGAAGCTATTTGGAGAAAGTGTGATATTAAAAAGATTATTTTCCATTAGATTATTTGCAGATTTTGCCACGTTGTATGAAAATGTTCGTTTAAATATTTCTTTACGATGGGAAGGTATGGTAAGCATTTGCTTTCGTCGTATATTTACATTGTGGACATCAGTACGATATTTAATCTTTTTATGTAAATATGCTGGAGTTTTGAACTTTATAATTTTAAATATAAAAGAAGCAAAATGCATTTTTCGGCGATTATGCATATTAAGCCATTTCAAATTTTTAAGTTTATACGTTACTCTATGCCTACGTCTAATGCCGTAAATTAATCTAATGCAAGAATTTTGGATTTTTTGAATACGGGCTTTGTCAGCAGCGTCGAGACATGAACCATACACTGTATCACAATGATCAAACAGCGATAGTATAAGTGAGTCGCATAATTTTTTTTTTATGTTAACATCCAAAAATTGTCTTTGGGGATAAATTGCTTTTAGTGCACAATATGACAGTTTTAGTTTAGATGTGATATGGTCTTTAAATCTTAACTTATTATCAACAACTAGTCCCAAACTTTTTCCATTGCTATTAAAAGAAATGATTTCAGATTCTATTTTTAGTTGCATCTGGTTTTGTACTGCAATTCTTACAGATTCCTTACAGAATAGTAGGGCAGACGATTTAAGTGGATTTAATTTTAGAAGGTGATTGGACGAGGTTTTTGCTAAATTCTTTAAATCACTATTAATTAAATTAGAAGATTCTACTAAATTTTCATATTTAAAAGAAAAGTATATTTGCGTATCATCAGCATAAAAGTGATAGTTACAATATTTTAGAGAGTATTGAAAGTTACTAGTATAAATAGTGTATAATAGTGGACCAAGAATACTGCCTTGAGGAACTCCTAGTTTTAATTTAATTTTTTGAGATTTGTTTTTGCCTATTTGTACTCTTTG
Organism: Psylliodes chrysocephalus; assembly: GCA_927349885.1. Taxonomy (NCBI): domain Eukaryota; kingdom Metazoa; phylum Arthropoda; class Insecta; order Coleoptera; family Chrysomelidae; genus Psylliodes; species Psylliodes chrysocephalus. The sequence goes on along the minus strand of OV651823.1, from coordinate 9,367,804 downwards.
ATATCTATCGCTTAAAAAAGATTTTATTAAGTTAGTAGCTGCATTAGAAAATCCCAGATAATGAGTGATTGACAGCAGTATTTGATGATTTAACATATCAAAGGCTTTCGAATAATCTAGTAAAACTAGTACACTTATTTTATTGTTATCTTCCGCTTGAATTAAATCATCAACTACGTCAGCAAGGGCAGTGGCACAACTATGTCCACTGCGAAACCCAGATTGTTTTATAGGTAATAAATTAAATTTATTTAGATGTTCTCTTATTTGCCTATCTAAAATCTTCTCCAATACTTTCGATAAGACGGGCAGAATACTAATAGACCTTAAATGATTTAGATCAGTAGGTGAGCTAATTTTAGGTATCGGAATTACATTAGCGAATTTCCACTCCAAAGGAAAATAAGAGGACAAAATTGACTGATTTATAATATTTGTAATATAAGGAATTATAAAAGGAGAGAAAAGTAACAATATATCGATATTCATATTATCGGTACCATAAGCTTTAGATTTAATATTTAAAATTATATTTGATACAATTTCTTCTGTAACAAGCGTGAATGCAAGAGGATCATTTATATTATTTTTTATTTGAGAATTGTAGTGACTAATTATGTCATAATTCGGTTGTTTATTTTCGATGCTAGTAAAATAATTGTTAATAATTTCAACATTATTTAAATGAGTAGGAATATCATTATTTTTATTTTTTGTAATATTTAATTTTTTTAATTCATTCCAAGTTTGTTTAGTATTTGAATTTGCAAATTTATTTCGGAGATATGCCTTTTTTTCATTTTTTATTGCATTAGTTGTAAAGTTTCTAAGTTGTTTGTAATAAGACCAATTAGCTGGAGTACTATAAGTTTTGAATTTTCTTAATGCTTTGTCTCTTAGATTTTGCATGAATTTTATGTTTTCAGTAATCCATGGCGCATATGGTTTTTTACCTATGCGAATAGTTTTGACAGGAGCATGAATATCAAGTAATTCCAAAGTATGTGGTGCGGCCATTTTGATGCAATTAACACTAGGTTAGGCAACATATTTTTCCAAAATGTTAAACTGGTAGTATAAATTTGCCTAATCGTTCGCTTTAAAATATTAGAATTTTAAAATTTGTCCATTGCTTCTTAGGGATATGCATAGTGTAATCTCTACGATGTTGGCCACTAAACTTCCTCGTCTACGCGATGAATAGGTGCGAGTTGAAGATACAGAGAGTTCGCAATGGTATCAACCTTACCATTTATACAAACCGAGCTCTCGTATTCAACCATATTTAGCTATGGTACTAAACGCGATTAAACCCTTGATCTGGATTAAACGTGTACGGTGCATACAGGCGTTAATACACCATTTACCTGACCAAAGCTTGGGTTTCCATTTCCTATCCAATGGCTTTTGTCATCAGAAGAATCCTTTGAGATATGCTAATACCTTAGCTAATACTATCATTCATACTATATCACGAAAATATTCGTTTTCCTATTTTTAATACTACGCACTCTCTCTCACAGAGAACCAAATAACGAACTGTCTTCTCTGTTCAGCAGTTGATTCATTGGCTAAAAAATAACGCTAAAGTATTAAAAAAGAAGAAAACAGCAATAACTTATATTGAGATCATCAGTACCAAAAACTTTAGATTTAATATATTTATCATCATCAAAACACAGTAGTGTACAACATGATGAAGGCTCCTTGGTATGTATGCAATGCAGATCTTCATCAAGACTTTGGAACCCCAACAGTGAAAGAAGAAATTGAAAGGTTGGCAGGCAAGCATGTAGCAGACTTCACCTACATAGCAATGCAGATCTTTACCTGCTGGACACTCTAATTTATAAGTGATGGCCATCCCAATTAGTGATGTTGCGATACTACTGATATGATACTGGTATCGATACTTTTCTTTCGATACTACTACTTTCGTTTCAATATTTTACTAGTTTTGACATTACAATACATACAAAAGTATATTGTAGGATCACTTTATGGTATGTCGGCGGTATGACCTTTTTTTTTTGGTTCTACACTCTTCCCGATATCGGTATCGATAATTTTGGTCCGATGTCCTTTCGATACCGGTATCGATACTTTGGTTCCGATACTCTTTTCGATACCGGTATCGATATTTTACTGGTATCGTAACATCCCTAATCCCAATATAAAAATACTACAAAATCAAATAAATCATATTTATTTCTCTGCATATGCAATAATTAACTAAAACCCAGCTGTGTGAATAGAATTAAAAATCCTCGTTACACTATGTATATAAGCAGCTGACCGAAAATCCAGTCCCAAATTATATTTATCAACGATATCTTTGATACGTTGAGCTGTTTTTTCCATTGTGAAATGTAGACCAGCGTGTACTATATTCTCTTCACCAGCAAGTTTCATTCTATTACAAAAAGCTTCATTGGGCTCTATCGAAATATCGCTCATCTTTTGCTTTAAGGAATCTTCTATGGATTGAAGCATATGCCTGTTAGTATCGTTTGAGTATTGTAAACTCAATCTACCAAACGAGACGTGGTTCAGATTTTTAATCCATTCGAAATATGATACTGTCACACCTCCGGCATTCAAATAGAAGTCAGGGATAATCAGTACACCCTTTTTTTGGAGGATTGCGTCTGCTGCTGGACTTGTAGGTCCGTTTGCTCCTTCAGCTATAATTTTAGCTTTAATTTTGTCGGCGTTTTTTAATGTTAGAACCATTTCTGTCGCCGCTGGAAGAAGAATATCGCAATCGTGGGTTAGTAAATCGCCATCAAATTTACTAGCTTTGGAATAACCTTTCACGCTGCCAGTTTTAACGAGATGGTTTTCTAGATCATCCGGGTTTATTCCTTGTTCGTTAAATAGACTACCATCTCTTTCTTGTACTCCGATTACTTTGGCGCCAGCTCTGTGTAAATACCTCATTGAGTTTTTACCTACGTTACCAAAACCTTGAATAATTATTCTCTTGTCTTTGAGTCCAGTTGAAAGTCCAAGTTTTTTCATATATTTTTCTTGGTTGACAAAGAAATCAAGACCGTAATAGATACCTTTTCCAGTAGCTGGTGTTCTTCCATGAATGCCACCGAATGCGATTGGTTTTCCAGTAGTAACAGCAAAATAATTAATATCTTTATATCCAACAGTTTTCCAATACGTATCTGCAAGCCAAGCCATTTCTCTCTCACCTGTACCTGCATCAGGGGCAGGTACGTCGCAATTTGGTCCAATAAAATTCTTTTTCATCAATTCTAGAGTAAATCTTCTGGTAATTCTTTCTAGTTCAGGAACAGAATAGGCCCTAGGATCGATTTTAATTCCAGATTTAGATCCACCAAAAGGAAGACCGACACAAGCGCATTTGTAAGTCATTAATGCTGATAGCGCTCTAACTTCATCAGAGTTTACATCAGCTGAAAACCGCAATCCTCCTTTACAAGGCTCCATATGTTTACTATGTTGAGCTCTGTAGCCTTTGATCATCTCATACTTACCATTATCACGTTTTAAAGGAAATGTGACTTCTAGAACTAAAGCACAATGTTCTAAAGAATATAAAATCGCTTGAACCATAGTTTTGACTTCGCATTCATTCATTTTGTTGCCTTTTTTATGAAGGATATCAAGGATTAACTTATCTTCTAGAACAGCACATGCTTTGTGAACGTAATATTCTACGCTATCGAAAAATTTAGGATTTGCACTTTTGGTTATGTCTTTTAGTCTGTCTGGAATTTTATGTTTGTATCTTCTCGGTATCACAACTAAAGATTTGTAGGTCGATAATAATAATGGCATTTCCTTCTTACTATAATTTGTATTTTATGTAAAAACATTATTTTTTCAGAAAAGATAAAATGACATGATTTTGTCGTACCACTATTTCAAAATGATGTATACAAGTGTAGCATTGCTCATCTGTCAAGTAAGAAGCATCTTTCTGACGTCCACTGCCATGGAATAAATGCCGCGTTTGAGAATCCACATCGTTATATCCACTTATACTTTAATATACTATTAAATTTTCTTTTTAGCTGACTTGCCCATGTCCATATTTTGACAGAAGCTGCAATATATTTAAGTATGTTTAAATATTGGCACTTTTCAAAATCAGATGAATTATAAATGAGTTTCTTATTAGAGATATTGAAAACAATGATGGTAAAAGAAATAAAACACATTTTTGATTTATTTTTATTTATTTTACTGTAATCACAAATATTCACATCTTTTACAAAAATGCACACAAAAACGCGCTACCTCAAATTACTTATCTCAAATTTTAAGATTTCTTAACTTTCGTCTTATTTCTAAAACACGATGTAGAAATCATTTTATAAAGAAAATAAATAGGACTCAATATTAGTACAGTCCAACCCGCAACCACGTCTACACAGTAATACTGATACCACGGCAAATCTTTACCAACGACCCTCAAATGCGGCGCACCTTTATGTCTAATTACATATTCTATCCAGTAGAGTGCTAAATCCAAGGGATGAATAGGTCTGTCTTTGTAGAGTCTTGAGCGGTGTTTCACCGTTTCTGAGTATCTGTAAATAAATAATTTTACGTCAAACCAATATGAATATAACCAAAAAATTACTTATAGCGTTTTTCACTGGAGCTAGCAGAACGCCTTGAGCATATTTGTGTCTTTCTTTATCGATATGGAAAAGAAGAAAGTGAGAATACACTCAGAATGTACTGAACATTGCAGTAAAAGACACCATTATAATAGGCGAGATTTAATTGTCATTATCGTGATGCATTAAGTCACCAATATCACATGAGCCGTCAACCATCCGTCTTCAATATGGTAGCGTCAGACTGGGATTTACACCTCTTAAAGGTTTATAAGACATGTGTAAGTACTTATTAAAAGAAACTCAGACTATCGTTCTGGTAGATATTGTCTATCTGTCTGAAAAAAGATGCCTCCAGTTTTTTTATCAGAAGAGTCTGGATCTAGTTAAGACAATTTTAATGCAAGGCCATCTAGTATCTGATCCTATACAATTATTATTTCTTTAGTAACAATCTTAAGTTAAAAAAAAATATATATTTTAACGTATTAAGTTTGTGGAATCAATTTGTTATTATAAGTTTTATATTTATATTTTTTATAATTTTAGTTTGTATGAAACTTTTATCTCTCAAAAACGAAAAAAAAAAATAGTTCATTACTTACTTCGAATTTGTTAATAGTTCGTTTAAAACAGAACCGAAAGATTCTTCAGTAAGATCAGAAAACAAAAGTGATTTTCCAATTCCTAATAACTCAGCTCTTGCTGCGTTTAATTTCTGATCACCAATAACCGGCATCGCCAAAACAGGAACTCCAATATATATGGTTTCTGTCAAACTCAGTAACCCAGCATGTGTGATAAAGAGTTTAGTGTTAGGATGAGCTAGAATGAGACAATGTCAAATAGTTATTATGTTCTATATTAAAAAAACTATATAATATAATTAATATTAATTTGCTTCATTCAATAAAATACATTAGATAAGTAAAATTAGTTATATAAAATATATAAACACAGTAATTTTGGAAATAAAGTAATAAAAGCTTGACCCCAGGAATATTCCTTATCTCCTTCTGACCAACAGGTTGTTTTATTCTATTTTGCAATACCTCTAATGGATAAAAAAAACATAAAACAACCAGTTGATATATATTATATTATTTAATAGCAATAAATATTTAATACCTGTAGCAACAAGTTCATATAAATATGAAGTATGTTCAAATATTTTATAAATGTGTGTTTTTTAACTTAACCCTAATTGTTTTTGTTAAATTTAAACAGATATATCCCAATAGCTGCTTGCAATTTCTACAGCTACAAATTTTAATCAAATTTGTTTGTAACAGAAAGTTAAACCTTCTGAACTTATTGTAATACTTCATTGACAGTTTAGAAAAATTATCAAAAATTCAAATCTATGATTGATTGATCTAAATAATTCTGTGAAGACAGAGAAAACATCAATCGACCTGTAATATCCATCACTTATATGCTCAATACATATACATGTAACTTTCCAAAAATTGCGTATCACCTATAATCCATATTTAAGATTAATTTTTAATTAAAATTAAACGAAAAGGCAGCAATGCATTTCCGATTATTTACAATAATTTAGCATTACCTCAGGTAAAGCCTCCACGCAAAAATTAAAATTAAAATCTAAGACACAAATCTAGAGTTGGGACACAATTTTTCTAACGTTACTCACTATAAGATACACACATTACAATGTCTACAGAAATATATACAGCTACGGACATTTAAACGCGGACCATCTAAGTCAAATCTATTAGAGACGAACGTAAATTGGAGTGAGGTGGAAGTCGTACGTAATATTAAAAATTTTTAAAATCAAATTATATACCTAAAATTTGTTGTTGAGGGAACCATTTTCTTACAACGACGTTCTTTGGTTTCCCATCGGGAAAATTATCATCATCCCATTTCCATAACACGGTTTGTTTCAACGATCCCAGCACTTTGATCAGAGTGTGCTTCATTTCTAATGTCATTTGTGAGGGTTTAACATGGGATCCCAGACTGAAAAATATTACTCCATCTTTTGCTCCATCCAATAGTTTTTGTAAATCAGCAGGTAGGTTTTCAGCTGCAATATATAGTAAAAAAAAGGTTAAAGTAAACGAAAATCTAGCAGAAATGACTGTATAAATGCTGATATAAACAAGATTATCATTTTACATAATATTTTTCTGAATACACGTCCGTTTTAACCTTAGACTAGGTAAGTCTAAGGATTAAACAGAGGTTTTGTTTCTAAATAAATAACACAGGCCTGCGTTTAAATACTCTGTAAAATGTGAATTGAACTTTTCAACTGAAATTGGGCATTTCAGTGACGCTGGTTTCAAATTTTTTCTATCACGTAAGGTTTTTAAACAAAATACTACAAGAATGCAAAAAGTAAAAATATATTCATAGATAAAAAAGAAAATAATAAACCAAGAGAATAAACAATAAAACCGGGGAAGTAGTTAAAAAATAACATACATTAATCCTTCGTTTTCTTGAAAAATCTTTCTCTTTTTCCGGAAAAGCTTATTTTTGTTGTTTTTCGTGCATATTCTGTGGTAGGACGGTCCCTTTTAAGCATCCAACAGTAGTCGACCATCATTTTGATATCGCAGTGCCCTTGATATCGCCGTTCCATCTCTTTTATGTCCTGGTGAAAGCGCAGCCCTTGCTCTTCACTGACATTGCCAAGATTATCCGGAAAATAGTCAAGATGAGCATGTAGAAAATGAATTTTTACGCTCATGTTACAGCCTAACTTTCTAAATTTTTCCAACATGTTTTCAACAATACTTTCAAATTCAGGGTCTTTGTAGTTTCCTAGAAACTTATTTATAACTTGTTTAAAAGCTGCCCAAGCTTCTTTTTCGTCTTCCTGCATAACCATCTCAATTTTTCATCAACTTTCTTATTTGTGGCCCAACAAAGATGCCTTCTTTTAATTTAGCTTCAGAGAGACCCGGAAATGTTTCACACAAGTACTTAAAGCAACCACCATTTTTGTCTAGAGCTTTGACAAATTGTTTCATCAGCCCCAATTTTATATGTAGAGGGGGTAATAAAATTTTCTCGGGATCAACTGGGCTTTTCCGAATTACGTTTTTGGAGCCAGGCGTTAAATTTTTTCTTTGAGAAAGTCCCAAAGCCCTGACTAAATCATTTAGTTCTACTTGAGAAAATACCTGCGGTTCACGGGTTCCTGAAGTAGATGGCTCAAAAATGTCAATTTCTGAATCTGTTGAAGATTCTGATTCGATAGACTGTAATAATTTAGATGAAACAGGTACAGGTATATCAGCGTCATGTGGAACTGGTCTTATTGCAGACGAAAGATTAGGATAGTTAATATACTTTAGAGATTTTGTGTTATGACCTTTAATATCACAAAGACAAAAATAGCAGTCGTCAATGTGATTTTTAGGTTCTCTCCAGACCATCGGTATTCCCAACGGTAGGGCTTTTCTTGCTCCTTTAAACCAATACCTTAAGGCTTCTTCACAAATCTTGCAGATAACATGTGGCGCCCAAGGTTTATCTTGATCTCCAAGTCTGACTTTAAAATATGCAAAATATGCATTTTTTACGAAATCAGTAATGTTTCTTTTAAACTTCTTCACTATAAAGTGTCTACAAATATAACAAAAGTCATCAGGCCTATTTTTACAACACTTACTAGACATTTTTTTAATAGAAAGTGCACAACGAAACACCGATAGAATTCGATAGACAACGCCTGTCTCAATACCACGGGGATACTAAATATATCGCCCTCTTTTCTGAATAATTCGAGTCTCGGGGAATCCCCAACAATATTCTAGTAAGTAGCGGTAAATCTCCCTACAAATGCGCAAATTGAAACGAGGTTTTAACGCGTCTCAACGTTTTGAACAAAAATAAGGAATTCAAATTAATTTGTTTGTGATGTTCAGAGATAATACCCTTAGTTTACAAAAAAAAGTTTATGTCATAGAATAAAAAGGGGGTTATTTTAGCTATATAGAAGTTGTAAATAGGTGAAAAAAAAAATAAAATGGCTAGATCACAAAATTTTCGCGGGCCTGTGTAATTGATGTATATTTATTTAACTGAGATGTTTATCTGTTAAAATTCATTTTACCATTATTAAGGTCAATTCACACTGTACGGAACATCAGCGTCACGTAATAAAAGGTAATGTCACGACACGTCAAAATACTATTCCCATCATACATACCGTCACCGTCACAGACAGTCAAGATTTATCAAAAACGTTTCGTGCCATTTTATGGCGTATTGACCTTTATGCAATCTTACTTCAAGGAGCGCTCTCAAAATAAGGCTAGTTTTAAACTTCAAACATAACTGACAGCACAATATCAGATACTTTATTTACTATAGAAAAGTTAATTTTAGCACAGTTTGGAGTACCTTTTAATAAAAAACAATGATACTAAAAACTTACATGAAGGGCTAATATGAAATCCTCCAATATCAACAATGTTGGGAACTCTGGGCGATGCAGGCGTTATGCTTTCATGCGAATTTGCCAAAATTAAAGCAACATTTCTATTCATTTCCTCCACACTTGGACAATTCGGAAAATGCTTACGTACTAAGGCATCGTGTTTAGGATACGTAAGAAATTTATGACTCAGCGAAACTATTAGACTCAGCAAATAATTTTGAGACCGTTCCCAAAAGTCCATATGCTCGCTGAATTGTAAGAAAATGCTTGGTATATAAGATGGTGGAGTTGGATTACCTAAAAATATACGTTACATAACAAAATATACTTTTAATACAAAATAACTAACCGATAACATCGTTAACCCATTGAACAGAGCCCACAGGACTCAGTGATATGAGCTGAGCATTGAAATGGCAAGCAAATGCTGCCAAACCGTCTGTAAAAAGTGACTCCACAATCACAGCGTCGAATTGCTCATTGGATTGAAGAAATTTCTTTACAGCTTCACTTTCAAAAGCTGCTTTCACCCCAAGTTCTCCGAGGGAGTTGATCATTGGTACACTGTAGAAAGGATGCATTTGTTCTGACTGGAAATAGTTATAATCTCCTTCAGCATGTACTGAAAATAAAAATTAAACGTGTAAGTATAGAAAAGTAAGGAATCCCTATATAATAATAATATTAATAAAAAAGCTGCGGATGAATTAGGTCTCAAATTTGAAATAGATGACAACCAATCTCTTACAAGGTTGGAACCCTCTCAAGTAAAACGTCTAGTTAGGACAGTAGAGCAACAGCTGCTCTTGGAAGATCATATCAGCAAACCCCAACACGGTATTTTTTACAGGAACATAGAAGATCTTAATCTATCTCGGGAATTAACTTTCTCCTTTCTTCGATCAGCTGATCTGAAGTCTGAGACATAAGGATTCTTGTTAGCTTGCCAGGAAGGCGTAATTAATACTCTCGTATACCGCGCTTAATTTACACATGTGGCGGATGTCAGATGCAGAACATGCCAACAATACCCGGAGACATTGATGCATCTTTTGTCCGCTTGCCCGGTGCAAGCTGTGTCTGGGTACATCTATAGGCACAACGCATTGCGAGTTCTCTACTATCATCTGAGACATCACTACGGTATAGATGAGACACCAGTTCTGCAGAAAACGGTAGTCCTTGTGTCCCTTCGTCTTTTGAGGCAATTGACTTTGGCCGAAGATCACTGACCGAGCGGAAGTAAGGAGTGATCTTCTCAGCGACCAGGCCTTTCGTGTAATGTACTGGGTGTGTCGGAGCCCCAGAAATGTTGCGACGAATTTTTTACACATAATAATAATAAATTTTATTGACCTTCTATTAACTATTTACCAACAAACTATACATTGTAAAAAACATACAAACGGTCAAAAGGACTGTTGATCAGTTAAAAACTGTTCTTTCTCAGAAACCTGAATGAAAGTAAAACAAAAAGAATATAAAAATAATAATACGTATATATGTAAGTACACAAATGAAACAAAAAAATATAATACAAAACAAAACATTTTTTACACATTTTTTCAATAATTTTTTTAACAATTTTTATCTAACAATTTTTTTTCCTAACAATTTTCTTCCTAACAATGTTTTCCCTAAAAATGTATTTATTTACAACCATATATGTAATGCTGTCATTACTAACGTCATTGAAGGTTGGGAAGTGCCACATTACACACCTCTACTTTCCGCCCTCATTTCATCTATTCTAGATGAATATTTTTTATATTTAAAAAATAATACATTTTTTGACAAATTTTATAATACCTATTTAATGGCAAACAAGAAAAAACAACAATGAACTAAAATACAACAAACTACTTATTGATATTTAATATCCGACTTTAATATTTATTTATATTGGTGACAGTTGTTTACCCCGTAATCACGGTAACAATATATCTACTTGATTATTCTGAGAAAACCGCACGCTTGGTAATTTGTCATTAAATGTAATATTTTAGGTATGTTCAGAACGAAACAGAGATTTATTAACTTTGATCGAAATATGATGGTTGTAAATAAAATAGTATACAAACCTCGGTGGGAAGTTTCATTCCTGTCTCGAGATCATAGCTAACTAACTAATCTCACGACAGGAATGAAACTCTTCCCACCTCAGTATGTAATATACTATTCCTAACAATTTTTGTGTCACATTTCTAACCTATGAGTTAGTGTTATAAGAATTAGAAAAAAAAATAATGCACTGTTCATCAAATAACGCACTGTTATATAATAATTTATATTACATTTCCTTATATACTAGTTTATATTAACAATATTAATCTGCTCACATAAGATACTCTTCGCTCCAACAGTAAAACAGCCCTTTTATACATATAAGTGGCATTTCTTGAATGTTCGCGATTACACCAGAGCTTGCTACGTCAACAATGCCTTCGCCATTTATTGGACCGATATGAAATTTCTAAATGTTTCGTCGCGCTCCCAGTACATTCCATCCAAAAACTGTACCGAATTATTCTGTGAAGCCATCGGGAGATACCGGTGAGAAAGTTCCTATTATTCAGGAGCCACGTATCTGAGTTTTTGGTTTATGAAAAGCTGTCTAAGAGCCGTCCCTTTAATGCTAATTTAAATGCCTATCAAGGGCGTAGATAAGGGGGGGGGGTAATGGGGGTAATTGCCCCCCCCCCAAGCCATAGTCAACATCAATATTTTTTTAAACGTTATATTGAACAAAAATAGAGAGATAAAATAAATACAATAAAACAAAGAGTTTCTCAAACATTGTCATCTAAAATAATAATATTCCTGCAAATTGAAAATTAAAATTTATATACAGGGTCCCATTAGTTCGTAATTATTCAATATTTCAATTTGTGTTATTGGATATACAGGGTGTTGCGTTTTTGCCTGACAAATAAAAATGTATGTTTTTTAAATAGAACACCCTATATTTAATTTTATTTTTAGAATGGCTTGGGAATACTGTATTTAACACTAGAATGTTTTTAAAAAATTTAATAATTTGAGTAGGTTTACATTAATTTCAAAATTGTTTAATATACAGACTTATAAAATACTAAGCTTAACGAATAGAGGTGATACAACTTGTTTTTTTCTATACAGAGTGTTTGAAAACAGGTCTTAAATATGGCTAATTTTAAGTTCAATTTACTGAATTTTTTCAAACGCAACATGCTGTGTATTATCTTGGCATAAAATTCCCTATAAATTTGGCCATGTAACAATACCAATGTGTTAGTCAATAACACATATACAGGGTGTCCCATCAGTGCATAATTGATCGATAATATTATTCTAAGTTCTGGATTCTGGATTTATGAGGTTTGAAACATGTAATAGAGGTTTTTTCTCTACAAGTTGGTATGAAAATATGAATTTGGCAAAAATGGAGTTACGAGGTTTGCTAATTAGAGTAACGAAATATAAAAATGTATAAGTTTGGTCAGCCCCTCGTTTATGGACCAACCTCTATATTTAAGAATATTTATTAAACATGGTCATACAACTTTTATATTAATTTGTTTTTCCTATTTCCAATAATAAAACAGCTATCGATCAATTACGCACTATTGGGACCTGTTGGTATCGTTGGATAGGTAAATTTATAAGGAATTTTATGCGAAAATAATATACAGTGTGTTGAATTTGACAAAATTGAATAAATTGAACTTAGAATTAGCCATATTTAAGACATGTTTCAAAACAATCTGTATAAAATAAATCAGTTCTATCACCTCAGAAATGGAACAGTCTACAAAGATCAACCAGAAGTCCCTTTTGTGTAACAAATGGCGTGAGAAATATTTATTAATCTTAAAATTTATGAAATATAGGGTGTTCAAATTGTTTTGAATAAAATTGTTTCTTTAGCCCTTTATTCTACGTTAATGGGTAAGGTAATTTATCGAAATAGTGTGTTAACTAATAATAACGATTACCTATCATATACATATTTTTAAGTTAAAATATTTACTGTAAGGGAAGATATTTAAAAAATATGTATTTATAAAATTCACTTTATCACCGTGTAGAATGAAAACTAGGACGTTTATAGGAAAATTATATTTAGCTTTTCTTTATAATTGATTAAGATCTACGAATCCCCAAAATTACGGTACTTTATTCTGAAACACCCTGTATAAATATATAAAAAATTAGAAACTTCATTATAAAACTCATTCTTTTTTCTGGAAATACACATATGAACTCTAGACGTTGCATTGGTACCATATTCTAAGATAACACGCTGCGCATTCACCAATAATGTGAAAAGTGTTACCCCCCCCCCCCCCCAAGAAAACTACCTAGCTACGCGCTTGATGCCTATTCAGGGTTTTCATTTTCGATTTTTTGTTAATCTATTCTTGGTAATTGGTTTTCTTTTCTGGTGATTTGCCCGTCTGTTCTTGGTATTTGGTTTTATTTTCTGGTATCCATTCAGTGTTTTCTTCTTTATGTCGTTCTGTCTGCACTTGGTATTTTGCTTTCTTTTCTAGTGTCCTTTTAGTATTTTCGGTTTCATGTCATTCGAATTCTTTGTCCTTGGTTTCTTGGTATTTTGACTTCTTTTCTGGTGTCCATTCTGTACTTTCGTTTTCATGTCGTTCCAATTCTTTGTCCGCAGGTTCTTGGTATTTTGTTTTCTTTTCTCACAAAAGTCTATCGTCTTGAGTAAATTTTTGTTCATGATCTTTTCTTCACAAATTCCCATATCCGATTTCTCAATTGAAATATTTTTCTACTCCTGCGGTCCAATCCCCCTTGTATTGCCTGTAGACTTTATTTTCATACCTCAAAAATACTGCAAGTACTCTTACGAGGGGAAATACTTATCTCTTGGTGTTTGTAATCCTGCCTTTAAAAAGTAGTTGGCACCTCTAAAGAGCCAGGTATCTGAGTTTTGGTTTATGAAAGAAAAACTGTCTAAGAGCCGTTCATTTAATACTGATTATTATTAGCTATTTATTTAAATGTACTGGTTTTTCTAGATATCTGTTCATTCGTCTACACATTCATCTAACTCTGAAATCAACTATTTTTTTTTACTCCCATTCTTAAACGTTACATAAGTGTAGAAAATTCAAGAAATGAAGAAAAAATATATATTAATTAAAATTAAGTTAATCTAAGCTCAGTAGGCTAAACAATTTTAAAATAATAATTAATCTTAAACGAATAACAGAATGTTGAAGTAACGATGATTTTTGCACGAGTTTTACTGAACTCCAGAATGGAAATATTATCTGAATTTGATATTTGTATTAAAACTGAAATAAAAGGGACCAAATATCATTTTAACTGGGCAGACTTAAAATGTAAAGATCACAAATATTTTTTCACAGGTCAATTTAAGGAATAAGGGGTCAAATTTTTACTTGGACAGACTTAATGGGTAAAACGCTCAAATGTTTATGTATAGACAGGCTTAAGGAATAAAGGGTTCAATTATTTTTACATGAGTAGGTTTATAAGACAACTTACCCAAATACAGGGTGTCCCAATGAAAAGTAGCCCATTTTCAGAGCTTATAACTTTTAAACAAATCGTAGAAATGTGAGGTTTTTGCTGATATGTGTTATTTAGCTATGTTTTGCTTCAGTGACACAGAAATTATGTATTACCTATACAGGGTGTTTTTTAAAAATCTCCTCTTTTAAATTCACCGTAACCAAATTTTATCAAATGGAAACGGGCTACTTTTCATTGGGACACCCTGTATTTTTATATGGACAAGCGTAAATGGTAAAGAATCAAAATAGTTTGATATGGACAGGCTTAAGGGATATACGTACCAAATGATTTTATATAGACAGGCATTTTGAAGTCCCTTAATAAATATGTTATTAGAAATAATAATATTTAAATATTCAAATATCCGTTTCCAATATTTAATAATTTTTTTAGACAATGGAGTCGTAAATAAGTGACATTTATAGCGCCTATTTTTGTCTAAATATAACCGTGTGGCAATAAGATAAAGAGAACTATTTAAAAATTTATTGATTATAGGATCAATTGGTTTTAGAACACATAGATAAAGTCTGGGATGCAATATAATTTTAAATACATTTTTAATCAGATTTTTTCAAATTCAAAAAGCTGCTTGCCCTTATAGAGCTTGATTTTTACTAAAAAAATTTAAGTTGATATTATTTTTCGTTTTTGGGTTGATAATATTTTTCGTTTTTCAGTTAGGTTTTATTAAATTGTTTTAACGCCCCTTGGGTTCCTCATTTTCAGATATTTGTTTAGATTATCAGACTCACATTCATCCATGTCTAAATTAAGTATATTTACATTTTCAAAACTTTTAAAGTATTAAAATAATTTGACGGAACATGTTTTTTTAACACAATATCTCAAA
This sequence comes from Psylliodes chrysocephalus, assembly GCA_927349885.1. NCBI lineage: Eukaryota > Metazoa > Arthropoda > Insecta > Coleoptera > Chrysomelidae > Psylliodes > Psylliodes chrysocephalus. Next base: position 9,352,380 of record OV651823.1, on the reverse strand, counting down.
AAACGTACGTACACAAGTGGAAAAAATTAAGGGATCAAAAAAATCTCGATTTTTGCGATTTTTCGAGTGGTTGGTAAAAATGGTCGAACGTGAATGAAAAAAAAAAGCAGTTTTAAGCTTGAAGTTTCTAATTTATGGATCTTGCGTTAAAAAAATTTTCCAACCAACAATTAGCACAAAATCCTGATGAATATCATGGATAGAACATTTTTGAATTTTTTTTTTTTTTAATTTCCAGTGTCCGGACTTGAAAAATTTTTTTCGACATAACCACTATATGCATTGGATAGGTGGTTCAGTTAGCTTCAATTCCTTTTTTTGATTGCTTCGAGATGAGCCTTCCTTGCTGAGTTATCAGAAAATGAACGAAAATACGTAATTTCCTCTTCTCTCGTCAATATCTCAGGAACCAATGGCCGCTCAGAAAATGGAAGGAGGGTTTCGGAAACTTTGATTCATTCTCTATACGGTTCTGGCATGTTCTTTCACGAGAAAATTTCTTTTTCATCCCTAGCATGACTTTGAAGAATTTCGGAAAACAGGTCTTTCTGAGGTTTTTTAGAAAATCACGAGCCACATTGAAAATATTCGGAAAATTAATAATGTTGAGTGTGCATCTTACAGGTCATTATTCCCCCGAAAGCCCTACAAAATTTCAACCTGATCCATCAACCGGTTTCATTGTTTCATGCGAGTGAATTTTTGAAGAAATTGAAGGATCGCGTTGTTCTATCCATGATATTCATCAGGATTTTAAGCAAATTGTTGGTTGAAAATTTTTTTTATTGCAAGATCCATTAACTAGACACTTCAAGCTTCAAATTTCTTTTTCTTTCATTCAAGTACGACCATTTTTACCAAAGATACAGCCACTCGAAAAATCGCAAAAATCGAGATTTTTTTTATCCCTTAATTTTTCAACTAGTGTATATATCTGCCTCTGTAATTTATCTAACTTCTTTCCAACTTTGTAGATATAACCTTCTTACTTCCCAAATAACATTGGTCCTAAAAGCGTACCTTGTGGACATCCGTATTTTACCAAATTTGCTTCACTAATCATTGATCCCATTTTGACAATTTGTTTTCGATTTGTGGGATAGGAAGCCGAAGCATTTCAAATGCTTTCCTCGTATTACAAGATCTTGCAAAATGTTCAACAACTGGCACTGACGCACAGTGTCAAACGCCTTTACAAAATCGAGAAACAAACATAGCGTTGCTTGGCCACTTAATATATAAAATTTATTTAATAATTCTCTTTTAATGAAATTTAAGATGTGGGCCGATAATTCGCTACTTTTTAAATATTGCTGTTATTTTTTCAAATTTATAAGGAATTTCAGGGGTTCACATACTTCAACACAAACTTCTTTTTAGAATATTCACTGTTGTGTCCATCTTGTATCTTTATTGAATCTCGATATATCATTTTTGTACATTTTTTGTACATTTTTATAGATTTTTTAAATTTTTTTATATATTTTTATAATTTTTTATAGATTTTTAAAAGATTTTTTTATATTTTTATATATTAAGGTTTAGTAGCATAAAACTTGTTTAAAAAATAAAATAAAAAATTATTCAACCTTCCCTTTAATTTTAAAAACGTTTATGGTCGCTGCAACCCCCCATAATTATTAAAAATATAAACAAACCTCTTTGTAATATGTAGTATGTATATCTATATTTATGAATATAATTTATATAATTTGTATTAAAAAATATTTCTGAAGTAAAATAAACCCATAAAAACCTATGCGCATATGTACATCTTACATTAAATCAGGGGCGACTCGTGACCAAAATTTTGGGGGTTTATAGTAGCAGCATATACATCCCGGTACAGATATAGGTAAAAAACTGTGGGTGTTTTAGAAAAGTACATTATAAACTTTCTAAAACACTGAAAGTTTTTTCACACATCTGTACTGATACCTATATTCTGTCACTGTGAACCACCCCACGAGCTGCCAATGCATTAAATTATAGAATTTGTTTCACTCTGTATAATACTTACATTCAGCCATACAGTTAGGTACAACCACAATCTTAAAAGTCCCATTTCCCGTTGGAGGTTTGAACTCAAAGGGTGTAATAAAAGTCACATCGTGTCCAGATTTAACTAATCCATCAGCCAATCCGCGGCAAAGTATATAATGACTTCTTGATGGTAACGGCGAAACAATTAAAATCCTAAAAGCACTTGTAGCACTTATCAGTACACGCAACAAAAATAGTAACCACAGCGAGTTCATGTTGTCATTTTCAAGAGGTCACTAGAATGCGGTTTCAAGTTTGGAAGATGAGCGTCTACTGGTATAAATGTACCTTTCAGTTTAAAACTAACTGTATACCGTGAAAGAAGGCTGTAGGCTGTATAATTCCTTAATTTAGTTGATTTGGTAGAGGTATCTTCGAACATATACAGGACCGCAATCAGTTATAATAACTTTAAATTGAAGGCCATTGTTATTTGCATCAATAAAATTATTACAATCTACTTGAACATAACATTTTAATTTATTTACACATATTAAAGATCCACACAAACAAAGAAAAAAATTCCACAAAGTCAAACCTGTCGTGGAGTTGGGTTTATTTATTTTATTTTTATACATTAAGAAAAAACCGGACCTCTCGCTAAAGCAAAAATGTTTTAATGATTTTCTAATATAAAATTGTATTTATATGCGTTCCATTGGAACTTCGTGATATTATGTGTCTTGGCAATATTGAGATCTTTAAATTTGTGCAACGATACTTTTCGAAGGTTTTCAAAAAATTCAAGATTTCTGCACCCTAAGTTTTGTTATTATTGGTATTTCCTGAAAATTTCACAAAAATCGGACTAAAAATAAAGGCTCAGAATGAATTACAAATTTTCGAGGTGTCTGGTTTGCTTTTAAGAGCATCATTCTAACCAACAATAAAATATACTCGCATTTTTACAGTGTGTATGTTTTCACAAATCAGAGAAATTATAAATCTATTTCCTTGGTATTTTTAATAAAAACGATTTAATTTTTTTCCTAAAATAAAATAGTGAATAAGTTGAAATAGAACGTTCCTTCGGTAAGAAATTTAAAAATTTAGGTACCAAAAATCTAAGACTTTCATGCCCTACTGTTTTAACAATTGAGGGGTCCAATGCATAAACTGACCAAGTCTATTTTTTGGAAAAAATGAGTTAGGTTCATATTATTGCATAGTTTTAAATTCTGCATCTTCCAGTGCATAAAGCAGCTCTCCTAGCATTTTAATTGTGGACACTACGGTGTATAATTGGTTGCCTATGCTCTAATACTTTGCCTAAACCAATGACATATATAGTTTAAATAGACTGCTTATCCATACGTAAATAAAACGATGAAAAGTGGGTCGAACTGGGAGATGTTTTCTCTTTGTCTAGTGCATGCAATGTTTGTGTTTTGTCTCAATTTTGAGTGCTCACTGGTAAACAAACCTTTCACAGGACCGGTTTTAAAGAAAGTTTAGTCTAGTTGAGATTTTGTTCTCATTGTCATTACTTAGTCGGACATTTTGTTGAATTTTTTATTTTATTTAGTTTTAATTATACTTATGTTCTGTTTTAAGTTTTTTAATTATTTGAGTATAAAAACTTGTTTTGTTTTTAAATTTAAATGGTGAATTGCTCTATAAAGGGTTGTAAGACCAGCTAAAGAAATATAAAAAGTAACATTTCATTTTTCACGCAAGTATCAATACAAGTAGGTACAAGGTAAATACGTTTATAATTATTTTACGAATTATAATTAATCATAATAATAATAATAATATTAATAATAATAAAGTATTTATTATAAATACAATTACATAACTAACCCGAGTTAGAGCTATCTGGGCTTTACAAGTACATTTTAAAAGTTAGTTAGATACAGAGAAATATCGTATAATAAAAACTCAATATAAATAGAAGAAAAACGGACATAAGTACCAATACAGAGAGACAAACACTTTTATTCTTTGATAGGTTCTTTCTATGTGAATTCTAGCTCTGGCAATTTTGGCATTAAGTAAAGCCTCTTGATGGCTGAACTGATTTTTTTTACTGAGGAAAGCAGACTGTATAATTTGTATACCTTCAGCTTCTGTTATGTTTCCAATAAGAAAACCTTTGTTAAACATTTTACTATCGAGAAATGATTCACACACTTCAAGTATTGAACTTTGTTAAAAAATGTCTATTTCTGAAGTTTACCACCATATGCTTCACTTTTGTAAGTAATGAGACCAGTAGGTGACACTCCAGTCAATATTTTAATAGTATGCCTCTTTTTGTAGTCAGAGTAATTTTTTAGCCTACCACAAAAACATTTGGCTTGCTGTATTGGGATTTCGGTACAATCAAGTAGTAGTACTCTTACTTACATAGAGGAACATTATTTAATATTTCTTGTTTTGAAGGCCGAATTATACCATACTAAGAACTTCTACCAGTTTTATTAAAAACTGTTAAAAAATTTAACGATAAAAAGTTTCATTCACTCCAAATAAAATGAATAAGACATTATATCTTGCATATCAGTTTTCAACTTCATAAAAGTAAATATAACTTGATCCTTTACAGACATAACTGATCTCCTTTTTCCTATTCTTTAGAAACAACTCTGCTACTAATTCCACAATGGTGGCTAATAACTGGAAGGATTGCAATCCTATTAAAGTAGATAGTTCTTTAGCACTAACAATTCTGTTTGAAAACTGATCAACTAAATCACCACTCTTCACTTGTGTTGAACAATCGATCCCAATTTTCTGCTTTTAAACAAAGTTTTGTAAATTAAGCAAAGCTATTCAGCAGCACACAAATCTTCATTATCTGCTTCAGTAGTAGATATATGTTCATTAACTGCAAAAACACATTAAACATAATAATAATAAGTAACCAAACATTTTAAATTATGCATACGTACATCCATTGCCTGAAGAAGATAACTCAACACTTAACATTCTACTAGTACTGGCAACATATCATTATTAAAGACAGTAGCCATAATTCTTGTTTTAGCTGGATTACTTTTCTTTTTATTAATAGTCGCTTTCTTTTTACCACTAATCTGAGCTAACTTACATCGACTAAGCTTAGTTGTACGTTCTTTTTGTGATTGTAAGTCAGAATCTTTATTTCCCTCTTACCGATGCTAAGGTACACGGATCTTGACGTCAACTAAGATTGCACTTTGTACCTAGTCCATTTTACTATGATGTTGATCAGATTTCCACTGGTAGAATTTTATTATTATTCATCAAATCATTCACATTCACCGCCAAAATAATCCTTAATTGTCTGAAGGGACAAACTTTAGAATGTGAAAAAGCTACTAACTTTAAATCTTTAAAAATTTCATTTAATGTTTGCATAATATCTGCTTTTATAATGCGAAATAAATTTTAAAAGAATAATCAAGTGTCCGAATAGTGCCACTATACAGTAGTCATGGTCTAAAGTTAGTTATATACACATGAGTGTAAAATTGTTTATATCTATGTTCAAAATTGGTTAGACCTCTTAAAATATTTTGAAAATTGGGAAACTAGACGTTACGACTCAAAATCCTTTTTTAAAATACCTAACGCAAGCTCCTGTCTTGAAATAAACATACAGATATTTTTTTTTTTATTCAATTCCTACTTTGATGAAATATGTGTTTTAAACTCATTTGGGCCAGACCGATTCTGCCTGGTGAGCACTCGGCAAGCCAAGCAATATGACCCGCTTTTCGTCGTCTTGTTTATAAATGGATGAGCAGTCTATTAATCTATATATGTCATTGGCCTAAACCGGTCAAGTCCTGGACTTCACCGGTTTTTGCACAGTGCTGCCAGTCAAAATTGAAATGCTACATAAACTTGCTGTGCAGGACACGGCCTAAACTGCGTAGCTTAATGTATTAGTGGACTGTATAAAGCAGTGGGCAACGACTTGTGTCTGCACGTGATTTTTAAACTACTTTTTTAAAATAAGGTTACTGAAAGGAGGGGAATATGAATAAAAAATGACTTCATAACTATCGACTATATTCCGCATTGGAAAAACAGTTAATAATATTATCATAAGAGCCAAGCGACTCAGCACACAATCTGGCAACAATGCTTGACAACTAATAAAATGGTGGTATAATTCCCAAGGAAAATTAAGTGTATATATGAAAGTTTTAGGGTACTTCCAGACGTTGTATTATCAGTGCCAAGCTTACAAGTAATCTTTTGAACACTGCACTGCAATTCTGAGATTTTACCGGCTTCTCGTCACCACCGAATCAAAGTGTTTTAAAAATAGTTACTTTGGGTTTATTGGGATTTAGGGTATCGCCAAAATAAAATAAAACTATGTACTGACAGAACCAGATAATTGTATTAAACGTATACGTTGATACGCATGTGCACATAAAAGACTAAGTGCATTACAAGAATCATATTGGCAGCTAAAACAAGACAAATGCATTTATGTTAGGTTTAAAAATTATTTTAATTTTACTTTGTGTATAAGGACCTACGTGTTTTGGGTAAAGGTCGTCCTCTTAATGAAAATGAAATTAAAATTACAAAAGCGTACAAAAGATGTAGGTCCATTTCGGCTAAGTAAAAACAAGACCTACTGAAATTATGTTATCAATATTACAAATCCTTGTCTACCTCTAAAGAGGTAAAAGATTTAGTTCCAGAGCCAGCAGCTGAAGATTCTGATAAAGAAAAACTTCCTTTAGAAGAGCAGGATAAATGAAACAAAAACAGGTGTTTATACATCCAAAAGAAGATAAGTGCACAGAAAAAGTGTTTTTTCTGCTAAATACTTTGGTAATTTTTAAGTTTTATGATAAATTTTTCTACTGTTTAATATCCAATTGTATTAAAATTCAGTTCCTAAGTAAAAACGGAGTTTTTAATTTTTACCTGATTTTCTTCAAATGTTAAAGTTTTAAACATTATTTATTCAAAACTATAAAAATGTAACTTATCTTGTTTTGGCAGTAACTGGATGATATGTAATTTATAATGAATTATACAATTTATTTATATTTAAAAAGTTTCAATAAAAAATAAAAAATGCGGACCTGCCAATTTAAACATTACATAATTATTTAAATTAAGAGGCGAAGTTCATCGTAGGCTTAGTAAATAGATAGTTTTTTCAATTGTAAACAAGTAGCTTCATAGAAAATTATCGTGGTTCATATTATAACCTTGAAATTATTGTTATTGTTCATTACTCTAGGATGAATCGGCGCATCAGTGCAGAAAACAATTCCAACGAAATTTGCTTCTCAGAATTCTTTAAAAATATGCCAAATATTATTATACAGTATGTCCCCCTAAGTTGGAATCATATGGAAAACTTTTTTATTATTAATTTTAGAAAAAAAAGTTATTCTTCATAAAAAGTTCTGCATTATCTAAAACCTAGAATACAGCCATCAAATATCAAATTTTTTCAGTGGTATTTATTACAAATAAAAAAGATTCTATTAATTTTTTTGATAAAATTAATATTTTAGAAGATATGAATTTTAAAAGTTTATAAAATCACCATTGTTAACCACTTTATAGGGAAAGTCTACACACACCACATATTAGTAAAGAAAAATTAAAATTAAAAGGGTAAACAAAAACTACATCAAAATTCTAAGACTGTTTAATTTTCTTCTTCTTATTTCTACAACATGACGTGGAAAATAATTTATAAATAATATAAAGCGGGAACAATGATAATCCAATCCAAAGCGAGACAACATCTACACAGTAATACTGATACCAGGGCAGGTCTTTACCAACGACCCTTAAGTGGGGTGCTCCTTTATGTCTAATAACGTATTCTATCCAGTACACTGCTAAGTCCAAGGGATGAATAGGTCTGTCTTTGTATATTTTCGAACGATGTTTCACTGTTTTTAAATATCTGAAAACAAAAAAATAGAACAGTACAGTTTATTGAGTTATTAAAGTGTCAATAGGACATTGATTACCCGAATTTGCATACAATTTTTTTGTACATATTTTTAAAAATTTAGCATAACTAACGAAGAATTTTTGGACACCTTCATCCTATGATGATAACAATTATTAGGTAAATCATCCGCTATTCAGTTCAGACATCGCTTCTATCGATTACTACGTCTTAAGTCATCTGAAGATCTTCCTTAGTATAAGCGTTTAATTTTCAAGTCTTTTGAATTATATGAAAAAGGTATCCAAAAACAAGTTCTTCGTTATGTAAAAAATTTAAATCAACAAGGAAACTATGTAGAGAAATAGAAAAAAAATAGAATTTTTCAGTTGTTAACTGAACCCTGATCAGCAATAATCTCGGCAATTAAGTAGAAATAGAAAAAATGACGAATCTTAACCTGAAAACAAATCTACCACAAAAGTTTCTCAAAAATACCTATATAGGTGTTATAATAGAGCATCTAATTCTAAAACACACTTTAACTAATAGAATTTAAATAGGGAAAGTCCTGTACTATATACCTGTTTATTAGTTTATAGTATGTTCTTATCCAGGGGTGCATATATGGGGGGTAATGGGGGTAATTACCCCCCCCAAGAATGTTTAAACCTAACGTTTTATAGATACAAGAAATGTATTGCACAAACTATTGAAAGTCCAATTGGAGTATTTTTTGTTCAATCTGGCAGAAGCGCTTTTTTACTTTCGTCGGCTGTCCGCCACTCAAAGCGCCTAACTTAGGTTCCCACTCTACGTTGTACGTACTTGTATCTCAGAATCTAACTCTTCGACTAATATTGCTTATATAATTTTGTTTTTATTTTGATTTCTACAGGAAGTACTGGATACTGGATCACCAAAGTGATAGTGATACTAAAGTGATACACTGTATTCATGTAAGGGTTTTACTTTACAGGTATTTTTATGAAGTTTAGTAATTTAGATTTAAGTTTATGTGAATATAATATCTAAAATTTACCATTGTTGCAAATTATTGTTGTTCTTGCACTTGCAGATACTAAACACAACAGAAATTACCAATGAGTGAGAGAAAATAGAATACCCAAGATAATTATTTGTTAAAACCAAAACAAAATAGGGAAATAATGACCTCGGAATTTATCACCAGTCGGGGAATCCTCTGAGGAAGCGGGTTCGAGTATGGGTAAACCACATCCCCAACTAGCCATTCATAAAAGTGTATTTGTTGTGAAGTTCTCATCATCATCTATTGTATAGTCCAGGAGACAGTAACGATTTTCGGTATTTATTTTCCCAGTCAGCAAGCACGAATAGAGAATTGTAGGATTAGCAATTCTAAGCAAAATTCATATATATTTAGAGGGGGATCCGATGGGCTGAGGCCGAAAATGCGTCAAAACATACGAGAACACGGCCCTTTTTTTCCATTGATAAAAATAGTTTTAGTAGTAAGAGATGTACTGAAGTTAAGTAAAAAAATAGTCTGATTAATCTGTATGGATAATATATTTGGCAAGTGCATAAAATACACTTTCAAACGAGTTATGTACACAATTTCTACGACCACAATTATTTAAAGAATGTTCCAGGTGTTTTGTATATTAAAGTGTACGCATAGGACACATAAATAAAATCTTATATCACAATGTTTCACCTAACCAGTTGGTTTATTTATAGAAATTAAACATAATAATTGAAGATATTACAGAAGAAAATAGGGAAATAAATTACATTTCCTTTTACACTTTTATATAATAATTGTTTTATTTAGAATTCACGAATCACTTATTACTCTACATTAATTATAATTATTGTTAGTTTCGTTATGTCAATCATATACTAGAGGTGTGAGGAAAATACAGTAAACTGTGGAACGCCAATATCGTTGGATGCGCGTGGTAGAAATGGTCCTATAATACTGCTAAAAACATAGCTAAATTTTCATGGAAACACTGTACTTTTGACATTTGCAATACTCCGACGCATATGCATTATTGATGTAATCTCATGATTTTACAGTAATAGTTTTTGCAATTTTAGTGTGATTTTTAGGTTATTATGGTTATTCATTTTATTTGGTTCTGATCTTTTGCGCTTTTAGAGTATTTGTCTTTTATATAGTTTTTAATTTGAATTTTAATATTGTGGTCTATTTATATTTGATTGCTGCTTTTCGACTAGTGCTTTATTATTTTTGTGTTAAAGTAAGCTTTATAACCATTAAGTACATGCTTCTAGTTGATATCTACCTTATCGTCATCGGGTGCTTGCAACAATGGGAAAAAGTATGGTTTTTTTGGTGTAAAGTTAGACGCCTTCATTTTTCAGGTAAGTTATTTGCAGTTATTTTTTACTTAAAACGATAGCAATACGTCCTAGTTCGGGGTGTGACTTTTGGGTTTTAGCTATCTGAGCCAAATTGTCGGCTAAGTGTCCTCTTTTAGGGCACCCAGAACCGAAAACTATATAGGTATATAATATGTTTTTTTTTAAATTATTTTTTAATATGTATGCAGCTTGGATGAGAAGAGATCCTAAGACTGAACACTGACTGCTATAAATGCCGTTTTTAGAGCACATTTCATAGTAAGTGATTTCATTCTAGCAGCAATGAGGAAACGTTTAAAAAACATGCTGTACCAGCTATTACTTTAAGAGCTCGTCTCTTTAAGTTATTATTACTTCATTCTAATGCATATATTAAAATGGTTTTTAACATGTCCTTATGATTAAAAGATGTAGGTATTTTAGTTATGTTATAATAGAAATATATGATACTTTGTATTGACTGACCTACTGGCCACTGGTCATTCCACTTTTACTCCCTTTTTTCATAAATTATCAAATTATTTAAAAACAAATACATACCTAGCTATTTTCTGTAAATTACATTAAAATTTTAGTGTTAATACTTTACTAATAAAACTTCAGTTAATTTATCTTATATATATACACAACGGAAGAGTTAATTGGATTTTCTCCTTGTTGAGTTTCAAAAATAGTAACTTAACATGATTTAAAAACAAATACATGAAATGGGCAAAATAGGCCTGCAAAGGCACTTTGTAAACAATCTCACTTGTATCGATGTGACGTAATGCGCGAATTCAATCTGGCTTACTTTTGTTAATAGATTGGCGTTCCATTTTAAATATACAGTTCACCGGGAATAGATTATTTAAATATACACGGACCGGGAAAACAAGTACGAAAAAAATGCACTGGCTCCTGGACTAGTACTGTATCGAAGGAATTTTTATGAATGAAACAATATACGACCCTCCACAATTGCGGTCTACTCTACTTCCGCTGTTGTCAGACGTTATTTTTTTTGGACAATTTAAAGACCTAACAGTAATTCAAGCAATCGCAATAACATTACTACAGTTAAAAACATCGCAAACTTGGCATCAATATTTTAATTTTATCCAAATATTGCATTTCTGTCGAGGATCATCTGCGTTGACTTCAGAAATTGTGTAATCTGTATTGGCTAGGTATATATATCTATAGTTAAAAGCACGTAAACTTAGCATCAATGTTCAATCCGATTATTGGGTTTCTACCGCAGACACCACCGTTCATTCTTCAAAATTTTTGTAAATAATCCTATCTGTCTTGGTTATATATATCTATGGGGTAAACAAACCGCCGAAACTAGCGCCGGTAGCAGCAGTGACCACAGCGTTACCACATTTAATATTTTACATGGTTATAAAAAATCGATAGACATTGACCCTTTTGTCAATACATCTCGTGCAACCTATATTTGTAGTTATACGCAAAATGAAATAATTGAATTCTGTGGTGAGGAGATTTTAGAAACTATTTTACATAAGTCATAACTCCAAATGTCAATAATCTTAAGATACTGTTACGAAAATTGTCTGTACGAAGATTTCGTAGGTTTTATTGATTGTCACGCAATGTTTGATGAGGACATATTAGAACCAACAGTTAGTGGTAAAATTTTGGCTCAAATCTTATTTAATTTTATTAAAAAAATTAATTTAATTCCCTATAAGTATATAGGAATTGGAACTGATACTTGCAACTTAATACTTGGTGAACAAAAAGGAGCCGTTACTGAATTAAAAAAAAAATAACTAATGCACTTAAAAGTCCTTGTGCCAGCCACTTATTAAATTTATCTATTTCAAAAAGCTCAGACGTCGAAATTCCGAAACTTATTTTAGGACCATTTTTACTTTAGTGTCAGATATTCTTAAAAAATTAGATTTAGAAATTATCAAACCAAGAGTTACTCAGAGTCAAACGCACCGCCCCAATATATCTGCAGAAAATAACGAATCTTATTTTAGACTAAGCATCTATATTCCTTTCATTAGATAATATATTGCAAGATCTCCAATTTCGTTTTAACGAGGAATCTTTGAATACCTACGAGTTCAATATATTTTTTCCTTCCATTTTCAATTCAAAAACGGATACTGAAATTAGTCAGTCGATTGAAGTAGTTGCGGAATATATAAGCAAATTTGAAAATAACCAAAACAGAGATTTAATACTTTTAAAATTAAAATCTGAATTCAGTATTTAGAAAAATGTAAAAAAGCGATACAGATGGTATCGGTTTATATTCGTCTTGCGATGAAAATATATTTCCTTTATTAAAAAAATGCCTACAAGTTTTGGTCACTCTACCCGTTAGTGTAGCTTCAGCTGAAAGAAGCTTCTCTTCTCTGCGGCGCCTTAAAACATGACTTCGTTCAACAATGGGTCAGGATAGATTAATTGGGCTATCACTTTTTATACACAGAGACATTCAAGTAAATGTAGACATATTATAAATAGATTTGCAAATAATAAAAATAGACGACTTGATTTTACGTTATAATTTTTTTCATTTCATGTTTTTTGGTCATGCGAGTATGTTATGCCCAAGAAAATATTTTTGTTTGTGTTTGTTATGTTTTCATTTATAAGCTTTCGTGTTATTAATGTTTTTAAAATGTGTTTAATATTTATTATACATGTAAAAGTTGTTCTTTTTAAATTTACTTGTATTATATGTTTTCTGTTTGTTTTGTTTTTAAATTATATCAGAAAATAAAGTCAATATTTTGACTACCCCCCCAAACTTAAACTCTGGATGCGCCACTGTTCTTATCTCATAGTTTATCTTATATTTATAGTATGTTCTAACTCGTATCCATTCATTTATTTACATTTTGTTATTGTCAAAGTTTAATGTTAAATAAAGCCTAAAAGTTCAAGGTTTATTAAGTCTCAAGTGTAACACATCATTGGAAAGGAAGATTCATAAATATTAAAATATATTCTTTTTTCTATCATGTTGTATTAAGTGACTCTATTAATTTCTATTCTTGATTTACATGAATGCATTTAATCAAAATGTTTTTAATTTTTTCTTTTTTTTTTTTTTTGTAATGGGATGGCATCAGACATGCAAGTCTATTTACCACAGAAAGTTTTAACTTAATAATTTTTGTATATATTATGTTAAATATCTATTTTAGTATTTTGAGTAAATTTAATAATAGCGTCAAAAATTATCTTATCTGATTGAACTAAAAGTGAAGAAATATTGAGTGGAAGTGGGAGTGAAAGTTTATTTAAATCTTGATACAATACGGTGGTATGTTGAGCATTTTTATTACAATCTAAAAATAAATGATTGATATCTGCTACAGCGTTTATATTGCAATATGGACAAAAGGGAGAATCCAATATTCCAATTTTACATAAATGTGCAGGGAATCGGCCGTGATTGAGCTTCAAACGAGTAATTATAGATGACTGATATTTATTATAGTTCCATGAACTGATGTAAGGAATATTCTTAGGAAGATTTGGATGTATACTATAATAGTGACTTTGTGATGCCTTCGCATGCTCAGTGTATTTAATTTCCCATCTACTTCTTACAGCTTTTTTATAAATGCTAATAATATCTATAAAACTACAAAATAATGAAATTTGTTCTAAACTACATGCTTCTTTAGCAGCCCTATCCACATGTTCATTTCCTGCAATGCCACAATGTCCTTTAACCCAAACCAAGGAAACTTTAACGCTACTCTGTTTAAGGTCAAATATAATTTTCTTAATCGATAATATTACCGCGTTTTTGTTTTGACTTATGGAAGGGCTATCAATAGCCTGCAGAACTGATTGGGAGTCAGACACTATAACTATATTCTGAAATGAATTTGCTTTGCACCAATCTAAGGCTTTTAGAATCGCCACTGCTTCAGCTGTGAATATAGAACAGAAGCAGGGTAATTTAAATGATTCTATATAATTAGTGTCTGAAACAAGAAATGCACAGCCTAAACCATTTTTCGATCCATCTGTATAAATAGTAGTTAAATTATCTCCCAAATTACTGAGTACGGATTTAAAGATAGTTTTCGTAAGGCTTGCAATATCTGAGTATTTCGGAATAATAATGGTTGGTTTAGATATTAGAATTTTAAATTCAATTTCATATATGGGTAATTTCTGAAATTTTTCAATTTGGTTATTATATGGACTAGTATCAATAAAAGCATTTGCAAGAGGGGGAGAGTTCTTCTTTTCCCAGTATAAATTCGTTAGGTTCTCTACAGCTACAGTTGAAATTTTGGTGATCATAAAATTACTAAAAGACCTATACTTAATAACTTGTTTATTTACTAAAAAATCTCTTCGAATGCACAGAGGCGGGTCCTATGCCTCAGCAAGAATTGCATGATTAGGTGACGATACCATAGCCCCTAAACATATTTTTAAGGCTTTAAATTGAATTCGATCTATAGATAACAAATTTGAATTACACGTTGATCCATATACATCCATAATCCAGTATAGAACGAATATAAGATTTATAAAATGTGAAGGCGATGTTTGGGTCTGCACCCCACTTATTTTTAGAAACTATACGTAGGAGATTGTCCCTTATCACACTTTTGCCTTATGTATTTTATATGATTGGTCCATAGCAATTTTTTATCTATAACTAAACCAAGGTATTTGTATTCACTAACTATGGGTATAGTCAAGTCACCTAATGAGCAATATTCAGCAGTTCTAAGTCTGTGTCGCGTAAGGCACATAACAGCTGATTTCTCCTGTGAAATACTAAAACCCATGTCACTAATCCAGTCTTTTAAACAATAAAATACATATTTTAAATCTCTCATACAACGTTCATATGAATTTTGGATGGTATAAAAGCATATGTCATCTGCATATTGGATTATTTTAATGGTATCATCCATCAAATCATGCAGTTCTGCTGTATATATATTAAAAAGAAGTGGACTTAAAACAGCTCCTTGTGGTAAACCATTATATACGGTTCTCGGGCCATGTAGTACATTTTTATGATCACGGACAAATATCTTTCTGTTTATGAATAAGTTGATTATGTTTGCAGATACCTTATAATTGATGCCCATTTTATTCATCTTAGATTGTAAAATACCTAGATCAACCACGTCATAGGCGCCTGTTAAATCTATGAATAAACATAACATATACTTATTTTGGTTGCATCAAACATAATATATAAAGATTGTGTGATATATAATAAAGAACTTATTAAGTAAGTACTTACTTTGGATTCGTTAATATTTCATTTAATACCGAACTAAAAGATTCTTCGTTGAGATTAGAAAACAATAGTGATTTTCCAATTCCTAATAACTCCGCTCTAGCTGCATTTGATTTCTGATCTGCAACCACCGGCATTGCCAAAATCGGAACACCTATGTATATGGTTTCTGATAAACTTAATAACCCAGCTTGAGTTATAAATAGCTTAGTGTTAGGATGAGCTAAAATAAAACAAGCAAATAGTTAATAGGTGTAAATATGTAAATAAAAAATTGTACATAGTCTAAACATGTGTCTAAATTTGTTAGTCTCAAAAATTATAATAAACAACCATTTTTAAAGAAACATATATGAGTACCTAAAATTTGCTGTTGAGGAAACCACTTTTTTACAATGATATTGTTAGGTTTTCCTTCTGGAAAACTATCATCATCCCATTTCCATAAGACAGTTTGATTCAACGATCCAAGCACTTTGATCAGAGTGTGCTTCATTTCTAATGTCATTTGTGAGGGTTTTACATGGGACCCCAGACTGAAATATATTACTCCATCTTTTGCTCCATCCAATAGTTTTTGCAAATCAACAGGTAGTTTTTCAGCTTAAAATATAGAAGAAAAAAAATTATTCTAGAAGAAATGTCGATATATAAATGGTGATGGTTATTAATAAGATTTTCCTTTTATATATGTTCCTGAAAACAGGGTTCGATTTATGAAGGGATTAATTTCCAAATGAATGCTGAACTAATTTATGTAAACTTTTACAGCACAAGATCAGATTCTTCTATCAAAGTTTCTTCCCAGAATATTTAATGATTAAAAACTTACATGTAGGACTAATGTGGAACCCACCAATATCAACAATATTTGGAACTCTGGGCGATGTAGGAGATATACTTTCGTGCGAATTCGACAAAATTAAAGCAACATTTCTATTCATTTCCTCCACGCATGGACAATTCGGAAAATGCTTACGTACCAAGTCATCGTGTTTGGGATACGTGAGAAATTTATGACTCAGCGAAGTTATTAGACTTATCAAATAATTTTGCGACCTTTCCCAAAAGTTCATATGCTCGCTGAATCCTAAGAAAACGTTTGGTACGTAGGACGAAGGAGTTGGATTGCCTAAAACAGACATATTGAAAGACAAATAGTTTTAAATATAAAACTACTTACCGATAACATCGTTAATCCATTGAACAGCTCCTAGTGGGCTCAGCGTTATAAGCTCAGCATTAAAATGACAAGCAAATGCTGCTAGACCATCAGTGAAAAGGGACTCCACAATTACTGCGTCAAAATGTTGATTCGATTGAAGAAATTTCTTTACATCTTCACTTTCGAAAGTGGCTTTCACGCATTTTTCTCCGAGATCGTTGGTCAATGGCGCAATGAAAAAAGGATTCATTTGTTCCATCTGGAAATAGTTATGTGATACTGCATTTGGGGCTGAAAAAAACGATTTTAAATCAGTACAATTCATCAAATTCTAGAGGCTTTCGACGGCTAGACAGAGAAAGCACTACTGACAGGCATCCCGACGGATTTACGCAATGAAAGTACACTCTGCGCATCAAGTATTTCACTATTTCATTCAGACGTAAATGTCAGATGTAAATTTCGCTAAAACATTTCTTTTATTTTCGTTTGTGTTTTTTGCTCATTACAGTTTAATAGAACCTAAGTATGGAGTTTAATAGCAAATTAAGAGGCCGCGTGATTAACAGTCAATCTCGCGAAATAATAGCCAATGTTATAGAGTTTATGAGAAGAGAAGGAAACTTTAATTCACCTTCAATACCATTTAAAAATGTAAATGATCGTGTTGCTGCAGCCACAGGAGTATCTAAAAACACTGTCGTCCGCATTTCTGGAGAGAAAAAAAGAATCGATAACCGTGAGATATCGGAATTTTCATCACCAAGAAAAACCATTAAAAAACCAAAAACAGTTAATGATATAGATGAAGCTGCACAAGAATCAAATTTTATTTTTTTATTATTAGATAGCTATTTTTGTTTCTGAGTTGTGTTCATTTACAGGCTCAATTTTTTTCCGTTTCTCCTTTTTGATTTTATATGGGGTTTCAAGTTGTTTTTGACTTATTTCGACGTAAATCACAACAACACACTTTTTTAATAAAGCAAACAAGTGTTAAGAGGTATATGTACGTGTAAACTACAATTACAAAAAATTGATATGAAACCCATGAAACCACCAACAAAAATGTAAAGCTAGCTTCCGTACTAGAACATGGTGTCATTCGTCGAGATAATTTATCGTTTTGTTTAATAGATCAAGAAATGTAAATATTCCCCTGTTATTTTTTATAAAATTATAAGAGAAATAAATTTTTTTCTAAATAGTATAGTTTATTATTTTGTAGAAAAACAAAATTTCGAAAATTTTAGTAATGTTTCAGAAACAACCGTTATTAATAATAGGTACCATTTTCCTTAATAAGGTAGAAATAAAATATAAACTATTTCCACGATTTACAAAGGCCTACAAAAAAATTATAGGTATTTTCCGCTATCCTATAAAATTTATATTTTCTGACTCAATTTCAAAAGGTTGAAGGAATTCCAAAACACCGTTTATGGCATAATAATTATTTTCAATTCTACATACTATCTTTAGCTGCTTTTAAAAACGTTCTAAGAAAGTCCAATCAGACCAATTTAATCCCTAAACTATTCCACACTTTTAAAATTTAATTACCTAAAAATATTAAAAACTATTTAAAATAACTTGTTTAGCAGACTGTACAATAGCTATCTTAGTCACACGTAGCGCGTTCTCTGTCTGGGCGTCGAACACCTCTAGAAATTTGATGAACTGTATATGGTGGAAATAATTTAAAAACTTACAATGGCAATAGTATATTTGAAAAGTATATTCGAAAGGTCTTAAAAGATGAAATCCCAACTTAAACACTTTCAGTTCTGGATGTGAAAGCGCTTAAAGTTATTAGGTGCAATGTAACAAAAATATATGATTCTGAAACTAGAAACCAGTCAATCACTCAAATCTTCAATTTTCTCAATAATTTCAACCAAATATAAAACTGATATTATAGCTGTAGATTTATGTAATGAAATCGACAACGTTGCACCCTATATTTCCCCTAAAATGAACGCTTTAAATGTAGTTCAATACTTTTTTACAAATAACCTCATTTCCAAATTTAGTAATTGCCATTCGAATTATTTTAACATTACAAAAGAAGCTTTTCAAAACTTTTAAAATAATAAAAAATTATTTGAGATCAACAATGGCACAGGAAAGGCTTTGAGACCTAGGACCTGTTTATCGGTATTGTAAAAAGTGCGTAGTGGTACACATTGAAACATGTTTCATTGTGTACCACCTTGTGTCTTTCTGACCGTGGAATTTTTAGTTGTAGGCAACCATGGTAAGGAAGAAGGAGCGAACAAGAGCTAAATTTACAGGAGATCAAATGACCGCAGCAGTCCAAGAGGTCAAAATAAATGGGACTTCCTTACGCATTGCTGCAGATATGTTTGATGTAAATTTTGTCACATTAAGGCGTTATGTGCTAAAGGAACGAAATGACCCTAATACTAAAATGTAACCGAATTATGCTGTTAGATCAATATTTAGCACCTAACAGGAAATATCTTTATCTGAATATATAAAGACCTGTAGCAAAATGGCATTTGGGTTACATACTCAAAAAGTGAGAGAGCTGAACTGTTCGTTGAGGTGTTAAACCACTTTATTAAACATACTGGTGTGACAAAAGAAAGGCCATGCCTATTAATATATGATAACCACGAATCACATATGTCTCTGGAGATAGAGGAAAAGGCAAAAAACAATGGAATCATTATCGTAACCCTCCCGCCACATACGACTAACAAGTTGCGGCCTTTAGACAAAGCAGTGTTTTACTATTTTAAGAACTTTTACAATGGTGCAATATATTCGTGGCTCCTCACCCACTCCGCCGTACCTATGACGCTATATCAAATAGCTGAATGTGTTGGTATTGCCCACTCAAAATCAATGACGCCTGAAAACATATTAAACGGGTTCCGTTTAACGGGTGTCTACCCATTCAATAAAAATATTTTTACGGAGGCTGACTTTCTTGTTTCATCGGTGACTGATAGACTTGAAGACGCTCAAAAGGAGAACCTCCAACAAGGAATGGTTGTAGTCCAAGAAAATCTGAACTCGGTGACTGACAGACCTGAAGACGCCCAAAAGGACAACCTCCAACAAGGAATGGTTGTAGTCCAAGAAAATCTGAACGATGAACAAGATGCCGGCGGCAGCGGCAACGACACCGCTGTTGCTTCATGTAGCACAACCAATCCTCAACAGTGTGCAGATGATAAGGAAGACTCTACTTTGGAAATAGCGTCGACTACAGAAGATTCATTTATTTCACCATTTGAGATACGGGGCTTTCCAAAGGCAGCTCCTCGAAAAAATTTAAATCGAACACCAAAATCGAAGAAAAGTGTCATTTTAACCAATACACCAGAAATGAAAGATTTCTCGTACAAAATAGAAAAGAAAAAACTCCTAAAACAGAAGCAGTTAAAAGGGTAAAACGAAATATAAGTGCAGACAAAACGGATACAAAGAAAAAAAGCAAAACATGCGGATTCTTCAGATGATGAATTAACCTTAGCTGAATTTCAGTACCATATGATGCAGGAAGAGAAGGAACAATCAGAATTTTTAGCAATTGATGAAACTACTGAAATTTTGAAAGATTATTTTGTCTTGGTCAAATTTCAAAATAATATTCACTATGTTGCTAAAATTTTGGAAGCTGTAAACTCTAACGAATTTAAAATTTCGTATTTGAGGAAGAGTGCAAAAGTTTCAAATTCATTCTATTTTCCAGATGTTCCGGACATTCATATGGCGCTGAAATCAGATTTTGCAATCCTGTTACCGAATCCGATAAATACAAAGAACAAAAGGCTTTCATCATATGTTAAATTCGGAGTTGATTTTGGCAGCATGATTGTACGCTAATCTTTTGCTATTATTTATTATTATTATTAAAAATAAAGATTTTAGTTTTTTTACCGATAGGTTGAAAAGAAAAAATGGTTTTGTTCCTTTTTTGAATTGATTCAGTTTATTTTAGTTTTTTTACCAACATTTTTTGAAAATAAAAAATGTTTTCGTTCTTTCACAACTGATTTTTTTTTTAAATAATAAATGTTTTTATACGTGTACCATTTTGTTTCATTGTGTACTACCCCATGTTTCAAACTGTACCACCAGTGGTACAAATTGATACAAAAACATCTATGTAGATTTTATTTTTTTTTTTTTACCTAAATAGTATGGTTTTCTAAAAAACTAACTACGGTTATTTATAGCTAAATATCCAATAACAATGCAATAAAAAAATTCTTTAAATAATAAAGTCGGAATTTATATGAAATATTCGAAAAATCGTTTCATTGTGTACCACTCTCCCCTATTACCCCTTTGTTGTATTTTTAGTTTTGAAATGTACCTATACACATATAAACACAAAGAAATGTTTGTAATTAATAGAAATGTACACAGGTATGAAACCAGACAGGCTGACGAACTACATATACCTTACGCACGACTCAAGATAATGCGCCAAATTAATTTGGGCCCAAATTGTTCAATAGACTTCCTCTTGTAATAAAGGAAAGTAATTCATTTTTTATTTTTAAAAGAAAATTGAAAGGTTTTTTACTAGAATATTGCTTTTGTGATCTCGCTGAATAAGTCCTACCCATATTTTATTCTATTTTCTAGTTTTATGCTTTTATATCATATTTTTTTTTATTTACGTGTATTTTGACAAATCACATGCAATAATTGTATTATCTTATGGAAAATAAATCATTTATTATTTATATAATAATTTTATAGCGCTTAAACGCCGCTCATGACTGGTTTTACATGTTTTATGAAACATAAAAAATATGTTAAGTAAAATAAGTTTCACATAATAAATGAATAACTGAATAAAAGATTAATTTATGAAGAAATAAATTTTTTACTACAAACCATTATTGGTTTTCAGATCAATAAAATTTTAAATTTTTATTATAGTTTGTTCTTCGATCCATAGTTTAACTTGTTTTTAAATAATTTATATGGACTATTAAATTTGTTTGTTAGTCAACGGAAGTATATTAAAAATCCTTGATATATATTATCTGCAAACAAGTTTATTTATAGTGAGTTGTGCTCATCTCTATTTGTTTTTTAGTATATATCAATATTATGGCAATATATTAATAAAGGTCATTCACCTGTTTTATGCACTTTCGTGTAACTGTTTTGTCAGGTCACAAAACAATACGTACTAAACGCATAATATATTTGCAAAGTAGCTCCGCACATATCATAAACATTGGCATTGACTTTTGTACAAGTGGGAGTACTTTACTTATCTCTTTATGACTTTTTAAATAGAACCCAATTTATTAAACATTAAAAATGCATGTAGTGTATGCAAGCAGGATCACAACCGAACTTTTCATTTTTTGTTATATCATCATTTAATCCTAATCAATCTATTTTGTGTCTGGCTGAATGGCAATGTGCCTATGCCAAAAAAAAAAAATCCTAATCAATCTATTTTAATCTTATTGCTCATTTGCTTCATTAGAAAAACTGTGATTTTGCTAGTGTACGAGTATGTGAAAACTAGCAGAGTCACGACCGAATTTTTAATTTTTTTATGCTCCTTCATTTTTAGCTTATTCATTGCTAATTTATTGCCAATTTATTGCCAATTTATTGCCAATTTATTGCTAATTTATTGCTATTTATGCTAATTTATAATCTATTGTTAATTTATTTATAATTTATCGCTAATTAATTGCTAATTTATTACTAATTTATTACTAATTTATTACTAATTTATTACTAATTTATTACTAATTTATAACTAATTTATTACTAATTTATTACTAATTTATTACTAATTTATTACTAATTTATTACTAATTTATTACTAATTTATTACTAATTTATTACTAATTTACTACTAATTTATTACTAATTTATTACTAATTTATTACTAATTTATTACTAATTTATTACTAATTTATTACTAATTTATTACTAATTTATTACTAATTTATTACTAATTTATTACTAATTTATTACTAATTTATTACTAATTTATTACTAATTTATTACTAATTTATTACTAATTTATCGCCAATTTATTGCTAATCTATTTCAAATTTGTTGCTAATGTATTGTTAATTTATTGCTAATTTTGTGATAATTTATTGCTATTGAATTGTTAATTTATTGATGATTTATTGCTAATTCATTGTTAATTTATTTTCAATTTATTTCTACACGATTGCTAATTTATTGCTGGTTCATTGATAATTTATAGTTAAATTATTGCTACTTTATTGTTAGTTTATTGCTAGTTTATTGCTAAATTATTGTTAATTTAGTGATAATTTATTGCTATTGAATTGTTAATTTATTGATGATATATTGCTAATTCATTGCTAATTTATTTATAATTTATTTTCAATTTATTTCTAAATGATTGCTAATTTATTGCTGGTTCATTCCGAGTTTATGCTAATTTATTAATAATTTATAGTTAAATTATTGCTAATTCATTTTTAATTTATTGCTAATTTATTGCTTTGCTCTTGGCGAGCTATACGTGACTTACGGTGTTAAATTTCTATTGGCCGTTTGAACATCGTCTGAGCTTGGCGGGAGAGACAACGAGTTTGCTTGTTAATTCATTTTGAACATTTAATGAGAGTGACTGAAATAGACCTATATGAAGAGAGATGTAGTTTGAATTATTTAGATAAACCTATTGTTTTAACCGTCTTTGTTGCTAGACAAATTTCGTACAGTTTTAGAATACTCTTATCCTTTAGGAAGCTCCCTCTAATTTTTTTTCGATATTTTAATAAAAATGGTCATTAAGATCTATTTTCCGACCCAAGTTTTTTTCGAGATTTTAAAAAAAATGGTCATTATGATCTTTTTTCCGAACTCTTGTTTGGGATTACGTTCACCAAAATTTTTCTGAACGGTTGTTTTTTTTGTATTTTCTATGATACCTTAGAATCGTCTCAAGAAACTGAAAATGACCTTTAAAAGTTTGTATGATTTTTCGTTTAGAAAATAAATTATTCGAAAAAAAGTTTCAAAAAATATATTTTTATTTTTTTATCCTTCCATTTTCTATGCCATGGATATCTTAGAATTGTCTCAAAAACCGAAAATTACATTTAAAAGTTTGTGGGTCCTCCTTCGTTTAGAAAATAAATTTTTTGAAGAAAATATTCATTAAAAAAATTTATTTTTCTGATATGTCGATTTTTTTTATTTTCAAGGAATACCTTAGAATCGTCTCAAAAAAACAAAAATTGCCTTTAAAAGTTACTTGTTAAGAACCAAAAGATTAAAATTGTATAGATAATAGGAAAGTGCACATAACATGTAGTTAAAATGTATCCTGCCGATTACATTGACAGTATTACACGTAGTACACGATTATTGTTGAACAGTCCATTTAGAAGTCATAAAAATATCAATTTTATTTTAAAATTAGAATACTGACCTGGGGCCATACAGTTCGGCAAATTGACAACCTTGAAAGGTCCATTTCCCGGTGGAGGTTTGTCCTCAAAGGGTGTGATAAAAGTCACATCGTGACCAGCTTTAACTAATCCATCAACTAATGCTCGACTTAGATAATAATGGCTTCTAGACGGTAACGACGAAACTATTAAAACCCGAAACCCGCTTGTAATATTTACAAAAAAGCAAAAAAAAATAAATAAAATCGGCGAGTTCATCTTTGTTACTCAGGTACTGTTGCAGTTATTTTAAAACATGACTGAATGAGCGTCTGCAACAACTAAAGTCCAATGTATTTTATGTTATCTATACGTGAATGTATCTTTAAACTATACGTTAATAATTATGTGCCATTTAAAAACTATATATACAGTACCGCAAATAAATTTAAATTATTGACATTAGATTAGATTGTCAATAATACTATATTATTGCATAATTCCAAGTTGATACTAGAATTGTTGAAAATCACATTAAAAAATTTTTCGTCGTTTTTATACCTCAAATAATTGACCGGTGTGAACTTAGCGAACAATTTTTAGTGACTAATTTTCCGAAAATTGTCTTGTCAGTGGCGTCGTAATTATTTTAGGAGGCATTCAAAAAACTACATGTATCTACCACTAATATTTGCAAATAAAATAATTAATTTAACAATGTACCACTTTATTTAAAAACACCAAATATTTCTAATTTTAAAAAATTCGTTAATTACACAAAATTGAGAATTTACTTGAGCATAGAATCTTGGAAATTCTTAGAAACATCAAACGATATAGATTTTATGATGGACACATTTATATCTCCGTCATTTTGGAACCCGACTAATATCAAAATAAAAAAATATTTTTATGAATTAAAACTACAAACGATGTAGATGATTGTAAAGACTTTTATTTTTTTTGTAGTTTTAAGGTTTTTACAAAAAAAACTAATTAATTATAATTTTAAATTTATTTAATATTATTATTATTATTATTATTATTATTATTTAAAACTGCTAAATTTGTATTTGAAATCGTTTGTAGTTTTATGTAGTGAAAGAAAAAATTTGAAAAAATAAAAAAATATTTTATTTCGTAAAGTTCCATTAGTACTTGCAGAAAAAAAATCATTAAGCTTGTTTCTAAGTCCTCGGGTATTTTGGTAATACATATTGAACGTAATAGATAGTTTTGAGAGAAAATGGATATACATTATTTACAGACTAACAAATTAAGAAATTAAGGTTGTTTTCTTTTTTTATTAACTTATGTCTAGGAGCGGGGATATTTGATTCCTATTAAATAATCGGAAAATTCCCTTTGGGGTTGATTGACGCCATATTTGACCTTGCAAGTCGTTCTCTTTAGGACAGGTTAAAGTGTTATTTGTACCTAACTTATGCTAGAAAAAGAAATATGTCTAGGAGCGGATATATTTGATTCATATTAAATAATCACTTGAAAAAATAAACTTATTATACTTTATGGAAAATTATGAAAACTTATTGTTAACATACAACCAGAAACTTATTTAAAAAGTTTCAATTTAAAAATTATCTAAGAACTTTCATTAACAAATTATCTGAAAATGTTCAAAATTACACTTGACTTACAGTGTTAAATTTAAACTTTTATCAAACCCGCTTGAAACTCTCAGGTTTACATTATTATTATTATTATTTATACCAGGTATTACAAAAAAGGGTTCATAAAAAAATTTTATTTTCTGATCTGTCCTTTTTTTATTTTCTATGTCATGGATACCTTGGAATCGTCTCAAAAAAAAAACAAAATTACCTTTAAAAGTTACTTGTTAAGGACCAAAAGAATAAAATTGTATATATAGATAATAGGAAAGTGCACGTAACATGAAGTTAAAATGTATCCTGCCGATTACATTGACAGTATTAGGACATTCATAATTTGATCCTTAACCGCAGACTGATAAAGCATCAATTTTATTTTAAAATTAGAATACTAACCTGGGGCCATACAGTTCGCCAAATTGACAACCTTGAAAGACCCATTTCCCGGTGGAGGTTTGTCCTCAAAGGGTGTAACAAAAGTCACATCGTGTCCAGCTTTAGTTAGTCCATCAACTAATGCTCGACATAAATTATAATGGCTTCTAGACGGTATCGGCGAAACTATTAAAACCCGAAACCCGCTTGTAATATTTACAAGAAAGCACAAAAAAATGAACAAAATCGACGAGTGCATCTTGTCTCGTCCAAGAGGTTACTCAGGTACTGTTGCAGATATTTTAAAACATAACCGAATTTGTTTTCTGTACGCGAATTTCTCTTACTCCTTTGGGGATTTGAGTTTAAGCTGGCGTTACTAATTATGTGTCATTTTAAAGCTATATATACAGTACCGCAATCAGTAAATCCATAAATTTTAATTATTGGCAACATTAGATAAGATTGTCAATATTTTCATATTACATAATTCCAAGTTGACACTTAATTGTTGAAAGTCACATTAAAAAACAAAATTTTACTTCGTTTTTATATCTCAAATAATTGTAATAACAATATTTATTGATTATATACACAGTGTTCCAGAATATGTGGATAGAGTAAAGTGGGAGGAAAAGTACGATATTTTTAATTAGTGATAATTTTTAAAGATATCAAATTAAATTTTCATAGATTTTTTAAACCGTTTTTGAATAAAGGTTATTTTTATTTCCTAATACCAGCTGAGGAATAAAATTTGGATCCAAATGAAGGAGCAATTTGGTCAAATAATTTTTCTATTAGATCTGGAGCCAAAACAGTTTTATTATTATATTTATTTTTGTATTAAATACTTTTAATACACAGAATAAAAGGTGTATTATATTTAAGATGAATGGTCTTATTTCAATGCTTTGTTGTGTTTGTATATCCGCAAGTAAAACTCGTTTCGATTAGAAATTCTAGTAATACTTGTTTAACAATAGCTAATAAGCCTTGCTTCAAGATTAAAATCATCTTGCCCTAACTAAAATACCTCTAATTAAATAAAGAGTATCTATTGCCCCAGACAGCACACCAAATCCTTTGGATATCTACTGAACATCCCAATATCCACTGAATGTCCAGTCCATGGTGGATATCTATTTTATATACATGAGCTGTAATTTATAGACATGCAAATGTCCATAAATAATAGTAATTATATAGCAAATTATTAAAAAATTACGCCATTGTGCTCGCCATTGTGGCTAATAGTACCGTTCAGATATTTAAAATTAATTTTTTTAAGGTGTATTCAATATCCCATGGACATCCACTAAATATATCAAAGTCTAGGCGCGAACGCAAACCATCGTAGATATCCACTAGAAGTAATTTTTGATTTTGCTTACTAAGTATAGATGGCGATACTACTTTCGCATCTACTCATGCTCAACCCGCCGTAATTGAGTTCGATCGAAATTTGTTTCACAATCAGACTCCATTAGAGACTGGAGTCGAGAATTTCCATTTATTGCTGAAGAGTCCTAGTAAGGATAACTTTCTCCTTAGTGGGCAAAATCAAAGGCAGAGTGTTGAAAATATTTTGAGTGTTGAAAATATTTTTTATCTCTGCTATTTTCTTTCGACTTTATTCATTAATCATTGGTTACTTATGAACCTCTACTAAAGATACCTATAAAATATTTTGCTGAACATCCGAATTCTTCTATATCCTGGGATATAGACGGACATTTGGTTGGATATCCATATTGGATATCAACAGAATATATTCTGTGGATATCTCTGGGATTTCTTGTATTGTCTAGAGATACTCATTAGATATTTTACTGGATATCCATATGATCTTCTATATTCTGGATATAGACTGACATTTGAATATCCATATTAGATCCACGGAATATTTCTGATATCCTGTAGATATATTGGATATCCACAAAAGATATTCTGTGGATATCTCTGGGATTTGGTGTGTTGTCTGGGGCTCAATTGCAGTATTATGTACATCTTAACATCTTAAATTAAATGAATGAATGAATGTTTATTATTTGAATCAATAAGTTTACAAATATTATTTTAAAATATACATACATAAAAAACATATAATAAACAATAAGAGAAGCCATATTGACATGTCCTGTACGTGACTATAAGAAGTATAATTGTATTAGTATTGTTGAAATTTAAAAACGTTAAAAATATAAATTTATTTAAAATTCAAAAACATTAAAAATATAAAAAACATATTACCTAATGTTAGAAAATATTATCTTATAAGAACATAAAATCAAACCATAAAATTATAAAAATCTAATTGACAAGTGGGTAAGAATTTGTTTAAATGATATTATTTTATTCAATTAAGTCATGTATTTCTTTTCTAGGTCCTTAAGAATACTTTTAAAAGTTTTTAAGTTTGTTTGTCTTTGGATATTGTCGGGTAAGCTATTAAATAGTGATGGCTTGCCGTACATGAAAGTCAGATTGGTTAGATTGGGTAGTTCTGAACTGAAAGCCAATTTATTTCTTTTAACATAGTTGCAATACTCATCCTTTTGTCCTTTATTAATAGAATATAAATAGGCGAAGTAAGAAGCCCAAATATTTTACATGAGCAGGCTTAAGAGGTAAAGGGGCCAATTATTATTGGATAAATTGCTCAAACAAGTTTTTAAACCCTAATCAAAAGGCGATATAGAATGGTTTTAAAAATCAAGGCTTGTGAAAATCATCACATGATTTAACCTAAGTAATGCCAATGCTTCACAAACCAAAAAATTCAACGTGCTAATACTACTACTATCGGTGGGAACCACCATTTTAGCGTCTCTCGAATTTTAAGAAAACGATTTTGACATATTTGCAATGATTTATGATACACTTTTGAGACATCTCTCCATCCTGTTATTCCATAGTTCAGATAAGACTCTACCAAACTCTGACATACCATTTTTTTTTTCTTTGATATTTAAAATTCAGTTTTTTAAATCTATACAATATACATCTTAATTTTTTTAGCAGATAATTAATATGTATATCCCATCTAAAGCAGCAGTCTAACATGATGCCCAAATATTTAATTTCTTTCGTAGGTCGTATTTTAAATTCATCTTGTATTGATAAATCAAAAGTAGGTTGGGAGGTCGATTGGCTGCTGAAAGGTAGATATACTGTCTTCTGGATATTTAACGATAATAACCTGTTATCTAGAATTTTTTAAATTTTTAAGTCATAATAATTATTTCCTTTATAAATGATCACAGTGTCATCAGGAAAACTTATTATTTTGTGGCCCTCGTTTTCTAGTAAAAATAAATTTTAATCTTTTCAGATAATTATTTATAAAAACCCGGACCTGGAAAATCCTAAAAATATTTCAATAAGGAGGCGAAGTTGATCATTAACGGTTTCTTAGCATGTCTAGTTGAAGCAAATTAAACACACCTTGTCCACTTTGGCTTTAAAGAATATTATTTAGGTAAATATGTTATCCTAAATTTATCATTATTGAATATAAATATACTCTAGATATAGATAAATTTAAATAAATAAATAATGTTGTCCGATGTTATATATGATCGAAATAATTATAAAATAATGTTAAAAGAAATAATTGTAATGTTTATTAGAAAAAAACTTTCTTCTGTTAAACATGTACCTATTACAATTTTTTAAATGGTCTAATAGTTTATCAAATAACTTTACTGATATATAATTAATGGTTTACTGAGTTGTGTTTAAAATTAAAACCTTTAATTAATTAGATTTGTATTTATTTTTTATTTGTATTTTTTAGAATTATTTTCACATGAATTTTTTTTTTTTTTTTTTTTTAGAATTTTATCTCATTTTTTTTGCAAGAATATATTTTTTATAACACCGACACCTTAGTTTTTATTTTCATAAAAGAAATTATTTGCTACACTTATTATAATAAATAATTTTTGAAATTCAAAGGAATGTCGTAATATAATCAGAGCTAGAAATGCATCTCACCGATAACATTTTGATAAAAAAATCCCCACTTTTGCTAAAGTATGCAGTAATTCATCGGTGATTGGCACTATTTGTTTGTTACACACATGTTCCTATTATACCTTGTCTAATTCATTGTAAATTAGTTTAATTTTTCCCTATCATAATAAAACTGGGTACATCAACTTACTAAAAATGTTTCTTCTTATTAATTTTGATGTAAATATATATTTACGTAAAGGAAGGGAAAATTCTCAGTCTTAACCACAACAAATTTCATTAAAAAAGGGGGCGAAAGGCGACTAGTTTCGGTCAATGACCATCATCAGGTCTGTAAAATATATAATTTTCCCTTCCTTTACGGTTATACCATATTTGAGACAAATAACTTTCTTACTCATATACAGGGTGTCTGTAAAAGATCTTTACAAAAACATACCACATATTTCTTAGACCAAAATAAGACAATTTAAGTAAAATTACCTTAGTACAAAGTTGCTTCGTTTGGGCTCCAGAGGGCCTTGAAGTTACAATTTTTAAATAGTTTTTCCCATATAACTTTAAAACGGCATATGCGATTTTACTGAAATTTGGTATATTGGTAGAGTTTTATGTGGCAAAAAAAATGGTATTAAAATTTTGTCCGATAATAATACATAGGCGTAGAACTTGATTTTTTAAACAATTGCACCTTTAAAAATTCTACGCCAATAGAAGAAAAGGAGTTTGAGTATGAAATTTAGATTGCTTAACTAATTTACTTTAAAAAAGGTACTCTTGATAAGACTCGATTACTCTCATAGTTTTGACGAAATTTGCATTTTAGTAATTTTAAACAATAATTATTAAAATACAAACTTTGTCAAAACCATGAGAGTAAATCGAGTGTTATCAAGGGTACTTTTTTGTAGTAAATGAGTACCCAATCCAAATTTCATACTCAAACCCCTTTTTTGCCATTGGCGTAGAATTTTTAAAGGTGCAATTATTTAAAAAATCAAGTTCTACGCCTATGTATTATTATCGGACAAAATTTTATACGATGAAAAACATAAAAATGTACTTTTTTCATATCTTCTTCGACACATCTAATCGAGACTTTTAACAAAAATACTCGATTCTTGCCATGTAGGATTATTTGAGGAATATTAATTATTTGCCTGCAATACGTATACAAAAACATTTATTGTTGGTTTCCATAGTTTCATCTAAATAAAAATATTGTCAAGTTTTAACACCTAATCTCTTGTTAACGATTGAAAGTGTTCTATCTGACTCAGTAATTAAAAAAAAAACAAATGCGTGGTTTATTAATATGGCTGTACAATATACCAATGCAGAATATACCGATATGTTACTGACATTAGGATTTTGTGAAGGAAATGCTCGAGAGAGTGTCAGGGTATATTTTGAAAGGTTTCCAAATCGTCGTGTACCTAGCCACCCAACTTTTGCTGCTGTTGAGAGACGTCTTCGGGAGACCGGTTCCTTTGCTGCCAACACTGTTGATAATGGAAGAGAACGTTTTGTAAGGATTCCTGAAGTTGAAGAAGACATTTTAGAACGTGTTGAAGAAGATCCAGAATTAAGCACCAGACGAATTGGAAGGGAACTAGGAGTAAGTAAAGATGTCGTTCATAAAGTGCTTAGAGAACAATTGCTATATCCATACCATAAGAAGCCAGTACAAGAATTATTAGTCCATGATCCTCAAATTCGTTTGGGTTTTTGTTGATTTGTTAATATGCAAAGAGAAAGAGATCCAAACTTTGTCAAGAAGGTTCTCTTTACCGATGAAGCGGGTTTTAAAAGAAGAGGTATAACTAATACCCATAATGAACATGTTTATGCCGTTGAAAATCCGCATGCAATAAAGGTAAACCATTTTCAACACGAATTCAAAATTAATTTGTGGGCTGGAATAATTGGTAATTTTATTGTTGGTCCTGTCATACTTCCACGAAGATTAACTGGAGAAAATTATTTGGATTTTCCACAAAATACGTTGCCAGAATTGTTAGAAGATTTACCTCTCCAACTTCGGAGAGATATGTGGTTTATGCAAGATGGAGCTCCACCACATTTTTCTTTAAACGTTAGAAACCACTTGAATGAACAATATCCACACAAATGGATAGGCAGAGGTAATGACGCACCTGTAAACTGGCCACCACGTTTTATGGGGACATCTAAAATCCACAGTTTACAGGGAACCTGTAGAAAATTAGGAACAACTCTGACAACGTATTCAAGATGCAATAACCAATCTTAGAGGTGATGAAGAAGTTATGGAAAGGATACATTTTAATTTTCTTCGACGTATAAATCTTTGTATGCGTGAAAATGGTGAACATTTTGAACAATTTTTGTAAAATCTCTATTTTGATTATGTTGTAAATAAATATTTTTGTGAAACCTATACACTCTAAATTATTAAAACAGATATTTAGCGAAAACGATGAGAGTAATCAAGTCTTATCAAGAGTCCCTTTTTTAAAGTAAATGAGTTATGCAATCTAAATTTCATACTCAAACTCATTTTCTTCCATTGGCGTAGAATTTTTAAAGGTGCAATTATTTAAAAAATCAAGTTCTACGCCTATGTATTATTATCGGACACAATTTTAATATTATTTTTTTTGCCACATAAAACTCTATCAATATACCAAATTTCAGCAAAATCGCATATGCCGTTTTAAATTTATATGGGAAAAACGATTTAAAAATTGTAACTTCAAGGCCCTCTGAAGCCCAAACGAAGCAACTTTGTACTAAGGTAATTTTACTTAAATCGACTTATTTTGGTCTAAGGAATATGTGATATGTTTTTGTAAAGACCTTTTATAGACGTATTTATGTCTTTAACAATATCCATGAACTGGTAATGCAAGAAAATTATTAAAAATTGTCGTTGTTAATGATTTTTATGAAAACTTATTAATATTTCTGTCAAATAGGTCAGTGACATTGTTTTAAAGTTACTACCTATAAAAGTTATTAATATTACTTTTAACCAACTGACATCAATTCAGTTGGGTATTGTTGAATACTGTACTGTACAATTAAAATCTAAATATACTGCAGACTTCGATAAAAATTGCATTTATTAAGATTTACATGACAATCTTTCAATTGTTTTTTTATAAATGACATACTTTAGATCTTTAGCAAAGTAGGTTAATTATAAGATTGTTCTCAGTTTATCTATAAGTGTAATCGAAATTGGCTTTGTTTTAATCATTCCTTTAATTTTTTACCAAGTTCAAATGTTTAACCTTCAGACAAAAGGTTTTAATATATTTTATAGTAATTCGGAAAAATAATTTACTTCTTTGGTTACTCTTGTAGAAAAGACCGTTATAGAAAATGCTAATGTCAGATGACCCTTTTTTGCCATTGACGTAGAATTTTTAAAGGTTCAAGGACAAAATTTTAATACCATTTTTTGCCACATAAAATTCTACCAATATACCAAATTTCAGCAAAATCGCATATGCCGTTTTAAATTTATATGGTATTGGTAATCATTTATGGAAATCTCTACAAAATTGATTATTTATATAATATGTTTATGTAATGGGAAGTAAAGAAGAATTATAGAGCTAGAATATTCCTATGGGTATCACGACTTTTAGCAAATTTACGTAAAAGCTTCGTTAACATTACGTTAAACTTAGAATGTAACATTTTTCATAAACATTCAAATCACAGTATATCTCTGTATCTGTAACGTGTGGAGAGTGGATTACTCCACTGCACTTATGCCTCATTAGGCCCATTGTGCATCCTCATAAATTGACAATCACAGTATATCGCTAAAGTAACGTTAGCTAAAACTCTCCAATCATTTATAAAAACAGTATTTAATCAATTTTTCTTTTATTTTGTTTCAAGCTGAAAATCAATTTTCTTAAAGCTAATAATATAAATAGAGAGAACAAGACAATGGATACAAAAGTAAATAATAAAACGTCAAGAATATATATTTGGAACCACCATAAGTCTGAAGCGGGGCTTCTTATCAATGATCCTGGCTTATATTTAAGGACATATTCGACAGTATGCATTGCCCGATCTAACGGCGTAGATGGTTGGTCTCTAAACATTTTTGAAACTCTTTCCATCTGTTCTGTGTATCTGAAAATGAAGGAAGCTATGAGTTAGCTATAAATTAGCGATAATATAGCAATTAATTAGTAATAAATTCGCAATACATTACCGATAAAGTACCAATAAATTATAAATAGATCATTTAGCAACAATTTCATAATAAATTAGCAATAAATAGGCAATAATTAAACAATAATTAGCATTAATGGGGCAATAAATTGGGTATAAATTAGCTATAAACTAGCTATGAATTAGTTACATATTAGCTATAAATTAGCAATAGATTGGAAAGAAGCAATAAATAAACAATAAATAAACAATAAATAAACAATAAATAAGCAATAAATAAGCAATAAATAAGCAATAAATAGGCAATAGATAAGCAAGTAATAAATTATCAGTAATTAGCAATAATTTTTTACATATTTCTGCTGTGCGCTACATTTGTATTTCAGCATATTAGACCTCTCAGCAAGATAGAAATACATTTTTAAGTTCTACTTTACTAGTAAATACGATTTATATATCCAGAAAAGAAACAAAATACTTACTTCGGATTGGTGGTGACCTTCCTTATTGCTTCATATAAGCCATTTTCGGTTAAATCTAAGAAAGGCAGCCGTTCGGCGATGCCGCTCCTCTTTACTCTCAATGAGTTTATGAGTTGATCTCCAAAAACAGGAATTGAAATCATCGGTACTCCATAATGAATTGCTTCGGTTGTACTTAATAAACCGCTGTGTGTAACAAATGCGATTGTGTTGTTATGAGCTAAAAGAAATATATGTTTATTACAAAAGAAATTGAACAGATAAAATAAAAAATTATTAGCAAACTTAACCATAATAATGTACTAACTGGAAGTGGGTAAATTGAAACGATTGCTATATGTAATAAGAAAGGTTACAAAAGAATTGAAACAAATATCGAAAAAATGTTTAATAAAAAACATTTATAATGAAGCAAGTTGTTAAATAAGTGGGGAACATATCTGATCGTAGATCCAGCGCCCGTAATCGAATGTGGTGGCCTTGTATTGAAGTCTAAAGGGTAGCTTCAATAGTAGTTTGCTTCTTTATTAGGAATTCTAATCCTCCTTCAACATTTATTCGTAAATATAAGGACAGGCAATAATTAACGTACAAAGAGAATTAAGAAGTAATTAATGAAGTAAATGAACGAAACAAGAGAGAAACGAACATAATTATTTACAAATTTTATGAAAATGCTGATGATCGTGCCAAAGCTAAGAAGATCCTTCAAAAGATTTTGCCCACTATTAATGTCAGTGACATAAATGTTATGATATGAATAAATCTACGCGAAATCGTCCTGCAACTCTTAAAGTAACTCTTTAAAGAAGAAGTTTATACTATTTTAAAAAAATAAAAAGAATTTAAAAAATTTCAATATCAATGTTGTCATGGCTACAGATAATACAAAAGCTCAACAGGAGTACTAAAAAAAGATACGTGATGAACTGGAACAAAGGAAGCAGAAGGGAAAAAATGATTTATTTATTAAGTATGTCAATAGAAAAATCAAAAAATTAAATGTAAAATTATGTCATGTTAATATCCGATCAATAAGAAAAAAAATTGTAAGTTTGAAGGAATATATTTTTGAAAATGACATTGATTTTGCAGGAGTTTCTGAAACATTTTTTGATACGTATTATCCAGATAAATATTTAAGTCTCGATAAATATAATTTCATTAAATAAGATCGTCCAACGTTCGGGGGAGGAGTAGCTATGTCTGTAAAGTCCATCTATAAATTCAGTGTGATGTCATCAATGATGATATTGAACAATTGTGGTTTATTTATTGAATATTGAAACAAAAGTTCAAAATATTCAATAAGAAATCTTATTTTACAGAGAAATAATTTATTTTTATTTTCCATCACTCAAGTTTAACACCTAATACTGTACAAAAAAAGGTCTACACTAACCTGGCTAGTGATTTGAAAAGTTTGCTCATTTAATGTACTTTTAAAAACTACCCATTGTTCTAATAAACAGTTTAGATTATGATTTAATTTAAAATAATTATTTTGTAAACATTTTTTTTTGCTATTATAATGAGGATGAATTGAAAAACGGCTTAGCCGAATTCATTCCTTTTGAGACACTTATGTATTTATAGTTGCTCAATAAACTTTATTTATTTATTATGATATAAAGAAATTGATAGTATCTTTAACTTACCAAGAATATCTGTTTGTGGCAACCATTTAAACAAATATACATTATCGGGTTTATTAGGTATTTCAATTGGACACTTCCACAAAAATCTTTGGGGAAATTTTCGGAAAGTGTTCAAAAACATACTGAGTTTCTCCTTTGACAAAGTCCTGCATTCTACATTTGTTCCCAAACTGACAAGTATACTACCATTTGTGGCACCATCTAAGATATTTTGTATGTCGTTGGGGAGCTTTTTAGAAACAATTTGAAAACCTCCCACTTCTACTACAGCACTTGTCGTTAAAGAAGGTCCTGTTGTTAAAGGATGTGAAAAGAGTAACAGCATTTCGGTATTTGTATATACTTTTTTAAGATCTATTTTATTGGGAAAATATTTGTCCACAAGAGCTTGTTGATCTGGATAATATCTCAATTCTTTGTAGACACAATCATGAATACTTAATAAAGAGTTCTGCAGTCTTTCAAAAAAGGTCATATGCTTTTCAAACGGCGTTGCAAAAAGAGGACTCATAGAAGGTAATTTAACATTTCCCACTAAGTGATAATTCCACTCCATCAAAGGCTGCGAAGTAAAACAAATTAGAGGAGCTTTGAAATGTTCGGCAAACGCCGTATGAGCTTCGTTGAAAAAACTTTCTACAATGACCAAATCGAATGTGCGATTGGAATTGATCAATTCTTGAATAATTTTTTGTTGTAATATGGCTTCTGCATATACGACGCCCGTATCTAGCATGTATTTATTCAAGACAAATAAATTTTGTTCTGGCCAATGTATTAAATCGTCTAAAAAGGAGAAATATAGACATTAGGGATGAGATTTTTTTTTTAAATACAATGAACCCGTTAGAAAACTTGAAATCATTTATTATCTGTGGTAATTAGGGTTGCCAGATTTTCGAGAAGGAAAAACATGACAACGACGACAGGGGAGGGGGATGAAATGATATTTTTAGTTGTGACTTATTGGGACTAATAAAAATAACCTTTTTACTTACCTATAAAGTATAGGAATCATCCTTTTTTCGACCTCGAGTTTTCGACGGTTTTTTACGTTTTGGGTCCACGGAATCCGTTTTGACTATTTTCGCGATGGTGTGTGTGTGTGCATGTGCATGTGGGCGTGTGGGTGTGCGTGCGAGTGCGAGTGCGTGTGCGTGTGCGTGTGCGTGTGCGTGTGCGTGTGCGTGTGCGTGTGCGTGTGCGTGTGCGTGTGCGTGTGCGTGTGTGTGTGTGTGCGTGTGTGTGTGTGCGTGCGTGCGTGCGTGCGTGCGTGTATCCACGATAACTCATGAACAGATATAAAGAAAAACACCAAATTTTAAACTTAAGCTTTATTCCGGCCTCCAGTGAATAGATTAGATTTTGGGCAGAGTTGGAACATCTGGGGGAGTACTTTATAGGTGGTCATTTTTATATTTTATGGAATATATTGTGACGAAGTCACTAAATTTTGCTCTCAAGTAATTTAAAAATGTATATTTCAATTAATTCCCGCCTGAGGACATGTAGAGAAGTTCCCCTGTATTTCTGTTTTTCAGGAATTACCGTTTTTCAACAATTGCGAGTACCCTCGTAGGTTAAAATATTCCTATATTTGCCGAAATCCGAAAGGGCATTTTGTAGAGTCGATTTCGTACCAATTATCTACCTTTATTTGTCAAGGTACTAGATGGACATTTTTTTATTTTTAAATTGTAAACAGTCGGCTGTAGTAGTGGTATCCTCCCACTCAGGTTTACCGAAAAGCATAAATTCAATGACATCTGGGAATTACACCCGAGAATACCGATCAAGGAGAAGCGACAGTAGGTGTCGGTGCCTTTGATATCGGATGTACCTTTTTCACAGCATGACTTTGATTAATACACAACTTAGCACGCTGAGAAAACATGCTTATTTTCTACACTGAGCGAAATAGTTTGGCAAATTATCTGAAATTATTGTTATAGTCCATGCGCAAATGTTGTAATGTGATTTAATTACATTGAAGTAGTTAGGGTTAATAGCAATGGTGAAATTTCGGCACCAAAGTATAATTCATTATGTAATAATTAATTATTTGTTATAAAAGTAAAAGACATTTATTATTTTATAATTTATCTATAAAATTTGTTCAATATTTGGTTTATTTATTGTTAAAAATGTAATAAAAGCCCCATATTTAATTTAAATTACCTTTTCCTTAAGTAAAAATAAGGTAAATAAAATTGAGGGTGCCAAAAAAATTTAGGTAACAATTAAAAAGACTTTAAGTTTGAGAGGTTTAACTAAATATTTACAATGTGCATATATTTTCAAAGCTTTTAGGTTTAAAAAGTACTTACATATTTTTAGAATTTCTAGATTTATATTATATTAAAAGGACTTTCAAGTGTATTACTCATTTCTGTAGAAACAAGTGTTTTCTCGCCAAGTTAAGCCAGATGTCATTTAAGGTTTATGTATTTAGAGTTAATTACCTGGCCTGGCTATCACCCAGACAATACAAATATATCCATTGGACGTCCATTCGATATACAATTTTGGATGTCTATACGTCCAAAAATGAGTTTTTTATGGACTTCCGACATCCAATGGACGTCCAGTGAAGTATACAAATGGCACACGTTTGACCATTCAGATGACGTCCAATTCTGGAATATATTTGGACGTCGAATACTGGACATTCAAAAAACGTCCAGGATTATATTTCCATTGAGACCACATCCCCACTTTTTTTACAGAACTGCAACTCACCACACACTATTTTATATTATTAATAATTTGTTTATTATTTTCGCAAACCGCTATACACCATTTTTTTTTTTTAATAAAAATCGCTTGACCTGAGGAGGAATCGAACTCACGACACATCAATTATCGTTTTACGCTTTTAAGCGCCAGACGAGCTCGACCAAGGAACCACTTGAAAACTTTTTACTAGATACAGTTATAATTGAATAAGATTTCAAACTTCCGCTGATAGAATAAAATGCAATAGATACAATTTGTCAATTTTTAATGTTAATAGTTATGTTAAAAAAAAGAAGTATATATAGATGGGTATTATCTGGTAGGCTTAATAAATAATTACCTAAGATGGACGTCCACTGGACGTCAAAATACTACTAAACTTAAAATTAAGTCCAAAAACAGACGTTCTCTGGATATCGCCCACTTTGACCAATCCTAATTGAAACACGCGGATTTATTATATTTTTTTAAATATAATTTTAAAATAAAATAAACAAAATCTGCAGTTCATTGTTTATTAAATTTATTTCACAAAAAACAATACCTACATATGAAAAATAAAATGTCAAAAATGATTAAATCATTATACTTAATATTTATGCATGTGATAAAATTCTCGTAATAACTTTTTTTGGCACATTTTATATCTGTAATAGAATACCTAAGTGTGTAAAAATCTTCATCTTATTA
Organism: Psylliodes chrysocephalus; assembly: GCA_927349885.1. Lineage (NCBI taxonomy): Eukaryota > Metazoa > Arthropoda > Insecta > Coleoptera > Chrysomelidae > Psylliodes > Psylliodes chrysocephalus. Next base: position 9,312,562 of record OV651823.1, on the reverse strand, counting down.
CTACACAAAACAAACACCAAAAAATATCACTTAACATTGCTCACTTTCTAAACACAACTTGGACTGACTTTGACAGATAACATAATTTTGAGTGATACACAACTTATTTTCACACATGCGCGTTACAAAACGGTACACTGAAAACACCAAGCTGTCGCTTCTCCTTGATCGGTATTCTCGGATTACACTCTCTTGATTGCCGACAGTCGATAACTATTCGCCCTTCTATAGTGCCTAGTAAATATTCCGTGAGTGCCGTGATTTCGAAAAAGATCATTGAATAACCCCGTTTATCTTCTAAAGTAGGAACCGTATGTTATTTTTTTTATATTGACTTTTATATAATTAGTTGGGACACCCGTGCGACAAGTGAAAAATTTTGATTCATATCCAGGATATTTCATTTCATCCCTCAGTGGGAAACATAGAAATGTAGGAAACCGTTGGCAATTTTTATTTGAGGCTGGACATAGGCTAGACTCTGAGTGCTCTCATTGTCAACGACTATATCCAATTTCTCTTAAAAACCGCCCAGTTAACATCGAAGTGAGAGGTTCAACCTGTTTTCAATTTTTTTTATTATTTTATTGTTTTATTTGCTTTTTCGGACGCTAGAATAAAGCTGAAGTTTAAAATTTGGTGGTTTTCTGTGTATCGGTTCATGAGTTATGGTGGATACAGACAGACAGACAGACAGACAGACAGACAGACAGACAGACAGACAGACAGACAGACAGACAGACAGACAGACAGACAGACAGACAGACAGACAGACAGACAGACAGACAGACAGACAGACAGACAGACAGACAGACAGACAGACAGACAGACAGACAGACAGACAGACAGACAGACAGACAGACAGACAGACAGACAGACAGACAGACAGACAGACAGACAGACAGACAGACAGACAGACAGACAGACAGACAGACAGACAGACAGACAGACAGACAGACAGACAGACAGACAGACAAGACAGACAGACAGACAGACAGACAGACAGACAGACAGACAGACAGACAGACAGACAGACAGACAGACAGACAGACAGACAGACAGACAGACAGACAGACAGACAGACAGACAGACAGACAGACAGACAGACAGACAGACAGACAGACAGACAGACAGACAGACAGACAGACAGACAGACAGACAGACAGACAGACAGACAGACAGACAGACAGACAGACACACACACACACACACACACACACACACACACACACACACCACACACATCATCGCGAAAATAGTTAAAACGGATTCAGGGGACCTCAAAACGTAAAAATCCGTCGAAAACTCGAGATCGGAAAGTAAAAATAGGTCAATAGGATTTCAAAATTTTAATTCCATCAACGTGTCAATAACACGTAACTAATTAAGTCGATACTTACAATGCCCATCGTATGGAACAGACTTTGTCAATCTGATTGTCTCATAGTTTTTAATTTCCTCTTTTGGTTCATATTCGCTTATTACAGACACTGCATGTCCCCTTTTGGCCAATTCTCCCATAAGTTTTTCCGCCAAAATAAACTGGCTATATCCAGGACTAGGAAATATACCTAAAATTTTCGCACAGCTTGCGACATTGAAAAATATTAATAATATAGGATACAGAAAAAAGAACTCCATTTTTAAGAATAACACGGCAAACAAATTGTTAGTTATTTTATATCATTATAATAGTAGGAGATCATAAGCTATGATTATCTAATTGGGTTACAGCCTCAATTTAGTACAAGCGGTATTCGTAAACGATTCATATAATGTACATTATAATATTAAGAAATTTTATAGAAAAGTTATTAGCTAAATTGTCATTAAAAAATTTTAGTGTATTGATCTATGACTATGAGGCGACATAAACATAGATATCAAATACTCAAGACTCGAATACTTACCTTGATACAATGAGTGAATTTGGTTATGTTTCAGCTATTAATTTGTTTGGATCACATTTTTATCAAAAATAAAAGTCATAATTGACATTAACTCTAGAAACAAATATAACAGATCACTATTCAACATTAGCACAGATTATAATTCCAACACATCTAAAACAAAACAAGGTATCTAATAATAACATAATAAAAATATTTAATGAACAAAGACTGAAAATGAAATGATGAATATTACTGGGATTTCGTTTTTGATGGCGACGATGTGGAATCTGAAACAATAAAATGCATTAGTATAGTTAAAAAATGTGTAGATATATCTACAATATATAAAAGAATCAAAAGTGATAATAGAAAACGCAAATGTTGGATAGCGATTCAATAAACAACAAAAATAAAATGTTTTGTCAATATAGAAAATGTCCACACTATGAAAATCTAAAACAAGAGTACCTAGATTATAAAAAAACCTTAAGCAAATAATAATAAATTACTACCGAAGCCGTATTCAAACGATAGGAATCCAAAAAATTTGTAGAATACCATTAATGAATTCCCAGCAATACCAGAAAGAACTTCAATAAATTTAATTAAAGAAAATAAAGACAAACTTATAACTGAACCTTCCGAAATAGCCGAGACTTTAAATGAATATTTCATATCTGTAGGTAAAAACTTAGCTAAAAAATTAACACTAATTTAAACTACGTGAAATCAATCCATTTTCCTTCGTCCATGCGATTAAAATGAAATAAAAGAAACCATAATGAAATTAAAAAATAATAAAGCTCCAAGTTGGGACGGTCTAAAAGCAGGAACACTAAAAATAATCAATGACTATATTGGAAACCTATTTCACACTTAATTAATAAATCAATACAAAAAGGTCACCTTCCATCTGTTTTAAAACTCGCAACAGTGTTTCTAATCTACAAACAGGGAGAAAAAACGTATTTAATTAATTAATTAATTAGCAGCCTAGCTAAAATATTCGAAAAAGTAATCCAGACTAGATTAAACTATTTCTTAGATAAACACAAATTACTTTCAGCAGCACAATTCGGATTTAGTCCAAACATGTCTACCCAAGATGCCATTAAAGTATTAATTGAGAATATATAATAATATAATAATACTCTCCCTAATTCACCCCCTTACGAGTGAATTTTAACCCCCACAGCTGAGCTTGTGCGGGGAAAACGACGGATATTATTATTTGCCGTGGCGCTTCGGGGCGACTTAAAGATGATTGATGGTGCCATTTGACTTACAGGTGAGGAAAACCCCTCCCACCATCATCGAAAACAGTAACGCATGGTGGTTTTATTTTAATAATCTGGATGTCATATCAACAGAAAATAAATTTGGCATCCATCAAATCCTATAGCCATCTATGCCATCTATTGGTCTATTCATAGATTCAGCAAAGGCTTTTGATACCATTGATCATAACATCCTTCTTAACATATTATATGATATGGGTATAAGGGGTATTCCACATGAACTTTTAAAAAGTAACTTGGGAAATATAAAACAAAAAGTAAAAATAGGTGACATGTTGAGCCAAGAAAAAACTATTACTTATGGAATACCACAAAGGACTGGGTTAGGGCCTATTCTTTTTAATATTTATATAATCTATTCCTGGTAGAGACAAATTGCAAAATAATTAGTTTTGCTGATGATACGGTAGATAAAATTAGAACAAGACAGAAAAAATAAAGATGTGGTTTGATCATAGACTCTTCTCATTAAACTTAAAAAAAAAAACAAATTACATACCATTTAGTTCTTATAGTAACGCTCTTTCAGATTATAATATTATTGTTGGAAATACGTTTACCATTACATCTGTAAGAAAAATAAAATACCTTGGAATTATATTATAGTCTATTTTTATGTATGAGAGAGTAATAAAACAGCATTTCTAATGCAAAACTTAGTACGGTCATTTTAAATATTTTTACAGAATAATCTAAATATTTCCTAAAATTGTAATAAATGTACCTGAGCTATTACAAGTTTTGGGTCTTTTATTGGTCCTTTATAAACATAAGCTGTACAGAACAATAGAAAAAGGTTTGGACAGGCCAAAAGCCCTGTGTGTTAAAGATAACATAGCCGTGTCTTAAGATTATTTTCAATAAGTACCTATTTGCCAATTTTGTTTTATTTTAATTCCAAGAATTTCTTACAGTAATCGAATTATAAGTAGATAAATACCTTCCCAACAAATTTCACCTAAAATGCGATTACAGGTTTTCCATTTAGTAAAGAGGTCCAAGTTGTGTATTCTTGACAGTTTACTAAATGTCGTTTAGTTGCAACTTGCAAGGTGTAGTGTGAATTCTAGTGTGATCATGGAAAATTTGGAAGGGCCGCGTAAACGACAAAAAATCGGTCCTTTAACAGTTAATGAAAAAACATTAATATTTAATTGTTTTAAATCATTTACAGACAAACATTTATGTAAAAGTGTTGATGACACAGTGGAATTAGTTAGTGGTACGCTTGGTGTTGGGAAATCTACGATTTACAAAGTTGTTAAAGAAGAGAAATGTGGCGAGTTTCAAACAGCACGTAAAGCTCCAGGAAAACCAAAATTTCAATTAGAAAATCTTTTGAAAGAAAGACTTCGAAAGAAAGTGCATGCGTTCTTCTTTAGAAAAGAATTTCCGACAGTAGACAAAGTTCTTGCCACGGTTCGAGATGATAAGGATTACTCTGAAATGAGTCGAAGCACACTATGGAAACTTTTAAAAGAAATAAGTTTTCTATGGAAAAAGCATTCCAGAAAGTCTATTTTAATAGAAAGAAGCGATATTGTAGTGTGGAGAAAAAATTACCTAAGGACTATAAAAGAAATGAGAAACCAAAGAAGAAATATATTTTATTTAGATGAAACATGGATCAACGAGGGACATAAACCAAATAAATTTTGGCAAGATGAAACTGAAATATTAAGTTCCATCCCGGTTCTTTGGGAAAAGAACTGTATTATTTGTGTTCCCTTCATAAAGAGAAATTCAAAAAATATGAAATTGATGAAATTGCAAAAAATCGTGGGATGACGGTGGTTAGATCACCACCATATCATTGCCAAGTAAACCCGATTGAACTGATATGGGCACAGATAAAGGGAGAAGTTTCAAGAAAAAATAATTCTTTTAAAATGAGTGATGTTAAACAGTTGTTTTTGGAGGCTGTAAATAATGTGAAGCCTGAAAACTGGGAAAAGGCAGTAAATCATACGATTAAAGAATAAGAGACAATGTGGAAGTTGGACAATATTACTGATGAAATGATCGAGCCACTCAGTGTTAATATTGATTGCGACAGTTCATCTTCTGATTTCGATTCTGATTTGAATTTGTAGGTAAGAAGTATTTTTTATATTAAAATTATTATTTATGAACGTAACGTTGTTTGAAAGTCAAAGTTTAAACCCTTATACCTACATAACCCGTTTGACACAATGTTCTTAACATACCTTGTGGAAAAATAAAACATTTTAGAAAAAATTGCACTTTTTTACCTTGAGCTGTTTAGTTATAAGCAGGTTAATTAGGTGAAAATATAAGTGTATACTCGAGGAATAACTTCAAAAAATATTTTAACTGTCTACTAAAAGAAGTGTTACGCCTATGGATTACGAACGCTTTATTATTTTAATACCCTCTCATACATAAAAATAGACTATAGACTTAAGCAGAATATATCTTAAAAAAACTGCGTTGTGTACTATATAAATTTAAACAAATATGTTGTATTCTTAATAAGATGAGGTGGCGTATCCAAATATACCTATTATGTGAAAAAATGTAATTTCAGTACATTATTGAAAAAGGAATTCATTTTTAAGAAATATTTAATTATGTATACATTTTTCAAAGATTTTATTTTGGATGGTTACAAAATTTCAAAGAAAATTTGTTACCAAGTATTTTTTAACGAATTTAGGGTAATTCGGGTCTGCTGAATTAAAAAATAAAAGCAGTTTTTCCAAATTGGTTCTTGTTTTTGAGATAGCGGATACCATCATTTTTTAAGATATTTAGCCATAACAGATGTTTTTTTTTTAAGAATTGGCAAATAACACATTTTGCGCAGAAATGAGAGTTCGACCCTGTCTAGTCACTTGCTTACTGTTGACCACGTGATCAATGCGTGCAATTGTTTATCTCTTGTCTCTTAATTTTAAATTTAATTGTAAGTGTCAGTTCAGCGTAAGCTTAACGTCGTGGTTAATGTGCTTCTCTTACCTATTTTGTGTATTTATTTCGTATTACCTACCTAGTGAAGTTATTTAAATTTAAAAGACGTCAAGTATACACGAAATGTGACGCATATTTGTATATATTTTAATAAAAACATAGTTACGCTTGTTTTTCAGAGGAATGAGTTCTTCACGAAGAAGCTGCTTGAATAACCCCAATGTCATCTGCTACATTTGTGGTGAATATACATATATATATTTTGTTAGGCAAGCTTATCAAGGTTATTTCGGCGTAGTGTTTGGAGATCAAGACAAGTCCTGGGCTCCCCATATAGTATGCAAAACATGTATCGAATCTTTACGACAATGGACAAACCAAAAGAGAAAAAGTTTAAAATTTGGAGTGCCCATGGTGCGGAGAGAACCCAAAAACCACAACGACGATTTATATTTTTGTTTAGTTAATGTGAAAGGTTTTAACAGATATAATAAAGGCAAATTTAGAATTAGCACGAAGACCTGTGCCACATAACGAAGAGATTCCCGTACCAGTATGTACCACATCGCCAGATGTTTCGATGTCAGAAGTAGAAGAAATTGAGGACCAGTACAGTAACAGTAGTGAAAGTAAATGTGAGGGAATACAATCAACACCCCAGCAGTTCTCCCAAGAAGAACTGAATGACCTGATACGGGACCTCGGTCTATCAAAGCAGTCATCTGAACTTCTAGAATCCAGGTTAAAAGAAAAAACTGCCTACAGCCAGATATAAAAATAACAATTTATAGAACACGAGAGGTTAAAATTGTTCCGTACTTCAGTCAAGATAAGGATCTTGTTTATTGCAACAATATTCCCGGATTTCTTCATCAAATGGGAATTCAATTTGTTTCAAGTGACTGGCGACTGTTCATAAACAGTTCCAGTAGAAGCTTAAAGTGTGTTTTGCTACACAATGGCAACCGATATGCTTCAGTTCCTATAGCCCACTCAACAAAACATGAAGAATATCAAAACATTAAGTTAGTATTGCAGAAACTCTCCTATGAAAAGCATCAGTTTTCTATTTGTGTGGATCTAAAAATGGGGAGCATATTGCTTGGGCAGCAAGGTGGGTACACGAAACACCCTTGTTTTATCTGCTTGTGGGATAGTAGGGCGAAGCATTATTGGAAGAGGATTAATTGGCCAATAAGACAAAATATGATTGATGCCTAGAAGTAGATTACCTACTCGTATTCATTTTCTTTTAAATCTTTATCTAAGTAAATATTTGTTACAGATCGATTCAACATTTGAAATGACAAAAAGGACGCAAGAAAATATATTATTCAAATATTTATTTAAAAAATCTAAACCTGGTACTGATAGTAAAGGTTCTACAGAAAATCAGTGTTCAAGTGTTTTACCACAGTGATACTGCTACAAGTAGTTCTGGTACTTCTGCTGCCGTTCCTGGGACTGTGGATGATGTTTCTCAGCATGTTTTAGATGTGGGCTATTATACGGGATCAAACACCAAAATTGATAATGATTTAAAGTACAGATTGTTGAAATCTCCTTGGATGCCAGAAAAGACATTCAAGTTTCCAGTAAGTGACGATAAAAGAAAGGTAAAATTTGAAATGCTATGGTTTTAACGATTCTCGTGGTTGGTTTACACGAGTACAGCGCAACAAGGTGCTTTATGTAAATATTGTGTATTATTTTCCAGAGATTGCGCAGGTAAAGGTTCTCATCAGCAGTTGAAATCCTTAGGTACTCAGCCGCTTACTAAATGGAAAGACGCTGTACATAATTTTAAACATCACAGTGAAAGCCAGTACCACAAATCTTCTGTATTATTGGCTGATAATTTTATGAAGGTGTATAATAAATCTCAACCAAATATAATAAGTCAGATTGATAGCGGATACCTAGCGCAAATAGCTGAAAATCGGAAACGGCTCATTCCGATTATTGAAACAATTATATTATGTGGACGTCAAGAATTGGCACTGAGAGGTAACTGCGACTCAGGTCCAATAAAAATTAATGATGCTGAGCCAGAAACAAATGATGGAAACTTTCGTGCTATCTTACGGATGAGATGCAGATGTGGAGACTCAAATCTAATAAAGCACACAGAAAATATGACATTGAACGCTACCTATCTAAGCCCGACCATACAAAATGAACTTATTGCAATTTGTGGTGAAATAATCCAGAAAAAAATTGTGCAAGGATTAAATTCTGCGAAATTTTTTTCAATCCTTGTTGACGAAACTACTGATGTTTCACGACAAGAACAGATGTCCATTTGTCTAAGATATGCCGAGCCAAAAGATAATGGGTTTTTCTTGCGTGAATATTTTTTAACTTTTGTAACAGTTGAAAATACAAATACAATTTGCGAAACCCCCAAGGTAGAAAATCAAGAAAATCATGATGGGTTGTTAAGATTTAAAGAAATTTATAAAGCTATTGTTGATACACTAGACGACTTAAGCACTGACATGGATTCTGAAACATCGTCAAAGGCTAATTCTTTTCTGAGATCAGTCATTTCAAGTGATTTTGTTATAAGCTTATGTCGGTCTAGGACATTTGGGCTCGACCATTTGGGCGCGATCGTTTGGGCGCGGCCGTTTGGGCACAGAGACCTCTGGGCGCGGGGACATTTGGGCGCGAGCTATTTGGGCGCGGGGACATTTGGCGCGAGGAAATTAAACACATATTATTACGAGTACTATTACTGTTTTATTTTCTAAAATAAAATATATACAAATTTATAGAAACTAAATTTTAAGCAGTCATTTTGTAATTGTATGAAATTCCTCTTAAAAATTTAATAATATTCCTATTATTTGCACCATGATCATTATTGTAATCTTCAATCAGTATTTTTATTCTTTTATTAGCCTGGATAAATTTTTGTTTTTTAGGTGTAGGCTCATTTTCCGCAAGTAAGTGCTCATATGCAACAACTTAAACAAAATTTGACAGAAAACTCAGTAGCCAACTTTGTTATGGGCTATTTTAAGATTTCAAATAAGCAGAGGTGATTGTCCTACGACGTATTTTTCCAATGGTAGTATTAAAAAAAGTCCCATATGGATCCAAATTTATGGCACACACTGTACATCCAGAATTGCTTCGATTAAAACATTCAAATTTAATAAAAATCTAAGAAGCTTTTATTCTTACTTTAATTTAGTATTTCTAATAATAAATTATCTTTTTATTACAATAATTGTAGTAAAAAATACTTACTGACAAAAAAGTTAATGAAAATACAAATTAGAAAAATATAATCCACTAATCAAAATATTTGGAATGGGACTTTTTAAAAGCTGAATTAGACATGTGGCGGATAAAATGGGTGGAAGAATCTGAACTAGATCGACCAACATGTGCTATTGAAGCTCTCGGAGAATGCAACCAGACCTTATTTCCAAACATTCACAAACTTTTAAAGATGTTGGCGACACTGCCTGTTTCTACATGTACTCCTGAGAGGACTTTCTCTTTCATGAAACGCCTCAAAACTTTTTGAGAAACTCCACAGGCCAGGAAAGACTAAACGGTTTGGCGTTAATGTCAATCCACCGCAGAATTGACGTCGACACCGTGAGGTAATTGATTTGTTCGCTGCAAAGAAAGCTAGAAGACTAAATTTAATTTTTTAATAAGGTGTTAACATTTCTCTAATGGTTTTTTAATAAATATATATGATAAGTAACACCATTTTATTTCTTTTATTAAAATGATTTTATGTTTTTCTACTGTTCCACCAAATCAAACCCCCCGAAATTATTTTCCGGCTACGGCCTTGTATGGAGTAACCTTATTCCTCTTGACTCCTTTGATAACTTTTTTGTTGATATAGAAGCCATGTTAAGAAGAGGTCTCTTTGAATGTATAAGGTTGAGGATTTTTGTAATCAACCAAAGCATTTGGTTCAGTATCAGGCAATGAAACGTTAGCTGTATTAGAATCAATCTTTTCACTTTAGGTATATGGCCATATTGCCGAACCCTGTTGCCTAATTTTTGCTAAAATAAAAAAACATTGAAGTAAAGATTTGAAAAGTTGAATGTCCTTTTTATTCTAAAAATTATGAGTAAACTAATAATAATAAATTTTATTTTAACAGCGATTGTTTGAATTTAAATGATTTACTTAATTTATGTTATCTGGTTAATAGTACAGTAAGTTTAATTTTAGCATTGTATTTGTATTTTAGTACAATAATTTTACATTATATTTCGTATGGTCGTCCAAATAGATAGGCGCGTGTATAAATATTTGAACTTTTTTTATATTTTTAATTGAAAATAAGTATTATCCTATAGTTAATATTATTGTCATTTTTTTTATTACCAAGATTTAATTTAAAAATTTTTGTTTTTCACCATACACAATAGGTTCTTTCGTGCGTTGTTGGTGCCGTGTGCACCAGTGTAAATTACATCACCTTATTTACCTAGTTTACTTCCTCCTTATTCCTTATACACATATGGAGTGTAATTCACTCCTGCTTAATAGCTGGTGGAGAAAATATCCACCAGTGGACAACACATGGCTGACAGGAAGGTATAAACTGACGCAGGCAAATCATCAAAAACATTTATTTGTAATTAAAATAACAAAAAAATATTTAAACGGCAATATCTTCAGAGTTAAATTTTATTACTTATCGGGTTTTCGCTCTGGATCTTCGGTATATTTTTTAGAGTATCTACTCCCTTGAAACGGTAAATTCGGCAGCATTTGACAACCACGCCTAAGTTCATTATATTCCATAACGTATTACACCATAGCGGATAGCGTCTATAAATCCCTCATTTCTTTAATTTGTTTTAAAGAATTCACAATTTTGAATTCTTGCCCCCCTCCCCCCCCCCTTGGAAAAAGTTCTGGCGGCGCCCATGATCATGTCTCCAGACAATGATTTTGTCTTTTTCTTTTAAAAACTGTTTCTGTCACGTTTTTTGGCAATGAAAATTTAATTCATGTAATATTTTTTGGAGATAAAGATATGATATATTTTGAAGAATTTCATTTCGAAAACAAAAAGAATGTGCCATTTACCTAGTAAATACCTATCGGGTCGAAAACATGCATGTACTCGTTGCTGCAGATGCAAATTCACACCATTTAACATGGGGAAGCAGTGACAACAACAAAAGGGACAAATGTTTACTTGAATTCATTCTAACCAATAACTTAAAAAATACTGAATCGTGCAAATGAACCTACTTTTGTAACCAGTAGACAGAGAGAAGTTAATGATATTACGCTTGGTTTTCCCTTCGTTTTAAATCACATTGGCAAGTAGTATGTGTCTAGAGAGCATTCGCTTTCAGATCATCGGCATATTCTCATGAAACAAACCATCTTATGGAGGGGGTAACGTTTTTAAACTTTTATTTTGCATTTTTTGTATTTAATTTTTTGAATGGAGAATCTTTCAAGAATATTGTGTGAAAATTTGAGATGAATCGGAGCAAAACTAATGAAGATACAGTGGTTTAAGCAACCGCGCCTCATACATGACTCAGCGCATCAGAAAACACCTGCTTGTTACCTGAGGGGCTATTTTCAAATCCGAGAGAATTCATTTCTGTCAAGAGAAATGTCTTACCTTAACGTAAAACAGTATTTTTGAGGCTCTTAGGGGCAGTGTCAACTCACTGACTGTTTATTTAGAGATAATTAAAATTTTAATTTTAATCCTCGAGGTCTTTCAAAACAGCGTTTTCACATTGACATATCACATTTCTGGTGAGAATCTTGAGATACATGAGTGCTCCCAAAACTTTGAAAATAGCTCCCCTGGCAACTGTTTCGGACTTTTGGTACGAATGGCAAAAAGCTGCAGCTGGCAATGCAGGGCTGCCAGATTCAGTACGTTTGTACTGAATTCAGTACTTTTTCAACTTTTTCAGTATGTCAGTGTTAAGTTATTAGTTTTAGTACGTTTTTGTTAAAAACTGTCAATTCAGTACCATTTTCAATACTAATTTGACATTTTCTGAATAAAGTGACGTATTTTACTATACTTTGTTTTTAAACTAAGAGGAGCGAATTTAAAAGACGCATTTACACAGGGAAAAGTAACTAGATTTGTTACTAAGAGCGAGTTTCGAAATATAGTCGTGTTCAAAATTTTTGAAATAATTATTTTTATCGGCCTTAGTCGGTGAACGGCCAATGAGCGGTTAAGAAACGAATAAATGTCATAGAAGTAATATTTTAATTGGTCCCAGACAACGGTCGCAAATTTCACATTATTGTGATCTGAAATGTATGTCTAAAACGAAATGTCACTGTCAAATTAAAGTCAATATGGTTGTTGATTGATGTCAGAAATACTTTTTTCTTGCTTTTATAATCGACTTTTTGAAAATAACTATGATATTTTTAAAATGGATATTAAATACTTAAGAAAATTGTTAATGGAATATCCAGATGTAGCCAGGTTAGTATAAAATATAAAGATCTGTTCACATTTTTAAGGATATATTTGTTATAGGTATAAAAAGTAAAAGTTAATCAGTGAATGACAAGTGGATCACAAAGTAACTGGTACCTCTTCTATGAGTAATGTGGATATTATGGCTTATTTAGTGTTAACCCATGGTTAATGCGCTAGAGGGCAAATAAGGTCATTCAAAAGTTTACAGGCCTATGAGTCAGAATTTGTTTTGAAAACTGGAACCAACATTTTCATAACACTACATGTCAACATATATTTTTTAAAGTGAACTATTCATACATACCTATGTATTAATTTTAAGTATGTTTAAAATATTTTTTTATGAAAATAATGTTAACTCATTATCCCTAACTAAGTAGTAGATGGTGTTTTAAATAGTATAACAATTTTGTAAATAGTTTTATTTTATTCTAATAAATAAAATTTGCTTGAATATTTAGTTACATTTTAATCATTTTGGTTAGAAATTCATCAATTTTTAGTTTTAAAAAATCAATAATAAAATTATTTTTTTCTAAAATACTTCGGAATTCATTTCTTCATGGTAATCTCCCATCTTTTTACCTTCAAAAACCAATAATGCATTTTCTACAAAACCTTCAGAATCAGCATGTAAAATAATGAGGTGTCTTCCCTTTCTTGTAATGCTTTTCAGGAATTGCTACCTTTAATAGTACTCAGTGTAGAAGGATCCATCATTGTAGATTTTCAATACAATTGCTTACTGAAGAACTATTATTTACGAAATAAAGTAAAAACTAAGTAATGGATGAGATATCAAATTATAAAATGTCAGAACTGTCAACAATATCAATTATTAGCTGATGTTTATGCTAAAAAGTAATGTGTGAAACTGACTGTAATCTGACCAATCAGAAGGCTACAGAATTGCCAACTTAAATTCAAATCGCTCCTCTTAGTTTTAAAACAGAGTATAACAATGGATGACAGTTGACAGTTAAGTCATGTGATGAGTCAAATAATTTATTGCACGTTTGCTTAAGACTTTTTTTATTATACATAAAGATTATAAAATTTAATAATAGTGTCAAACTTGTTCCATTTGTTCCTATAGGGTAAAATTTTTGTAAATATTTAAAATTTTTCTGTATAAGTTATTTAATAGTAAATGAATTTAAATCTCTAGCCATTTTTAAGGTGTTGTTCGATTAAGGTATTGGTATACTTTCATAAAATATAGATTTTTTAAATTTGGTTGTTTAGTACGTTTTTTTGAAATTTAGTACGTTTTAAAATGTTTTTCAGTACCATTTTTCATTTTATTTTCATTCTGGCAGCCTTGTGGCAATGCATTGGATTCGTTAAAACATACGTACAGTGCTCTTCCCAAGGATGTTTTGGATGCCTATTTATGAAGATCTGAGCAAAGATACCCTCCTGGAGCGATGTGTCGGTAGCTTTATGCACCAAAGCACTTGAGTGGAACCTTTGTCATCATTGAGATTGCAGCTTACATAGCAGCATGTGTCTTTAGTGAAGGTTCTTCTGCTTTACTAACCTCCATGCAAGACATGGGAATCAGTAACTGACTCCATGCGTACAAGCCGAGCTAAAAAAATGGACTAAAGAAGGCAGGATTCGTCGTAGACAGGAGCAAAAAGATGCTTTAGACAACATGAATGATAGCAATATCCTTTATGGACCTAGCATCGATGATTCAATGTGAGATAAGCCGATAAAATGTGCTTATGAACATTTTATTACAAATTTTTTAGTGTTCAAAACTTTAAAGCGTTTTTCCCACAACTCATGTTTCCAAAATCGGTACCCCTAATAACATTTTGAAATTTTGAACACTGTTTCTGTACATAATTTACGAAGTAACGCTGGATAGTTTTTTGAAATTTACAATAACAAATTAGCCGATTTTTCTCGCAAAAATCGCTTTTTTCCCTTTAAAGTGTTCCCAAAAAATTAAAAATTAAAATTTCGAAAAAACCCTCCTAGCATTACCTGGGGAAAGCAATTATCTAAAGAAAGAACTTTGATTTTTTTTATTTCAGATGGTCCTACACCGAGTTATGAGGGGCACCACAATTCTAGATTTTTCCGAGACGCTTCCGAATAATTACTACTATTGACGTATTTTTTAGTAATTCTTCTTGAAAATTTTCCACAATATTCTTCGAATATTATACTTTAATGTACCTACCGTTGGTTTTAATAAATAGTTTTTAACTGTATCGTCAAAAATTATTTACAAAAATGTGCCTTTTTTGTACGAATTAACGTTACCCCCCACTTAATTCTCTTAGATAGCCAAGCAGCTTTAAAGGCCCTTAATTTAAATAAAATCAAGTCAAAGCTGGTCTGAAACTGCCTTGGAATACTAAATGATCTGGCAACCTACAATAATTGGAATAGTAAATGATCTGACAACCCACAATAAGGTAAAACTGGTGTGAGTACCAGGGCATCACACCTTCATATGATGGGATTACACAATGATCCCATTACGTGTCTTACGTGTCTTTTTTCAATTTGATTTTGTCGCGCAAATATGTGCGTTGTGTTCGTGTCTCTATTGCGATCCATTTTCGTGTCGTGCTTAGCAATAATTTGTGATTGAAATAATAGTACAAACTAAAAAAATATTCAAGTCCACATTTAAACAAGCAGTCGAGGGTCGTTCGACGCAAATCTCTTTGAAGTTGGCAGCGTGTGTTGTATCTGGCGCAAATATTTGTGGGTTTCTTTGTGCGGCGCACAGTCCACATCTAGAAATATTTGCGTCAAATACAACGCACAACATAAATATTTACTGATCTGGACCCGGCTTTAGAGTCTGTAGGGAAGAAAAAGAAACCTCATACCATGTGTTCTAAGAATGTAAAGCTCGCTAGGCGGCGTCTCACCCTTTTCAGCCTAGCACCGAAGATAACGCTCCGGACCACTTGGTACGGAACTTAATAAAACTAACCAAATGTCCAGGACTATTCCAAAGATAGTACCTGAATACGGAAAGCAGGGAAATGCAATAGACCAAAGAGGCCGCAGTGTTCTTGGGCCAAACCTAACCCTACCTGTTTAGAACCGACAAAAATAAAGATAAAGACAACTAGCAGGTTTTGACAAGTTGAGAGGCAGGTTCTTAAAAAGTCGCAGGCAAATGCTAGTAGTTAAACTTCGAGTTTTACCAGAAATGCCAATAAGTACTTAATTTAGGTTTTACAGAAAAATACGCTGTACATGGTGCATATTGGTAGATTGGGAATCAAATTTGCCATTTAATAGTGAAATGGCTCTTAATAGGTGCCATTTAAATAAGTAAGATTTTTGTAAAAAGACACTTTCTATAAATTTAGTTTTTTTTGTACTTTGTTAGTAAAATAGCCACTGTTTCAAGTTTTTTATTTTATTTATTAAAAAAATATATATTATAAATAAATAAATAAATAAATTTTGTAAAACAAAAAATAGTATTTAAGCAGTTTTTCTTTTATTCTGTTTCTTGCTAATAAACAATTTTCTTAAAACTAACGATATAAATAAATATAATAACACAACAGATACAAAAATAAATAATAAAACGTCAAGCATATATAGTTGGAACCACCATAAACTTAAAGCGGGGCTTCTTAGCAATGGTCCTGGCTTGTATTTAAGGACATATTCGACTGCATGAATTGCTCGATCTAAAGGCTTCGATGGTTGGTCTCTGAACATTTTTGACACTCTTTGCATTTTTTCTTTGTATCTGAAAATTAAGAAAAACTATTAAAATCGAGTCGATTTTTTGAAATAAGTCAAAAAATGGGTCTAAAATTGTGTACGTCTTTTTATTATTTCTATTCTGATTGCTTTTATGATATGTATCCTACTGATTAGGCAACCAACATAACTAGTGTTTTCGTTGTTACTATAAATAGGTGTCACCACTATAGGACAGGCCCAGAAGATGACAGAGATTTACCCATAGGGTGAGTTGCATCATAATACAAGAAGCAGGCGTATTATGGTGTGGAATATGGCCATGATCCGATTAAAATTTATTTTGGCGCGCTGTTTTCGATCAGTTGATACGTCAGATTCGTAATAGCCCCACCTTCCACCACAATGCATCACCGTAACGTATAGTATCAATCTGCATAATATCATACCTTGTTTCAACCAGGAACCGGGTTTGAATTTAGTGCAAGAATGAACTTGGTTCTAGATGCAAGTTTAAACCCGGTAGATGCACCTCGTTTTTATAGAAAATTAATGTAAAAAGAGTAAATGTTTAATTTGTCAAAAACAATGTCCATAGGCCTTTAAATGGTTTGCTGAGCGAACGCGCGTCCGCCATGTTTAAAAGGCAGCAATATGAAAGTTTCGGGCACTTTTTTACGAATATGGCCGGGCAATAAGCATTGTCACCTCTGTTACCAATAAAATTAAATGAAAAATTAATTGATGGTGCATCATTAGTGTATTCTACGGTAGAAGCTCACAATTGTATTCAATTAAAGCGATGGTTAAAGTATCATGGACGTCCTCAAGGCGGAAATAAAGCAGAATTAGTTGAAAGGTTAGAATAACAATTATTGTAATGACAATTAAAATAGTATTGTTATGTGAATTGATTTTAAAAAATACCGAACGCTCAAAATTATTGTAAATTTTTTAGGATCAAGAACGCAATTCGCAACGGTGTCCTAGTAGATCCAAGTCTAGATAATGGGAAGTGGTTGAAGCTAGAACAAGACAAGCAACGTAATCATCAAGTAACAAATACTAGTCCTTCGTTGAGTTTTCCCAGTTTTTGGCAAAAATATACATATACATATAT
Source organism: Psylliodes chrysocephalus (assembly GCA_927349885.1). Taxonomy (NCBI): domain Eukaryota; kingdom Metazoa; phylum Arthropoda; class Insecta; order Coleoptera; family Chrysomelidae; genus Psylliodes; species Psylliodes chrysocephalus. The sequence continues at coordinate 9,295,165 of OV651823.1, read as the reverse complement.
TATTCGTGTAAGACCCTCAACATTAGTGATCGAATTTTAATAAATAATTTTGTTAAATATTAAAAAAAATCAGAGAAATTAGAGAGGTGGAAGACGAAAAGATATTACAATCTTTTTTATCTTCTTCATTTATAATTATTTCTGATGTTCTTTTTATTTCATCTTCTAGTTTATCATAAAATCATTGAGTTCTACTTAATGATAAAATTCACAGAAAATAAAACATTAAAAATAACTCAGGCAGTGATTACCGCGGTGATGTCTTTCCTTCTGGATTGCTTACCGATTATTTAGCGCACATAGGGATGGCAACGATTAATCGAATTATCGGATTAATCGATTAATGTATATAAATTAATCGATTAATCATTTGATATTTTTTCTATAATTTAATCAACGATTAATCGATTATTAATTAAATAATCGAAATTTGTTCGCTCATATTTAACAAACACTAAATTCCAATATCGACCACTTATTTAGACAAATTTTACCTTAGGATTTAGCACATTTTAACCCATGCATTTAACTAGTACCAAACGTCTACTTGCGCCGGCTTTTAGACAACCAGTTTGACACCTAAGTAGCGTGCGTTGTCTATTTTACATCGGTCATTGTTTATTGTCATTGAGCTTAGTACCCCCTATTTATCTTTATATTGTTCTTGTTTATATTGATGTTGTTTTTAAATTTTGTTCCGGTTAATATTTAAATATTTAAATGTAATAGTAAAAAATAAAAATTATTTCCCAATACCTGTTTTCGATTTTATCTTGGTCTTAAATTAGTCAAATAAAATTTAAATTTTCCCACGCCTTCTATACTTGAATGCTCCCACTTTAATGACCGGTTAGAATATTGCTGCGTTTGAGAATCCACATCGGATGCATCTGAGATGTAAAAAATCTTTGATCACGTGGTTCAGTATACGTAAATGTAATGGGACAGATGTGTCCGATGTGGATAAAAAAACGCTCGAGATGTAAAAAATGCATCCGATGTGGATTCTCAAACGCAGCATATATCTTCTTATTATTTAAAGGCCTCAGCTGTCGTGGCTATTCGGTCACCACTAGGTATGTCAAATAAAATTTTAGAATTTTAATTATGAAATAATTTTAATCACAAAAATAACAACAAAATTTATAGCTTATGTTTTAAGGCTGTATGTCACGATACTAAATTAAGTACTAAATTTAGCACTAAATTAAGTTATTAATTTAGTACTAAATTTAGAACTAAAAATATTTTTTTCCGTTTGCAACGATACCAATTTTTAGTACTAAATTTACTATAGGCGCACGCGCATTGACGTATTAATACGTGAAATTAGTAGAGAAATGAAATATTCTGTGTGAAACAGACAAATGAAGTAAATGGTGTTTTTATTATCAATTTGACACTAGTTGACTTGACAACAACCAAATACAGCATAATAACCACGAAAAAAACAAAATCAAACAAGCGAACTTTATTCAAGGCGATAATGTAAAATTGTCGCTAATTAAAAATAAAAGGGTACAGAAAATACCGTCGTGTCAACTTTTTCTATGAAAAACTTCTGCGCAACATTTCGGCGCACTTTTAGTACTAAATTTAGTAGAAAATAGAACAAGATCTAATTAATTAACGACTTTTTTTAGTACTAAATTTAGTACTAAATTTGCTGTTTGCAACGTGAATTTTTTTAGTACTTAAAAAATGCATTAATTTAGTTCTAAATTTAGTACTTAATTTAGTATCGTGACATACAGCCTTTAGTGCCTAATTTATTAATCATTTGACTATTTTAATCGATTATTCTGTTTTGATATAATCAAATATCGATTAGTACTATTTGATTAATCAAATGATTGATTAATCGATTATTTAATAAAAGTTGCCATCCCTAGGCGCACATGCATGAGCGACCGAATGATAATATAAGCGCCAATTTTAAATATTTTAAATATAATATAACAATACGCTAGTTCAGTGATGGTGTAATTATGGTTCCACTGACAATTAAAGTGACAGTAGATTTTTTGAGTGCGTTTTGTTCGTATTGTTTACCTAAATTATATAGTTTCTTCACTTTTATAAATATATTCCTAAAGTAAGTAGATAACATGCATCAAATATACGAGTACAATCATTTATTTACCAATTACATACCTTTAAACTATTTTTTATGACCTGTAAACAATATTTAGAAATAAACTAAAAACAGTAAAAACGTATACGTCAAATTTATTGTTTTTGTTAAAAATTTGGTTAGAAATAAATGTCAGTGGAACCAAAATGACATCACACCGAACTGGTACTTTCTCAACTCGTGCGGTCGCAACTCGGGCGTAATATAAAACTACCTGAATTCGTCGCATCTCGGGCGCCCTCCAAAATTGTGCACCTGTGAGTTCGCAACTCGGGCGTCGACGGGATATGAAATTTGACCATAGTTTATGTACCCTGATTCTGATTACAATCTGATGTGTAGAATAAAAAATATAGAGCATGATATTGGGATCATTTTCAAATTATTGGCGATTTCTAAAATATTTCCGAAAATAATTTGGTCACTAGGGGTATTATAAGTGAAAATGAGAAAAATTCGAATTTTGCACTTTACCTCAAATTTCCCGAATTCGGTCTATTTTAGAGAAATGTATGGAACAAAAATTATAGAGAATTACATTGTAAGCAACTTTTATTTGAAGAATTTTCTTTAAAATTCGAATTTTGCACTTTTTGTCAAAATTCTCGAATACGGACCATTTTAAGGAAATCATGAATATGATAAAATAATATATAAATATTACGAAACGCCTCAGAAACATTTCTAAAACATTCCTAAATTGTAAAAATATCCTGTAAATGTAATATTTCATATATTTTATAAATAATAATTTGAAACCTATCAGAAATATAACATACTGATATTTCAGAAATGTATCAAACAACAGACGCAAACTTCCAATTATTTAGAATATATGGTTTTCTCTAATATAAAATTATAGTACTTAAAATAAAATGACTACAACATAACCCATCTTCTTTCTCTTCTTACAAATGAGAAAATTTTCAAATCTTGGCCATTTACAACATAACAAACATAAACCAACTTAATATTTCAAGTATAATCAATGAAAATGTTTAAAAATATGATTGCAATAAAGTAGAATAATTAATATTTTTAGGTAAAATATAAACAAAACGTCAAAGTGTTTCGATACAATAACGTTTTTATTACGAGTTTTATGTAATTTAAAGAAACGTTAATATTAAACGTGTATGTATCTTAATATCCAACTTTCGGTTGTACCACAATTACATAATAACATTTAAAAAGAATATTAAAATAAACTAGAATAATTAATATTAAATTAACGTAGATATTTGGTTTACATTATTAACCAAACGTTAAAAAGGTTGAAATACAATAATATTTTACATGTTATATATATTTAACAAAATGAGTTAGTTACATAACAACGTTTAAATATAATATTAAAATATAGTTAAATAATTAATATTCAAATAACGTATATATTTAGTTTAAAAAATAAACTAAACGTCTAAAACCTTATATGCACCCATTAGATATCAATTTTTATGAGTCGTATACGATTTGTCAAAAAAAAATATTTTTGGCCAAGAGTAAAGTACATTCATTTTTGACAAACCTCGTATACGACTTATACAATTTGATATATGATGGTTGTATTTTAAGGTCTGAGATCACGCACAATTTTTTATAAGGACATTTTTTTCATAAAATTATTAATAAAAAAAAGTTTTCCATATACTGTCCTAGTATACGGCTCAAAAATGTGATGTATTTTAGGTTTTAGACCATCCACAACTCTTTATGCTAAATATTTTTTTTTTTTGATAAAACTAATAAAAAAAAGTTTTCCATATGTAGCCAACTTACACAGACACCCTACATAAAAAATGTATTAAAATAAAAATTGAATAGCTAGCCGAGGTAGGTACACTATTATTTATCAATCTAATTATATAATAAATAAATTACACTTTTTTCAGTAAAAACTACAATTTCAAATGTCATAACAATGTAATGTAAAGATTATGTTCGCAGAGAAAGATAAATAAAAAATCTTGTTTTATGAAAGTTACATAATATTTAAAAACTGGCAAGCTCCTCCTGTACGGCACTCCGTATATAATTTTAAGTTTAAGCCGAAAGCACCTTCTCAGGTACCGATCCTTGAACGCCCGAGTTGCGAAGGGTATTTAATCTACCTGTAGCCTTCCGCCCGAAATGCGAAAAATTAAGGATTCCGCCCGAGTTGCGACGCACGAGATGCGCATAAATCCACCGAACTAGCGTATATAATTAGAACGAATAAAAACTATTATTCAAATAAAATAATGAAATGGGATACAAATAAAAAAAATCACACAGCAAAAGAAGTGTACAAGATATAGTTTAACTTAAAGTTATTATCCTAGTATCAAAATATAGTATGGTGCTATTTGTAACAAAACTGCTTATTTTACTGGAAAGTGTAAATAATATAGCCAGAAAAGGACCAGAAAAAAATACTTACGACGGATTTGTGATAACCTTCTTTATTGCTTCATACAAATCATTTTCGGTTAAATCTAAGAAACTCAACCGTTCGCCGATGCCTTTTTTCTGAACTCTAATTGAGTTTTGTATCTGATCCCCAAAAACTGGAATGCAAATCATAGGTACTCCAAAATGAATTGCTTCGGTTGTACTTAATAAACCGCTGTGAGTAACAAATGCGATGGTATTGTTATGAGCTAAAAGAAATATATATTTTAAGACTAAGCAAGTTATGGATGATACAAAGAAAACATTAAAAAAATAAAATTTATTAGATAAGGCAACTAGTTTCGGCAATCATCAGCCAGAACAAAAATTTTCAATATGCTTTAAATGTTTCGTATTACATATTTTCTTCGTTTAAAGAAGAACCTTTTGTCGCCCTGTGGAATTAGAGATGACCATTATTTACTGACTTGTAATTATTATTACTTAAATCTGAAACTAAACTGAATAATAATTCGAAAGAAGAGACTAATGGACACCTTGAACCCCTTAAAAAAGAATTTTAGTCTCAATAATAATAATAAGTAACAATGCTGAAAAACAGAATGTTCTTCCCGATTAAATACATGATCTGCAGAACGATTTTTGTCATATAATTTGTTTCATGAAAAATCGCTGACTCATTTATTGTATACTATATGTCCAAATAGCACCATGGTCGCCTTTCGTAGTTTAATTCCATTAACCTCAACATTACTCTGTGACAGTGAGAGTGGATTTATAAATCTGCTTCATATCAATGTGCTTGCGATTGGTAATATCTTCATTTAGGACTTGGCTGCTTTACTTCTATTAACCAACCTATTGAGTTTCATCTTCAAATTAACATATAGAAAAGAACTACCTTTCAACAACTCTCAACAAATCACATCAGCAGTTCTTTTAGATCAAGCCTGCACAACATACGGCCCACGGGCCGCATGCGGTCCGCCATTGTCGTTTTCTTGGCCCTTTGTCCGTTGACCAGTTTGGCCCGCCTACGTCAAACTATACATTTTTAAGTTACAAAATTACATTTAGGTATTAATTGTCTTTTTTAGGAGCTCGATATAAGCTGATGACTTTTTTGTCAGAAGCTCGATAGAAGGACTTGGTTTATAAAATTATAAGGTGAGGATCTCTTTTTAGAATCTGAATAGACCACTTTGACCTGCTTTATACATTTATAAGCTCAGGTCTTTCTTGGCCCTCGTACACTTACGGTTTTTGAACTGGCCCTTTGAAAATCTCAGTTATGCAGGCCTGTTTTAGATGTTCAAAACCCTTGACCTACTCTCGCATGCTGGACTAATCAAAAAGCTCATGAACATAGGTCTCCCCTCACCAGTATCTCCAAACTCATTAAATAACACCTCACGGTCAAATTAGGTAACGCCCTGTCAGATCAATTCACCCCACTCGCTGGGATACCACAGGGCTGCATTCTGGCCCTTCTCCTATAAGGTTTTCGTGGTTTCACTAAATCATATTTCCCACCTTATACTATGGTCTTGTCATACAGTTCCTACGCGGCAACACTTAGGAAAATAGCCTAGCTAGGTAATACAAAGAAAATGATAGTATCTTGTAACTTACCAAGAATATCTGTTTGTGGCATCCATTTGAATAAATATACATTATCCGGTTTATTAGGTATTTCAACTGAACATTTCCACAAAAATCTTTGACGAAATTTTCGAAATGCGTTTATAAACATATTAAACTGTTCCTTTGACAAACTGGTGCATTGTATATTTGTTCCTAAACTGACAAGTACAGCTCCATGTTCAGCACCATCTAAGATACGTTGAATGTCGTTGGGAAGTTTTTTAGAAACAATTTGAAAACCTCCTACTTCTGCTACAGCACTTGTCGTTAATGATGGTCCTGTGGTTAAAGGATGTGAAAACAGTAACATGATTTCTGTATTCGTGACTATTTTTTTAAGATCCATTTTATTCGGAAAATATTTATCCACAAGAGCTTGTTGAGCGGGATAATATACCAAGTCTTTGTACACAAAATCATATACACTTACTAAAGAATTCCGAAGTCTTTCGTAAAAGTTCATTTGATTATCATTTGGTGTTAAAGCAAGAGGACTAATTGAAGGTAATTTTAAATTTCCAATAAAATGATAATTGATATCGCTTACAGGCTGCGAACTGAACACAATTAGTGGAGCTTTAAAATGTTCGGCAAACGCCATATGAGCTTCATTACAATAATTATCCACGATGACCAAGTCGAATGTACGATTGGAATCGATCAATTCTTTAATAATTTTTTTTTCAAACAAAGCTTCTGCATATCTGAGGCCTATATCCAGAGAGAGTTTTTGCAAGGAAAATAGATTATATGTTGGCCAGTTTATCAGATCATCTAAAAAAAAAGAAAATAATGATATTAGATACAATAAAACCGCTTGAATTTATACAGGGTGTCCAGAAACGCTCTTCAAAGAATGAAACCACGAAATCTAGAACTGATTTTATGACGATTTAGCCTAAATTACCTTAGTCCAAAAATGCTTCCCAAGGGAGCTAGAGCTCTTTGAAGATAGCGCTCTAAAATCGGTTTAATTGAAATACCTTCAAAACCTTAGATTAAAGAGACCGAATATGTAACATTGCACACTGCGCATGTTGTCTATTTTAAGCCAAAGTAACCCACCAATTGAAAATCATTGTTGCACGACGCCACCCGAATTGCTCCTATTTCCATTCAGCGATCACCTCCACCTGAGTTTAATCACCATTGACAGCTGTTTTTTGATTTATTTGTTGGTATTTTAGCAATTTAAAGTGTTCTAGTTATTCAATTTCAAGTTCAAAATGTCACGATGTATCTTGAAAAATTGTATGTACTTATAATACGTTTTCAGCGGTAAATATTTATTAACGTTTTCACATAAAGCGCCATGATTCTCTGGGCTGAATACTTCAGATCCGCATTAAGGGGTTTCAATAAATATTAAGCATCAGAAATCAGATTTCATATTACTTACATAAATTTACAAAAGATTAAAATTTTGAACATTTAATTTAAATAAATAGTAAATAGGCATTATTGCTAACGAAATTTTGTATTTAAAAAGTAGTTTTATAAGAATGTTTTCTAAAGGTAGTTTTTAGCCCTTTTTGGTAGATAAATAAGAGGTAAAGAATCATAGTTGCTAGCTAAATTTTATTTTTATAAGGTATTTTTATAAGAATATTAGATGAAATACAGGATGACCTACTTAAAATTTCAAGGTGCATCTTATTTGCGGTCAAATCGAAAGTGACATTGAATTTTCAGTCTTAAAACAAAGTAATCTAGTATAAGCAAAAAAAAAATACTAAAGTTACAGGAGTTGTCCGATTCCACCGTTGTGTTAAACGGAGATTAAAATGACAGTGTTAATGTAAAAATGTCATTTTAAACTTTTAAACTTTAAACTTTAACACAACGGTGGAATCGACCCTTAGTCACGTTAATAAAATGTTACATTACAAACCCCTAAACAACTCGAACATAATTTTCGTTTACTAAAAAAAATCCAAAATTTAGCAATATTTATTTATTATACAATCGAATGCGATTTCAAAGATAACTGGATCAAAAAATCCGAATCTCTAAATTTTGGAGCTAAATGCTCAGATAAAAGCAAGCGACCGATAGGGGTTACAAAAATAATCGATTTATCGACAATTCTGATATTTTTTAATGAAAATCGATTTATCCGCTGTTTTTATTAAATTATTTTCGTTTTTTTTTAAGATAATGTATTAATCGATTTTAAAGGAAATACAAAAAAAGTAGATTTATTCAAAATAATCGATTTATCGTTTAATCAGTTTTTTAATTATTTGATTATTTTCGATTTTTCAAAGATATATGAAAATAATCGATTGAATATAATCGGTTATTTTACATAATCGATATTTTTGTTATTTTTTTTAAATTATCGATTTATTGGATAATCAGCTTTTTAATAATCAATTATTTTCGATAATCGAATAATCAATTTCAAACGAAATATGAAAAAAAGGATTATTAGAAAATAATAGATAATTCGTTTTATTTTTTGTAAAATCGATTTATCATAGAATCGGCTTCTTAATTAATTGGTTATTTTCGATTAGGCGATTATTTTGGAATTATTGATTATTTTTGGTATTTCAAAGATAATCGAATTATCGATTTTAAAGGAAATACAATAAAAATAGATTATTGATAATAATCGATTGATCGAAAATAATCGATTATTTAAAATAATCGATCATTCTGTTTTTTTTTTAAATCGATTTAACAGTTAATCGACCTTTTAATTAATCGATTATTTTTGAAATACAATAAAATAGATTATTGGTAATAATCGATTTATTATAGAATCGGCTTCTTAATTAATTGATTATTTTCGATTAGGCGATTATTTTGGAATTATCGATTATTTTCGGTATTTCAAAGATAATCGAATTAACGATTTTAAAGGAAATACTATAAAAATAGATTATTGATAATAATCGATTGATCGAAAATAATCAATTATTTAAAATAATCGATCATTCTGTTTTTTTTTAAATCGATTTATCAGTTAATCGACTTTTTAATTAATCGATTATTTTTTATTAATCGATTATTTTCGATTTTTCAAAGATTATCGAATAATCTGTTTCCATGGACGAAAAAAAATGGTTTATTTGAAAATAATCGATTATTTAAAATAAACGATAATTCTATTTATATTATATTTTGTAAACACTGATTTATCGGTTAATTGGCTTTTTAATTAATCGATTATTTTTGATTTTTCAAAGATAATCAAGTAGTCGATTTTAAAGGAAGTGACAAAAAATATATTGTTTGAAAATAATCGATTGATCGAAAATAATCGATTATTTTCAATGATCGATAATTTATTTCGATAATCACTCATCCCTAGCGACCAAATTACTTTTAATAGATTTAAATTTTAAAATGTTATCTGGTTTCAGACATATGCATTTCTAGAGTTTTATGTGACTCATCCTTCATAATAATTAATATTCTTAAAGAAAGAAGCCTTAATATACTTTTTTCTGAGGTTACAATACAAAACAGCATTTTCTCATTTTGACTAATTTTTAATAATATGTAATAGCCGTAGAAAAAATGTAATGTTCAACTCATAAGGGTAGATTTGCAGTATTAGCCTGCGCTCATGCTATTTTTATAATACAATGAGTAACATTTTTTGCTCTATTAACAATATATTCTATTTCAACATTTTACTGTAATCTCTTGCAGAAAAGTCCGTAGTAAATAAACGCTAACGAAATATTCTATAAAAGGTCTTCTCTTTACATAAAATGTCGTGGCATCTGTTTCATATTAAAAAATCACGTTAATTTTATTTCATAATACAAAATTCGATTAAACACCTTTTAAATAAACCTAATAGTTCATTAAGATGCTAATAAACAAAGTCCGGTCCCTGTCACAGAGTTCGGGTCGCCGCCCAGTTCCCCCACTCTGTTAACCCTTCTTTAGAAATTGGCAACATTTGCGCAGGTTTAAAACCGGTGTATGTTATATCTCTGGTCTCTTTTATCTAAGTTCAAAACGGATTTTTATTAAATGATATTATTATGTACATTTATTTATTTGAATCTAACCAATCAAATTTCGTAAATAAGATTAGGTTATAAACTAATCACCCGAAACTCTCGTGTAAATAGTCTAGAAGCTAATTCAGCCGGAAAAATGTTGCTTTTTCGGAAAATTCAAGCACCGAAGGTCAAATCAGTCATCATATCAACATTTATTTTGTAATTCAAAATAAAATTTACCCGTAATAAAGAATTATAAAATGAATATAATAGAACGTTGATATTATTAAATATTATTTTTAATAATAAATTATTGATAATATTGTCTGATTGTCTCTCGCGCCGCTAGACTCCATATCGTGGGAGTAAACAACGGACAGTGTAGGCTTTTGCGCGATAATATGGAGTGAACCACAAAAAAGGTTTCTAACGTGGACCTACAAAAAGCCATGCACGTTAGATAAACCGTTACCCAGACAACACACATAGTGCAATGGACGTCCACTTTAGATCCATTTGAGGGCCAGAATGTCAATATCCGTATTCGAACATCCAATGTATGTCCGTTTATGATCATTATAATTTGACAGCTGCATATCGATGTCCAGAGAACGTCTGTTTTTAGACTTAATTTTAAAAGAGTATTTTTTTAACGTCCACTGAACGTCCATCTTAGGTCATTATTTATTTAGCCTACCAGATAATATCCATCTATATATATTTTTAATAGAATTGGTCATTAAAAATTGACAAATTAAATCTATTACATTTCATTCTATCAGCGGAAGATTTAAATTTTATTCTATTTTTCAAGTGGCTCCTTGGTCGAAGTCGCCTACCGCTTAAATGCCCAGAAAGACCATGGACGTGTCGTGAGTTCGATACCTGCTCTGGTCAAGTGATTTTTAATTAAAAAAATTAATAAATGGTGTATAGCGAGATGCGAAAATAATAAAAAAATTATTAATATTATAAAATAGTGTGTGGTGAGTTGTGTTAAAAAAAGTAGGGATGTGGCCTCAATTGAAACACACACACACACATCGCGAAAATAATCAAAACGGATTCATGGGACCCCAAAACGTAAAAATCCGTTGAAAAGTCGAGGTCGAAAAAATCATGATTCCTATAATACTTTCCTTATCTATATACAGATAGGAAAGTAAAAACTAATGCCTAATAAATTTTCTAAATAAACAAAAAAAATCTTTAATCGTGGGAAATAAGATAAAAGTAACCATCCATATAAACTGTAATAGAAAAAAAAATAAATCAATTTTTTAATCTCGTTGGTCTTTAAAACTTTGCCTAGCCCACACTATGTCTGTTCGGTTTCTTCAAAAATACATTGAGAACTATCAGAGGACTAGGTGTATGCGACGAATAATTTGGAATTGCAACTGTTCCACTGGTTCTCGAACGGTCTGCTTCGAGTTTTAAAGAAACACGAAATAAATTGTTGAAATATCTTTGATTCTGAAATGTTGACTACAGTTTAAATGTTACATTAGGAATTAATTATAGGGTCTTTTTTAATTTTCAAATTTCTGTTTTCTATCAAAAATTAAAGTTTTTTCTTTCGAAGATTAACTCGAGTTTCATTCAATCATAAAAATCCATTATCGAAACATTGTTTCTTAGATAATATACAAATTTATTTGATGACTAACCGTCTTTAATTTTTTTATCTATAATATTAAAATCTAATACAGGTAATCTGTTTGGAGGTGTGATAACATTACTAAGGACTATTATCTTTGGTGTATCTGGTTTTGAGGGTGCTAATGGCAGTTTTCTTCTTGAAAAATTTGTTTGTAATCGATTTTGTATCAAAATTATCTCATAATTTGATTGGTTTCAAGTGGAATGTTTAAAATGTGTCACCATTTCTTTATTTGATCAATATCAGAAGGAAAATTAAGAAAAATATTTGTTCTTAAAACTTACGTTTGAAATAGATCTATAAAATTTACTATTACAATTGGAAATTATGTATTTATAATAAATTTTTCCTGGCAAAGACTCGTTAAAGCATCAAAATACCTTTACTTAATTTTAAATAATCCTAAAAAACTTATATCTAATACTAAAATAAATAAAAATACAGTAGAACCTCGATAATCCGAACTAATTGGGACCGGGGGTGGTTTGGACTATCGACTCGTTCGGATTACCAAACAAAGTGCTTTCCAGGCATAGTAGCATGCAAAAAATGAACACTGACATACTATTTTCCATAAAATAAGAAGCACGTTGTATTGTTAAAGGTAAATAGTTTGTTTTATGAAGTACTACTGTGCTACAGTAAGCCCAGACAACACACCAAATCCCAGAGATATCCGCAGAATATCTTTTGTGGATATCCAATATATCCACAGGATATCAGAAATATTCCGTGGATCTAATATGGATATCCAAATGTCCGTCTATATCCAGGATATAGAAGATATCCTAATGGATATTCAGCAAAATATCTAATGGGTATCTTCCAAAAAATACAAGAAATCACAGAGATATCCACAGAATATATTTTGTGGATATTCAATATATCCAATATGGATATCCAACCAAATGTCCGTCTATATAGAATATATTCGGATATTCAGCAAAATATTTTATGGGTATCTTTAGTAGAGGTTCATAAGTAACCAATGATTATTGAATAACGTCGAAAGAAAATAGCAGAGATAAAAAATATTTTCAACACTCTGCCTTTGATTTTGCCCACTAAGGAGAAAGTCATCCTTATTAGGACTCTTCAGCAATAAATGAAAATTCTCAACTCCAGTCTCTAATGGAGTGATTAGGAAACACATTTCAATCGAACTCAGTTACGGCGGGTCGAGCATGAGTAGATGCGATAGTGGTATCGCCATCTATACTTAGTAAGCAGAATCAAATAACATCTAGTGGATATCCACGATGGTTTGCGTTCGCGCCTAGACTTTGATATATTTAGTGGATGTTCATGGGATATTGAATACACCTTAAAAAAAATTAATTTTAAATATCTGAACGGTACTATTAGCCACAATGGCGTAATTTTTTAATAATTTGCTATATAATTACTATTATTTATGGACATTTGCATGTCTATAAATTACATTTCATGATTAAGTATAAGGGTTAAGAAAAGGTCCTTTATTTCTCACACGTCAACGTGTGAGAAATAAAGGACCTTTTCTTAACCCTTATACTTAATCCCTACTACTCACATAATATGGCTACCCTCACTCAAAAAAAAAAAAAATACATTTCATGAATATAAAGTAGATATCTACCATGGACTGGACATTCAGTGGATATTGGAATGTTCAGTAGATATCCAAAGGATTTGGTGTGCTGTCTGGGAGGTAACTGTATTTTATGTAATATATTTCACATGAATTTCGTAATATTTTTAGTATACAATCTTATACACACACATAAAGTACAGTACTGTACACACAAAAAAATTATACTTTACAGTTTTAGCTTTAACTGTATTCATGGGCGCCCACAGGGAGGAGCAGGGGGGGCACTGCCCCCTGGCTTTTATGTTATATTATACATTTTAAACAAATAATGGCAGACCACTGTTTGCTGTAGTGTAACAATTAAGATTTCAATAAAATATATTTTCTATCTTTGTATGTAATCATCATTTACATATAAAAAACCAAATTTAAAAATGACTTACACATCCCCACAACACAAATACCAAGTCAAATAACAGCTTGATGACATCAACATATCAACGTGACGCTAGTCAACAATTTGTAACCACAGTTGCTCCCAAAATTTTTAATAAGCTACAAAGCTACCGATAAACAAAAATTATAACTAAATTACATATATTTCGACTCAAAGCTAAACAATATATTATTGTTAACTTGGATTTATTTAAAAAAAATTTGTAAATTGACTGATACACCCCACCCCACATTGAATTTTTTTTATTTGTTATCGTCACAACGCTTTCTGTAAATTCATACTTAATTTATTTTTATACTATAGCACACATAGGTGAACACACCTAGGTTCTTATTTTTCATTCTTTTTTTTAAGTTATTATTAGGTGACTGTCAAATATAAAATGTATAGGTAAATCATAAATAAATAAACAAATAAAATAAATATATAATGGGGTCTATTCTGTAACAATTCCTTTATATTTAACGGCCTTTAAAAATATTTTCTTCTTTACTTCCGTCATTATTTAAACGGATCTTTAAAATACATTAGAGGACTATCTTAAAGAAATCTGTTTAAATAATGACAGAAGTAAATTAACGAATACAAACATATTTTTAAAGGCCGTTAAATATAAAGGAATTGTTACAGAATAGACCCCAATGAGACCGTTTCGCTACGTCTGACAACGCTGCAGCCTGGCTCGGTTTCCAGCAGTGTTGCCACTTGTAACATAATTATGGAATTGTAACATAATTTTTCCTTAAAATTAAGTTAAACGATAATGTGTAACATAATCGATAATTGTAACATATTTTAATAAAAGTCAAAGCACCATCTACAGGAATATTACCGTACTTAGAGAACGTCTCTTGCTTCACGAAGCGAGGAATTCCCCGACTAAACGGGGTTCCCTAAAATTTTAAATCCAGAAAACATTGATCTCATGCAATAAATTGATAATCAGTGGCGACTGTATTGCCAGTCAATGAAAAGGTAAATAATTAAATAGTAATTGACAAATACTGGTAGCAAATTTCCCAATAATTTCCTGTTAAAGAATTGATACAGTGGTACTGTAAATTCACTAGGTATTATTAGCGTCACAAAGTGTAAGTAGTGAAAGCTACAATTTTAATGTTACACAGGAGATGATAAGATCAATAAAATCGTATAAACACAAGAAAGATGGAAATTTTGATACCGATTTATTTTGGTCTAGATTTAAGTTTTTGTGTTATTATTTAACCAAAGAAGAGTATCTAAAATCAATGAATGATATTTGTAAATTGTACGAGATAGAAAATTTAAAAGAAGAAGAACAGACATGGCACTATTTCTGGAAACATAAAGAAAACAGAATTGTTCTTTCAATGATTGACTTACTAGAATATTGTCAGTTTTACCCCGCAATTGCAAAAGCAATTGAAATTTCTTTATGCTTACCGCCCACAACATGTACTGTGGAGCGCTCATTTAGCAGTCTTCGAAGAGTGAAAACTTGGATTAGAGCTACAATAAGCGAAAACAGTTTGGACGGTTTATGTATGCGTTCATAGGCAAGTTATTCAAAAGGATAAAGAAATGTTTATAGAGAAGGTTATAAATGAATATAGTAAAACCAAAAGAAACCTTTAGTTTCTTTTTTCTGAGTGATAAGTCAACAACGTGTTTTTATAATTATATAATATATCTACTATTTTTTAATAAAATTATTTAATATACTTACTTATATATGTTTTTTGTTTTGCCCCCCCCCCCTGGAATAACGCTTATGGGCGCCCATCATGGGCGTCGTTTGGGGGGGGGGGCAAGGGGGGGGGGCAGTTGCCCCCCCCTGGCTTTTACGACTTAATCAACAACGCGTAAGATATGCATTACGAACAACAATCTCCTAGAAATAATATTCAGGCTAATATAGTTGAAGAATATTATAGGTTGAATAGGTATATTTATTGCATTTCTGGGTTCCGCTTTCCCGAAGACTTTGTTAGTTTGTCCTTAAGCCTGTTACATCCCAAAAACATAAAAAATATTTTTTTCACTACCGATAAGAAAATGAAAGTGGTGGAAAAATTTGGAATTGACAATTTTGAAGCTGAATACCAAACTGGAATACGAAAGAGCTTTCTGCACAAATGAGCGTCTCATTAATGATATAGCGTCCAAATATTAAGAATGTTTGGAACGCTAAGGCATGTTAAAACATGGCTGCGGTCTATTCGATCAGTGCGAAGTCATGGTAGGGGAAGCAAAAGGGATACTAGCGCAAGCTGCGGATAATTCGAGTATTTTTGGGCGATATTTTGTAATTTTGGCGTATCAAATATACGTATACATTTTACTTTTTACTAAAAAAATAGGTAAAAACAATAAAATGAGCAACCGGAGTTGCTATGTTGCAAATTATACTAGCAAAAAGACTGTAAATTATATGAATGTTCCGTAGCAAAATCGAAATTAAATAAAAGAAATAAATGGACAGCTGTATAATAAGAATAACAAAAACCTTTACTTTTGTAATAATTAAGCAATAAATTATTTTTTTATGATATTCTTTAACATCCCTTAAATCCTAAGTGTTTAGCAAATGATTAGATTTCTGCCTTTAATTATTGTATATGGCTGACATGCAATCTTGTGACTTATTGATAGGAAACCCGTTTTATTCATTAATTTCTATAGTATTAGTTCTTTCGAACCAAAAATGAAGAAAATATAAATTACAATCGCAAATATACCAATTAGTTTTGTTATTACGTTTAAATTCCACGTTATTATATAATGCTAATATTTTTATTTTGACATTATTTAACCTATTCTTCAATGACAACTTATTAGGCTTAGGCAAGATCTCATACATTTTCTCGTAAATACTTGCCTATGTTTTATTATTAATTTTTATTGAATTTTTTAGCTGAAGTAATAAAAATATAATAATTTTTTCACTTGTTTTAAAATTAAAATTAACATATATATTTCTTAATTACGAACTCTATTAAAAATTGTATTGTCAATATAGGCAAATATCGTCCGTTAGTTCATAAAATAGTTGGCGTTGCTGTCATGCACGGAGTGAATAATGAATGAAAGTAGGCTGACTGAAAAATAAATTATGTTTTCCGTTATCAATGTTTTTAGTAGAGAAAAAATAAATTTAAAATTTGCGTTTTCCTAGTGTTTTTTGTATTCATTGACATATTTGAGTGAGTTTTTTTATGTTTTTGTTTCTTATAAATTTTTATTTTTTATATTATTATGTTCATATTTTTCTTTTATATCACACCTTCTGTTTGTTTTTAAAAAATGTGCTTTAAGTTTCTTGTTTTTTTTAATTTTAGTTTTTGTCTTTTTTGTTTGGTTATTTTATTTATTAGAGACTTGTTATGACAACTTAAGTATCAGTTCTGTCAAATGGGTCAGTGACATTGTTAGGGTTACTACTAAAGTTCTACTACCCTTATCTTTATTATTCAGTGAGGTATCTGAATAATTTTGTTCTGTTTGAATGACTGGAACAAACACTTTCTTATGATGGATTCAATTATTCTGTGACGTCCTGGCTTACTTCCGGTTTTTCCGAAAATAACGAAAATCGAATTTTTTTTATTGTTAAATGGAAACACTCTCTTTTATTGTAAATTTAAACATTTTTATATAATAATCGTGTATTCAAAAATTTTCTGTCAGCTGTCAAAATGGCCGCGATATTGAATAATATTTTTTCTAAACATGTTACTATTAATTCGTTTATGGAAAAAATATAGGAATTGTAACAATACCCTTACTTCGGGTTATTTTGGAATAAAGTTAAACGTGGGAAATAAGATGATTTCAAATAACAATTTTTATTTTAATTATTAATCCCTTTACACAATGAATTATAATGTTTCAGAGGAGTTATTCTCTGAACCACGTAAACTAGCTAGCTAAAATTAAACAAAGTCCTATAACTAAAAATATAATAGATTCTACTCAAAATATCTAAACGAAAGAATAATTAATAGATACTACTCAAATATAAACTAAAAAACAATTATATATCTTTCTATGAATTATTTATGAAGAATTGTCTGTTATGTCTGGTGAACATTAAGCACATCCTGCGCTTTGGACAATCCTTGGTAACAAGGCAAGTGACTCAATCTAGGACAACTTCTTACAACTTAACTTACGGCTATGGTGCAGTGGTTCTGGCTTTGGCCTACTGTTCGCCTTTGACCTACTGTTCCTCTCCTTCTGACCCTCTCACAGCAGAAGCAAAAGTAGGAGATATTTACAGTTTCTTTGAATAAGACCACCTCAACTAAAGAACAATAATATAAGTAAAGTTTATTCTATATTCTAAAAGAAACTTACCGTGGTCACAATTCAAAGATACTTTACAAAATATCGAAGCGAATTCTTAATTGATGGATACAATCAATTTCATGACATTTGTCATCTCAGACCTAAACGTGCTAGATATCATATTTTGCATGATACAGTATGTTCAAAAGTAAATTGTCTCGTTTCAGAATGTACGATCTTTATAAAATCTTTGTAAGCTTCAAAATTCCCATTGAGATCCATTTACCGTATACCAGTGGCGTATCTAAGAATTTTTATTATTAGCAAACCGTTTAATAATTCCATCCGCTTTTATCTTCGTTGTTAATCGAGATATTGGAATTAAAACTTTTTTGTTTAAAAGCTTAGAACAAATACTGTCATATACTGGATTTAATTGGTGTGTGACGTCATGGCTTACTTGTGGTTTTTCGGAAATAACAGATAATCTCAATTTATTTTTAAATAGAAACCCCTTTTTTTATTAAAAATTTAAATTTCGGGAACATTTATGGAAAAGAATCATGTGTTGAAAATTTTCTGTCAGCTGTCAAAATGACCATCATATTGGAAAATATTTTATTTAATATGTTACAGAAAATTTTTAATATACGCCCCAAAAATGTCCCAGATATTCAAATTTTCAATAAAAAAAGGTTTTCATTTAAAAATTGCGATTTTCTGTTATTTCTGGAAAAGTTGTAAGCCATGACGTCACAGAAAAATTAAATTCATCATAAGAAAATTCTCTTATTTTTCATATCCTTTGTTTTCCAACAAATAAACATTCTAAATTTATTAAAAATTTTGCCCCCCCCCCCCCCCCTATAGAATTGTGTAACGACGCCCATGGCGCCCATGACTATATTGATATCAAAATGAAGACTATCTGGAATTTTGCTTACAGAGAAGTTAGAAGATAGTGCTACTGAAACTTTGTATTAACCCAAACCTAAATCTATCAACATCATTATCAACTTTACTTATTTTAAAACAATAATATATTTAGTCAGTACTTACCACTGTCATTATATCCACCAGTCTTTGGCAATTTGATTGTTTCATAATTTTTTATTTTCTCATTTGGCTCAAACTGACTTACTACACTCACTTCGTGTCCTCTTCTTGCCAATTCTGTCATAAGACCTTGCCCCAAAATGAACAGGCTATATCCATTAGAAGGCCATATGGCTAAAATTTTGGCACAGCTGGCAAGATTAAAAAATATTAATAATATTGGAAACGTATAAAAGTACTTCATTTTTAAGAATAACAACTCGACAATTTAAATTGTTAGATTTTATATATTTATATTAATTTTAGATATTATCTTAAATAGTAGAAGATAATCAACACATGTGAAGTTAGCATATCAATTCTTGGTATTTCCCATTTTAAGGAGAGTTCTTAAAGCATTCGATATAAATCTATACACAGAAAAAATTATCATCTACATTCAAGAAAAGCTTTACACTTGTTTGAAATAAAGCAGTTTGCTTCAAATAATATTTCTCGTTACGATATGAAAATAAATGTTGAGTGAAGTATAGGCATAATCTTGTATTTTAAGAGTTATAATAATTAGTCTGAGAATAAATTATTTCATTCGAATATAGAATTGTGAATTAATCCAAGAAAGCTCTTACGTTAGTATAAGTATGATATGCTCTTAAAACCGACTATTGCGTACTTGATTTAATGTTATAAAAGGATTCGATTCAAAGCATTTAAATTTCAGAACAAGAATTAAACTATTCGAATCAAAAACCTATGTACAGGGTTATTCATTATAAATTACCCACCCCTTAGCATCGTTATTATTGCCTATAGAAAAAAAAGTTTTAAATAAAAGTTGTGTGGTTATGACTAAATTTCGTTAAAATGCTATTAAAAATGCAGTAGCGTACAGATTTTAGGGGATACGCAGTAATAATTTTTTTTTATTAATGTGATACCCTGTATATTATTTATTTTTTGAAATGGTCCTTTCTTTCTGATTTTAAAAATATGTATATTACCCCCACTGTATGCCGTTTTTTAGGTAATAAACGTCAAGTATCTTAGTTAAACTTACCCACCCCTTATTATCCTTATTATTGCCTATAGATAAAAAGTTTTGAATAAAAGTTGTGTGGTTATGACTAAATTTTGTTAAAATGCTATAAAAGATACAGTACCCTGCAGATTTCAAAGAATACGAAATATTTTTTTTTTAAATGGTATACCCTATATATTATTTAATTTTTGGAATGATCCTTTCTTTCTGATTTTAAAAACATTTATGTTACCCCAACCGTATGCCGTTTTTGAGGTATTAAACGTCAAATATCTTAGTTAAACCAATATATGAAAAAGCATTATTAAAATAAGCTATGAAAATGACAACTATGATTGACAAGTGACAATTCTTTAATTTAATAAAATTGTTTAGAGTAAGGAAAAATATACAAAATAAAGAACAAAGATTTATTTAGGAAATATAAATAACTTATAAAAGATGTTCGATGTGTCCACCATTATTATTAATGCATAATTGATAACGTCTTCTTATATTTATAATTGCCCTGGCAATGGCTTCATTATTCATGTTCAGATTGTTTATTTCAAGTAGAATCCTATCTTTAATGGCTTCAATACTATTATTATCATTATTGCTATTGACAATGTCTTTTATATATCTCCAAACAAATGAATCCATAGGGGTCAAATCCAGACTGTTAGATGGCCATTTGATAGTTCCATTATTCCCTATCCATACTGGGAATACATTATAAAAATTATCTCTAACGGGTGCGACACTATGCGGAGTTGCTCCATCTTGCATCCAAATCATATGATCTAGTTCGTCTTCCGGAAAATTCTGTAAAAGAATATCTTCTGCTTCTGGAATAAGTATTTCCAGATAGGTAACTCCAGTTAAATTATAATCGTAATATATAGGCCCAACTATTTTGTTTCTAAAAATTACACACCAAACGCTAACAGTTTTTTTTTCCTGATTTTTTTATTTGTTTTACCAATCTTTTTATGTTGTGCTTGTTTTCCCACGACCTTCGATTTTTCCTATTAAAAACTCCTGCCGTAGAAAAGGATGATTCATCAGTCCATAATATTTTATTAAAATAATCGGGATCCTTATCCAACTTTTGAATCATCTGGCGACAAAAGTCAAAACTTTTTCTTTTATGTTCCTCTGTTAAAATTTGTACGGATAAAATTTTATATGGTCTGTACGTTGAATTTTGAAATAAGTTTTGCCTAATTGATCGACGGCATTATTTATACTACATTTAGAATTTTCTAAAAAAAAAAAAAAAAACAATGTTTCAAAAAAGTCTATACGCGAATAAATATGGATGGGTTTACCTTCGAAATGAAGCAGTATATCTAACTGTTCTTCCTGCTTGAACTACACGGATTTTTCTACTAAAACTAGAAGTATTATTCACCTTCTGGTAAATATTTTTGAACGTATTTTCTGATGGTATTGGACGATTTGGATACAACATTCTATAATCTCTTCGTGCGGCTCGTTTATTTTTGTTATTTTTTATATAACAAGTAAATATTTGGACTTTTTCTTCCTCGCCGTAAACCATTTTATTTAATTAAATAATTCTCACTTGTCAATCATAATAGTTGTCATTTTCATAGCTTACTTTAATAATGTTAGCTTTTCCATATATACAGTTTAACTAAGATATTTGACGTTTAATACTTCAAAAACAGCATACGGTAGGGGTAACATATATATATTTTTAAAATCAGAAAAAAAGGATCATTCCAAAAATTAAATAATATACAGGGTATATCATTAAAAATGTTTTCTTTCGTATTCCTTGAAATCTGCACGGTACTGTATCTTTTATAGCATTTTAACAATATTTAGCTATCACCACACAACTTTTATTCAAAACTTTTTTATCTATAGGCAATAATAACGATGATAAGGGTTGGGTAAGTTTAACTAAGATACTTGACGTTTATTACCTAAAAAACGGCATACAGTGGGGGTAATATATATATTTTTAAAATCAGAAAGAAAGGATTATTCTAAAAAATAAATAATATACAGGGTATTCCATTAATAAAAAAAAATTATTCCTGCGTATCCCCTAAAATCTGCACGCTACTGCATTTTTAATAGCATTTGAACGAAATTTAGTCATAACCACACAACTTTTATTTAAAACTTTTTTTCCATGGGCAATAATAACGATGCTAAGGGGTGGGTAATTTATAATGAATAACCCTGTACTTCACAAAAGATTAGCTAGTACAAATTCACTGCACGATGTTGCCAGCTGAAACTTATTTTAAAATGCAACCACTGTACTGATACGGTAGATGTTGAGAGATGTTGAGATGTGATACTTATTATTCGGAAGTCAGAGAGACAACGCATTTATAGAGAATCTGGCAAATTGGCATTAGCACGTGTTCATTTTCTGTTAACATGTTTGTATCGTATAATTAGGGTTGCGTTTTACTTTTTGTTAGAAATTCTTTGTGATTTAATTAAAAAGTGTATGAATAAATTAAATTGAAATGAAACATTTGTTAAATGAATGGGGCCTCAGCAACCTGATACCAACATTTAAATGTAAGTATATTTAGTTCACTTCTTGTTAGGCATTATTATATATAAGTGTAAGAACACGAAACAAACTGGAATAGAAGTAAAAAAATGTATGATGCTGGATGACGACTTTTTAGAAAGACGATTTCTGCCTTCTCTACTTCATTAAATCGTCAGTAGATGGCGCTCGAATTTGCATCCAACACTTTCTACTGTTGCATTATCCTACTATATTATCTTCATACAAAGGTTTAGGTTTCACAGTAAAAATAAGCTGTATATGGTGCATGTTCTCAGATTGGTAATCAAATTTGTCATCTAATAGTGAAATGGATCTTAATAGGTGCCATTTAAATAAGTAAGATTTTGGTAAAAAAAACACGTTTTATAAATTTAGTTTTATTTTTAACTCAGTCACTAAAATAACTTGTTTCCAGTTATTTGAAGCAATTAGAATATTTTTTTTTATAAAAAATTGTTTAGAACACAAATCTAAAACAAAAAATAGTATTTAAGCAGTTTTTCTTTTATTTTGTTTCTTGCTAAACATTAATTTCCTTAAAATTATTGATATAAACAAATATAATAAGACTATAGATACAAAAATAAATAATAAAACGTCGAGCATATATAGTTGGAACCACCATAAACTTAAAGCCGGGCTTCTTAGCAAGGGTCCTGGCTTGTATTTAAGGACATATTCGATTGTATGCATTGCTCGATCTAAAGGCTTTGATGGTTGGTCTCTGAACATTTTTGACACCCTTTGCATTTTTTCTTTGTATCTGAAAATTAGAAAAAACTATTAAAATCAAGTCTATTTTTTTAAATAAGTCAAAAAATGGGTCTAAAATTGTGTACGCCTTTTTATTATTTCTATTCTGATTGCTGTATGTATCCTACTGATTAGGCAACCAACATAACTAGTATTCAATAAATAAGTGTAGGACAGAACTAGAGAGTTCGCGCATGACGTATTGTGGTGTGGAATATCTGATTGGTCATGGGCCGATCAGTTAATATGTCAAATTCATAAAAGCCGCGCCTTCCACCACAATGCGTCACCATGACGTATAGTATCAATCTGCGTAATATCATACCTTCTTTTTATAGGATCAGGAACCGGGTTTGAATTTAGTGCAAAGCTGAACTAGATAAAACTTTAAACCCGATAGATGCAATTCGTTTTTAAAGGCAATTAATGGTAACAAGAGTTAATGTTTTTGTATGTTTTGTCAATAAAAAACAATGTCCATTCTTCGTAAGAGGCCAGATGATTACGAATAAAAAGAGGAGAATGTTAGGTTAGGTTAGAAAGAAAAAAGAGCGGAAAGTTAAAAAGATTATGAGGGGACCGCAGATACAGTCTGTTCGCTATACTTACGCGAGTTTCGGATTAAAAATATTGTGAGTATTTCCAAGCAAGTACCCGAAAGTTTGACCTGTTCTTTGGGGAAATATCAACTGGTTAAATGAAATGAAAAATAATGTACAACTTTTTAATTAAATAATAATAGAGAATCTTTTGTATAATTGAGAGCAGAATTAAAGTTCTTCATTAATGGAGTCTAATGTAGCTATTATAAACCTAATAATAATTTTATATTACACTTCACAGAGAAAATATGTATAATAAGAGGGTTATTTAGCTAAAATAAAAAATTTTTCCATGTAGAGAATTTCAAATGAAAAATAAAAAAATTGAACTGGAGAACAAAAATGAAAATCAGTCATTATCATCCAAAATATCATAATCGTCATCATCATCACTGTCATCACCATTAATTGTTATTATGATTGGACTTATTTCGTTTATTTTATTTCATGCAACCATTTTACAAACATTTCTGTGTTCATATTATCGTGATAGTCACTGGATTTTAATTTAGATGAAAATATTAAATCAGCACCTTCTATGAAACCCGATTTCCCTCCTGCATCTAAAATTATGTGTCGCTTCCCTTCTCCATCGGTATGTTTGATGGACTTTACGTTATCATCTTGCCATATTCTCTTGGTTGCACCCCTAGAAAATATCCATGTTTCGTCTAAATATATAAAATTCGTCCCTTCTTCTTTAAATTTAGAATATTTTCTTAGAAAGTTAATTCTCTTGTGCACGACAGAACTTCTTCCACAAAGGGCCTTTCTGTTATCCTCCATTTGAAATTTGAAAGTCAAGTTATGTATCACTTGCCATAGACTTGTTCTGTCAATGTCGTCAAATTTTCTATCTATTAATTCGGAGAGAATTGTATTTAAGGTCACATGTTCCTTGTTGGCCCTCATTCGATAAATGGTATCACGAATTTCAAATTTCTTTCCATCTGGAATATCTTTCGTTTTCAATGATGGGCGAGTTTTGCGGTGATCTTCTTTCGGCAGTTCACTATTGTGATTTTGTAATACTCCTCTTAATTTGGTTTCACTAATTCCTAGAGCATCGCATACGCGTTGTTGTACAGACATTACCGATTTCAAAGGACCGCCATTTTCTTTTTCATCCGTAAAATACTTATGTACACTACAAATTAGACTATCTACACCTAACACACGTCTAGGCATTTTTAAAATGTCCACTAAATTTGCAATATACATACAATGTCAACACTTGCAAAGAATCAATTCAACTGCAATATTTGTAACACATTTAGTACCTACCCTAATGTTATTTTAATTGAAATCTGACCATTAGGACAATATTACCTAATTTCTTGGGAAGAGGCTTATTGGTACTGGTTGTCAATTACTAATTTGTATAATTTTGTTAATCCGAAACCCGCGTAAGTATAGCGAACAGACTGTAAGAAGTATTTCATTTATTTATATGCGGACGGGATATACCGCAAGATAAAGATAAGGTTTTAGCAGTTAATGTAGTTACTTATTATGTTAGAACAAATAGAAAAAAAGTAGTATTTGAAAAAAGAAGAGTAATTATTCGTGTAAGACTCTTTACACGTATGATCTGATTTTAATAAATAATTACCCAGAAGAAGGTATTTTGTTAAATATTAAAAAAAATCAAAGAAATTAGAGAGATGGAAGACGAAAAGATATTACAATCTTTTTTATCTTCTTCATTTATAATTATTTATGATTTTCTTTTTATTTTATCTTCTATTTTATGCTTTAAATCATTTAGCACTTTATGCCCACACAAATTGTTGAAATTCACACTTAAAACAACTCTATATCATTAGAACAAGTAAAAACTATTATTCAGATAATATAATAAAATGAGACAAAAATAAAAAATCATGCAGCATAAGTATACAAGATATAGTGCAACTTAAAGTTATTATTTCTAGTGTCAAAAGAATATTTCAGTACAACGAGTCTTTTAAGCTGCATATAGAAGAAGTACACAACAGAAAAATGTGTAAAATTATTTGATTTTTTGCGCATTAAATTGATTTTAAATATATACATTTATATATTTTTACAATGAGCTACTTTTACATAGTTGCATAATCAGCAATACATTAGCAAGAAATTAAATACGAATTAGCAGTAAATTAGCAGTAACTTAGCAGTAAATTAGCAATAAATTAGCAGTAAATTAGCAATAGATTGACAATAAATTAGTAATATATTAGCAATAGATAAGCAATAAATTAGCAATGAATTAATTTTAATCAGTAAAATATAGATCAAAAATTGTAATAAATTTGCAATAAACTAGCAATAAGTTAAAAATTAACAATAAAGTAGAAATATATTGGCAATGAATTAGCAATAAATTAATAATAGATTAGTAATAGATAAGCAATTAATTGGAGATAAATTAGCAATACATTAGCAGAACATTAGCGATACATTTTAAATTAATGAGTAAAATATAGAGCAAAAATTGTAATAAATTTACAATAAACTAGCAATAAATTAGTTATAAACTAACAATAAAGTAGGAATATATTGGAAATAAATTGGCAATAATTTGGCAATAAATCGGCAATAAATTAAATAGGTTTTAAATTAATGTATTTCAGTCTAATAGACCTTACTTCTTACACTGAAATTCATTTTTCAGTTCTACTTTACTAAAAAGTGTAAATAATATAGCTAACTACCCCGAGAAAGACCAGAAATAAATACTTACGATGTATTTGTGGTAACCTTCTTTATTGCTTCATACAAATCATTTTCGGTTAAATCTAAGAAACTCAACCGTTCGCCGATGCCATTTTTCTGAACTCTAATTGCGTTTGGCATCTGATCACAAAAAACTGGAATGGAAATCATAGGTACTCCATAATGAATTGCTTCGGTCGTACTCAATAAACCGTTATGAGTTATAAATGCAATTGTATTGGGATGAGCTAAAAGAAATATATATATTTTAAGACTGAGCAAATTATGAATGATACAAATGTGGTATAATCCGTAAACGAAAAAAACAAACAGTCAAAAAATAAAATTAACTAATTTCGAACATCATCAGCCACAACACAAATGTTCACTATGTTCAGGTTTAAATGTTTCCTCTTACATATATTTTCTTCGTTTAAAGAAGAACCCTTTGTCACCCTGTGGAATTGAATGACTATTATACTGACTTGTAATTATTATTACTTAAATTTTACATGGAGATCAAAACCGACTTAAGCAGTATATATTCATTCAGATGACATCAAAGAATTCCTGTGAAAATATCACGGAGAAAATAAAAACTTATGTAATATTTGTACAGATGGGGCATCACCTAGGACTGAATCTGAAGATAAACCAGATAATAATGCAAAACAAGAAACTAATGGACACCTTGAATCCCTTAAAAAGGATTTTTAGCCGTACTTCCCCGAGCTTACACAAGAAGAAGTTATAATGCCAGAAGAACACTGTCTGCTTCCCGATGAAATACCGGATAATTCCTGTTTTCCTAATGCCTAATACCAGTAGTGAAGATAAAAACTTTTGTGGGGTTTGTACAGATGGGGCATTAGCTAGGACCAAATCTGAAGATAAACTGAATGATAATCTGAAAGAAGAGACTACTGGAAACCTTGAACCCCTAATTTTAGCGGTACTTCCCAGAGCTTGTAGTAGAGAAAGCTATAATGCTACAAAACCAACGTTCTAATTGTAACGTTGTTGTTGGCTTGGTTTGCAGTCGCCTTTAAAATGAGTCGTGTGTGACTAATTCAATGTTTTATTAAGCTAGGCTTTAATAATAAAAATATCTTGTGTGAACTTCCCAGTTTTTTTGAATTGACGTCAGCTTGGATCAAAAGAGATCCCTTTTCGAAATTGAAGCATTTCGATTAAGACGTATGAACAGAAGTCCTGGAGAGGATGCCACTCCACCACAGCCAACACGCGCACCGAGCAGGAAGATCTACAGAAACTGCCCTGGTACAGTTGACTGACGTAATCCAGGATGCACTGATAAACAAAGAAACGGTCGTGTGTGCCTTCCTAGACATAGAAGGAGCTTTTGACAACACGCCACACGAATCTGTGAAAAGAGCACTTGCATACAGAGGAGTAGATAACATCACATCCAGATGGATGGCTCAGCTGTTATCTACGAGAACTGCAGAGACACAGATAGGGCAGAACACCATCTCCATCTGCACAACCAGAGGATGTCCACAAGGAGGAGTTCTATCACCACTAATGTGGAGTCTAACCGTAGACGAACTTCTATGCAGATTGACTGACCTCGGCATACCCTGTCAAGGTTATGCCGACGACATAGTCATATTTGCTAGAGGCAAGTTTAAAAATATTCTGTGTAATATAGTCCAACGAGGATCAGAACATACCAAAAGATGGTGCCGTGAAGTAGGACTTAGTATAAACCCTACAAAAACAACACTAGTAGCATTTTCAAGGAAAAGGAAACTTAATCTCAAAACCGTTAAATTAGACGGGATACGATATAGAATGGAAAAATGTAGTCAAATATCTAGGCCTAACCCTGGACAACAAGCTTCTCTGGAACACACATGAGAAGGAAGTAGTAAATAAGGCCACAAAAGCCCTAATGGTATGCAGAAACATTGCAGGTAAACGATGGGGATGTAAGCCAAACATACTGCTATGGATGTATACTGTAATAGTGAGACCAATCATCACTTACGGGGCTATAGCCTGGAGTAACAGAACTAGTTTAGCTACTACGAGAGCTAATATCTCAAAAGTACAAAGACTGGCCTGTGTTTACATTACTGGTGCAATGAGAACCTGTCCTACGGCCGCAATGGAGGTGATCTTAAACCTCACCCCTCGATATTTGATGATAGAGAATGTGGCAGAAAGGACACGGTATAGAATAATCAGGAACGGAGTAATCAGATGAAAGTCTACTTGCTTCAGGACAAAGATACCTGGGACATGCCCCAGGATGAACTGCTAAAGAAGTACAGTTTTGTGAAAAACTTCAAAACTACAGAGCTGGGCTGCAAGAAAGAATGGAGCCAAGAATCCATCGTGCTTGCAACCGAGAGACGTGCTATTCAGTGGTATACGGACGGTTCTAAAACCATAGGAGTGTATGGGCCGAGAACCAAGCACTTCGAAAGCTTGGGGAAATACCCAATCATTTTCCAGGCGGAAATTCACGCCATCGAGAAGTGTATCCAGTTTAACATCGAGAGAAACTATCATAGACAAGAGATTATCATCATGTCCGATAGTCAAGCAGCCATCAAAGCGATGAGCTCTTACGTAATCAGCTCAAAAATGGTCTGGAGATGCCTAGAACAATTGAATGAGCTAGGCGAGAAAAATAGAGTTACTCTCGCTTGGGTCCCGGGACATAACGGGGTACAGGGTAACGGGATTGCAGATAGTCTTGCGAGGAAAGGGGCTCAAACACACTTTGTAGGACCTGAGCCGTTCTGCGGTATCAGCAGTAACATAATATTAGGAGAGATTAAAAAAGAATTGGGCAGTAGAAGAACCGATAATTGGAACAATCTGTTGGGGCTGAGACAGGCCATGATATTTCTGGGTAAATATAACTAGAAAAGATCTAAAGCCTGCATCTGCCTGAGCAAGTTCACGCTACGTATTGTAACAGGGATCCTTACCGGGCATTGCCGACTGAAAGGACACCTAGTAAACTGAGAATAGTAAAGGATAGTGAGTGCATATTCTGTGAGGAGGAAGACGAAACCTCCATTCACATCTGAATCTTAACTGAATGTGTAGCATTCCAGAATCCAAGGGCACTATATCTAGGAGGATATCAAATAAAAGAGGGAGATTTACCTAACTTGAAGCCACTTCAAATCCTACACTTCCTTGAGAAAATAGGATTGGAAGGGTCGTTATAGGCATTGAGACATTTCCTTGGTGCATTGACGACAGAAGGGGGTACAATAGATCTTTTAGGTCGCAGTGTATTAATACCTCATTCCCAACATAACATAAGACGTATGAAATACTGGCTAGAATTTGTATTATATATTTCGAGGTTTCTATAAGAAATAAAATGTATTGTACCTACGTGATTCGATTCCGAATATTTCAATCACGATTTAAACTTAGATTTTTACTCAAAAGCAAAATGATAAGTACATCCAACATATTTGGGTAATATTTAAAGCCAACCCTGCCCTGAATTAACTTCCGAGTTGATAAATAGCAATATATCCAGCAAAACGGTACATTTATACATTATGCAGTTATGACTTAACACTAGCACACCTTTGAAATGTTACATATTTATGCGGCTTCGAGAATCTTCCCTTGACTTTTGGAGGAAGATATAAAGGACCAAAAATAAAGCCAAGCGAGTCAGAGTGCATTAGCATTTCTCGCGCGTATTGCTTGTCGGCTTCTCTTACCTAAATTAAAAATGCTATGAATTAGTTTCTGGGCAAATTGAGTCAAATAGCTTGTGCTAATTGTTGTAATTAGTTAATAAAAAATATTGTAATTTAGTTGTTGATCTTCAAATGTAATATGCAAACTTTTATTTAAACCCTTCAAGTGCAAATGATATAAAGAAAATGATTGTATCTTACAACTTACCCAGAATATCTGTTTGTGGCATCCATTTAAACAAATATACATTATCGGGTTTGTTAGGTATTTCAACTGGACATTTCCACAAAAATCTTTGAGGAAATTTTTTAAAGGCGTTTAAAAACATATTGAACTGTTCCTTGGACAAACTGCTGCATTCTACATTTGTTCCCAAACTGACAAGTACAGCTCCATTTTTAGCACCATCTAAGACACTTTGGATGTCGTTGGGAAGTTTTTTAGAAACAATTTGAAAACCTCCTACTTCTACTATAGCGCTTGTTGTTAAAGATGGTCCTGTGGTTAAAGGATGTGAAAACAGTAACATCATTTCTGTATTTGTAACTATTTTTTTAAGGTCCATTTTGTTGGGAAAATATTTATCCACAAGAGCTTGTTGACCTGGATAATATATCAATTCTTTGTAGATAAAATCATATACACTTAATAACAAAGTCCGAAATCTTTCATAAAAGCTCATATGCTTGTCAAATGGTGATACAAAAAAAGGGCTAATTGAAGGTAATTTAACATTTCCAACAAAATGATAATTCCAGTCACTCACAGGTTGTGAACTAAAAACAATTAATGGAGCTTTGAAATGTTCGGCAAACGCCATATGAGCTTCGTTGCTAAAATTCTCTACGATGACCAAGTCGAATGTGCGATTGGAATCGATCAATTCTTGAATAATTTTTTTTTCAAATAAGGCTCCTGAATATTTGAGGCCACCATCTAGAAGGCTTTTTTGCAAGGAAAATAGATTATATGTCGGCCAATTTAGCAGATCAACTAAAAAAAAGAAAATAGTGGTATAAGATTGAATAAAATCGATTGAATTTATATATTAATTAATAAAAATAATCAATATATTAATTAATAAAAATAATCAATATATTAATTAATAAAAATAATCAATAAGAAAATTAGTAAAAATTGGAATTCCGGATATAAAAAAGCGTTTTGATGTTGTGATACATAAAACTTTGGACGATTCGTTAGCAAACAAAATAAAAACGCTAATAATGTGAGATCCCATTAACTGAAATGATGGACAATAAATTAAAGGCTAGATACTACTTGTGACTTGAATAAAAAACAGTTCAAAATTGGATTAAGAAACTCCAAAATGTAAGAATAGTAAACATGCATAACAGCTATTTGAAGCATATAAAAAAATATAGAAAAGAATAACTTAGGTGAAACTTGGTATGACATACATGATATTATCAAGAGAGGATGAACCGATGGAACAAGCAAATGTATGCGAAATATGTTACCTAAAATTTTTCGCAGGCAGCAAGGCTTTAAAGGACTCTCTAGGGAGATCTTAATTACAGTACTGGTACGTTAATAAAAGAGAATGGCATGAAAATTGAAAATCTCAAAGCCGGCAACAAACTTCTGCTGTCACACACTTCCCTGTCTATGATCTTCCTTGAGTCAACCACGATTGGAAACTGCCAAACACATTGTATACGAAAGATGAACAATATCTAGCTTCTCCCCAATTAAGTCACGAGGACTTGACGGTATCAATTCATCCCTACTTGAGTTAGATTTGGTAAAACTCGCACCGCATTTGATAGGTATTATCAGATCCTCGTTGGCTCCGAGGTATATTTCTCATAAATGGATAGAGGTAAACATGGTCTTCATATCCAAACTTGGAAAGATGGATTAAACTATCACAAAAACATACGTCAGGCAGATCTACTTATTCAGCTCTAAATGCTGGCTGGATAGAGTGATCCTTCGACAATAAAGAGTGCTCCTTGGATGTTTTCATAAACATAGAAGGTGCCTTTAACAAGACCACCTTCCCCAAGATAATACCCTTACTGACCAATAGGAATGTTTCACAGATGGTTAGTGGGTAGATATATAACATGCTCTCAAAGAGAGTAGTAAACATAAGTGTAGAATATAAAAGGCTTGGTTGTGAGAGGAGAAGAACAGTGCTGCAGAACCGTGGGGAGCACCAGGGATTAAAGACATAAGACCTATGTTAACATATCATACAGTTGTATGGGTACCTGAAACGCAAAAATTGACAGCTATCCGCAAACTAGAACACATTCTAGGAACAGCATATCTCAACATAACAGGAACCATAAAAACCACACCAACCAGTGCCATCGAAGTCATTTTTAGTTCCACTTTTCTTAATATATACATCAAGGAGGTTGCTCACATAAAAATGGGATGATTGAAATAGAACCTGATATAAGATGTGGTGAGACGAGACGTTGCTCTTAGCAGGAAGCGCTTGATACGCTTTCACTCTTTAAGCAAACATGGACTCCAATCTTCTGTAAGTCATAATAGAAGATGTATATCTTATATCTACACCAACGTTTCTAAAACAAAACAAGGCTCAGGGAGGATGTGGAATATACTTCAGATCCTTTTACCCAAATATAAAATGGACTTTGAGCAGTAGTGCCAGTGTAGTTCAAACCGAGCTCACGGTGATTCTCATGGAAACAAAAGAAGTTACCAGAAAGAATATTATTGGAAGTAACATGCTCATCTCTGCAGATAGCAGACAAGCACTAGTCACCCAGTATATACCACAAATTTACTCGGGGTTAGTACTATATTGTCACGAAGCTTTGGCCGAAGGATCCATCAACAATATGGTCACTTTAAGATAGATCAGAGGTCACTGTTTTGCTGAATTACTAGCCAACCAAATACTTTTTTGGACCTGGCCCTTCTATTGGACTGACAACAATTTTTTACAACTGTTAATCTTTTAGAAATACTCAAGACAAACAGTAAGCTGTGGATGGAATTGTTTAAGAATATGGCCATACCGTCTTAAGGCTGCCACCATATTATTGCGTTTATTGCGTCAGTTGAAGAAACGGATACGACGTAGAAACAATTTTCCAAAATTTGACGAAAAAGTTGTTGAATTAATTAAAGAAGATGAAGAATGAAAAGTTAGTTATAATTGAAAAAGAATATATGAGAATTGGACACTTCTATACAAATGAAAGATTTATTATAGATGTTGACTATGAAGATAAAAATATTGAGGAAAATATTGAAGAAGGAATAATGAACACAAATATTGCAGAAGTAAATTGTAGTTAATTTTATTTATTTAGGAAGAATGGTTGTTTATTTGTATTCTTTTGTTTTTGAAAATTTCTCCTGAAGAGTTTTATAAAATTTTAGGCAAAATTATTGTTCTTGTACTTTGATAATTAGGCAAATGAATTCAGTGTAGTGTTTAGTTTAAAATACAACACATAAAACTTGATGTTTGAAAGTTATTTTCATTTGAAAAAAAATTAAATATAGAAATATTTATATTACCCAAATAATCAAAAGGGTCAAGAAGCTTATTACTTTTTATTTAATTAGATGTTCTATATTAACAAGTTATGTTAGTTTTTGTTCACAGTGTACGTATTTTTAATAAATAATAGTTTAAGTATTTAATTACGATTTGTCAATAGACCTAGAACTAGCTTGATATAGAGTCCAAAGTCAATCAATAAAAAATATTTTAAAAAATCAGGATTGTCGACAGTAAGGTGCAACTTGATCAAGATTGCATTTCATTAGATAGTTTTAGCATTAACTGTACCCATGGTTATATCAAAATGAAGTTCACCAACCGAATATCAAGAATTTTGTTTGCAGAAAAATTATAAGATACAGTTACTGAAACTTTGTATTAACACTTGACATACACAAAGCCTAAATCTATTAACACCATTATCAACTTATTTCAAAACAATGATATATTTATAAGTCGGTACTTACAACCCTCATATCCTCCAGTTTTTGGCAATTTGATTGTTTCGTAATTTTTAATTTTCTCCTTCGGCTCAAATTCACTTATTACACTCACTTCATGTCCTCTTCTTGCCAATTCTGCCATAAGCGCTTGACCCAAAATGAACTGGCTGTGTCCAGGAGTGGGCCATATTCCTAAAATTTTGGCACAGCTTGCAATATTAAACAGTATTATTAATATTGGGAGCACATAAAAGTACTGCATTTTCAAGAATAACACGACAAATAACTTGTTATTTACTTTATATCTTTATATTATTTATAGATATTATCTTAAGTAGTAGGATATAATGAACTATGATTATGTAATAATTGTGACATAGGCTCAATTTAACATCAGCGGTATTCATAAATAATTCATATAAATAAAGATAATTGAACAAAGTATTAAACCAACAGCACATGTTTCTAAAATTTATATTCACAAGGTCTGTTCGGGTTCTACACAAATCCATTGAGAACTATCAGAGGACTAGTTGACCAGTGGACAGTTCGAATTTGGAATTCAACTATTCCACTGGTTCTCGGACGGTTAACATTAAGTTTTAGAAATTCGAACAAACACAAGAATAGGGTAGTTTTGATAACTATACCTACCTGATTTCCCCAAAAAAAAAAATGCTTATAAGTTTATATTAAAAAAAATATTTATTATATTATCAAAATACATAACATTCTATATTATTTTTTGTTTCTAACGCCGTACCTAAAAATTACAAAAACAAACATTTATAAATTGTAAATTATAATTGATACCTATTTGTTTATACTTTTTCTGTAATACTTAAGTACTGTGCGTGCAAGTGCGCTTTTAAGTGTATCCTTTTAGAATTTATAAAGACTGTCCCAAACCAATTCATCCAAGCTATAAATGAATATAGATATTCCAGGAAAATTTGTTTATATCGGAAGTGACTTAAAAATTGTTTCTTCTAAACGGAACTGCATGTAAATGTTCCTATGTATTCCCTCAACGAGCTAATTTTAAGGATGTATACAGTAGGATTGCGCATTTTTTTTTGAGTCTCGTACGAAAATATGTTAATTTATCATGTTTTAAGAACCCCCATCAAAGAACAGCTAAAAAAAAATTTTTAATGGTTGCTCAAGATTTTTAAAAATTTCAAAATTAGTCAGGCTTGGCAACGTATATTATTTCACCTCTTGGTAAGTTATAAAAAATGATTTTTTTATATATTAGACGGTAAGTTCCTTCATTAATATTGCAATGTAATAATTTGTGGAAATTGTAAATAGTTTTTGGTTTGTTTCAACATTAGCTAAATGAACTGTGATCAAGGCCATTAAACAAAACACACATATAGTTAATATAATAGGCCTAGAAACTAAGTACCATGTATAATCATTTTATAGTTACTATTTGCACGTCTTATCTTATTTCAATTATTATTGTAATTAAAGCGCGGTGTCATTGTTGAAGTTTATTCTTTAGTAGCAGAGATCAGTGGCAGGAATTCTATTGGCGCGACCATTTTCTATCTTTTCATTTGTTTACTATTGTTCTAATAAATTACTTACAAACTGTGTACGACCATTGAAATAATCTCTGAAGAAAGACAATGCATATCCTGTTATTCCATATTCTTCCAAAATAGATAACAGTACTGAGTGATTAACAGTATCAAACGCCTTCTTTAAATCAAGTGAAACAATGATACATGCATTGCCCTTATCCACTTGATGTCTGATGTTGGTAATCATATCTGTGACTGCCAAAGTTGTGCTACTTCCACTACGAAAACCACACTGTCCCTTGTACCAAAAATTCTTTTTTCCAGATAGGAAACAAGCTTTTGATTAATACATTTTTCCAGGACTTTGGAGATAGAAATTGTGGTAACATGGTTACCATATTTTAATGTTACGCCACTGGCACTGGATTCGACACTGAAGTTACAGCAAATGAGAGTAGAGTATCTTGTCTGGGACTACTTTTTACTACGCCAGGTGGCGAGTGTTCTGTGGAGTCAGTGGAGTCCACCGCGTATGAAGAGAGTTGGTCTAGCGCGATTGCGTAAGACGGTAGTCAGCTCGGACATACATTGTGTACCTACACACGACACATACACACGTGGTTTAAACATACAAACAGTACAGCCGGTCTTCCAGTGCATACATACGAACAATCCTCACATTCACATTTGCGCGAATAAACACTCAATTATATAGTTACATCATTTACTCGTTCCTCGTTCTTAGTTATAATTTGTTAGTTCTTGTTCCAATATTAAAGTGTGTTTTTCACCATAACCTACGTGCTTTACTTACCACCAGCCACCTCATCCTACTACAGAAATTAATAGAGATATCGGTAGGTAGTTATTAGTGGAAGTTCTTAGCCCTCCTTTAAATAATGTTTAAACTTTAGCTACTTTTAGTCCATTGGAAATTGAAGCATGAGTGAAAGTTAAATTTATTAGGTTACTTAAAACAACCGATATCTCGTTTTTAAAATGTTTGATCAAGTCCTCAGAGATACCATCAGCACCACAGGCTTTTCTCGATTTTAACTCTAAAATTACTTTGTTGATTTCTTGAGGGGTAGTTAACTCCTATTAATGTAGTTGTTGACGGTTTATAATTGTAAGTTTCGTGTGAGTAGACTCTGGTATATTTTCTGTTAAGGCTTTACCTATTTCTGTAAAATGAATGTTAAGAATATCTGCAATTTTCTTAGGAACTTCTATAGAGTCATCTTCTACTTGCAGTTTATTCCCTGTGTTTTATTGCTTTGATATTTTATTATGAATTAACAAGTTTAACACTGACCATATTTTTCTTGGATTACCTAGGGCACTTGTTAGCTGATTGTGATAATATTGTTTTTTTGCATTAGATATAGCTGCTTTCAAGATAGTTTGACTGTTCTTGTATTCACTGTGAAACAGAGCACTATTGGGAAAAAACTTATGCCTTTTATAACACGTATCTCTGTGCTTGATTAGGTTATGCAAATGAATGTTAAACCATGGACAACTTTTAGTTCTAAAACGGTCTTTATATGTCCTACAGGTGGTATTGCTTTGGACTGTTCTCACTATTTGATCACATAGGACATTTGGATCCTGCCACACAGTGTTAATTATACCTTGAAGATCTCTTCTCCATGCTAACTTATTTAACTCAAAACATTTATAATATTTTTCATTGCTAATTGAATTGCATTGTTTTTCTTGCAATATCTGTATTTTATGATCGCTTAAACAGTAATCAATAACAGCCAAATTACTGGAGTATCCATCATTTAACAAAACATAATCAATTAAAGGAATTTTTAATTTCCTTGGTACAAAAAAACTTGCACATTATTGAAAATAAAAAAACTAATGCCGTTTATAATAAACAAAAAAATGAATGCTGGGAGAAATTGGCGTGGGATTTCAACGCCAATCAAACCAGTGGTTTACGAACCGGCCTGCAATTGAGGAGTACATATGAACAAATGAAAAAAAAATGCAAAGCAACACAAAGCCCAGGACAAGGTATCTTTAAAATTATTAGTAAATTATATTCATAGATAGAAATTTACTTTTCCTTTATCAACCCCTATGTAATAATATTACTATAATAGTTAAGAGAACTTTAATGTTTTAGGTCGAACTACACAAAACAGGAGGTGGAAATTTTACTGAAAACACTACCTACCTTGATTGTAAAATTTTAGGGTTATTGGAGGAAAATTATTTTTCCATAGAGAATAGGTTTGATAGTAACTCGACCGTTATAGAATCTGGACCCAGCAACTATAATAAAGAAGAGGAAAATATTATTTTTATTGTAGATGAAGGTACTGGAGAAGACACCCCCTCTTGTTCAATAGATGCGTTCCCAGTTTCTATTAGGGCTGATTCGCCTCTGCAAAATGTGGACGAAAATAATATGAATAGTATTAATAACGATGCTCATGAAACTGTGGAACCTCCTAAAAAAAAAAAAACAAAAGTTGGTTTCAAATATTATTAAAGCACCTGGTATAAATCAGATTCGGAGATCTCCTGCTACAAATCAGACTCTGAGATCGCCTGCTACAAATCAGACTCGGAGATCTCCTGCTACAAATCAGACTCGGAGATCTCCTGCTACAGTTTTATTAAACAAAAAGTGTGAAGTATTAAAGAAAAAAATGGACATTTTAAACCTAGTTAAGGAAAGTGAGATAGAAACAATGAAAGGGAAAAAGTTGGATAATGAAATTGTCAAATAAAGAAACATCTAATTAAAAATTAAACAAGCAGAGTATGAGAAACTCTTATTAAATCAGTGATTTAACCTTTTTAAATATTTTATCTGTCTTTCTGTGTTATTTTTATTAGTTTTTTATTTTGTTTTTATAGTTTTGATCTCACAAAAAGTGATATTTTTTGCCTTGTGTTCCTTTAGTTTATAAGTTTGTTTTGTATTTTCATTGCGATATTTTTTATTAGAATAAATGTTTTTTTTTAAATATATATAGGTATATAAAATATGTACAGAGAATGCTGGTTTGTTATTGTTTGATTATTTTAATTGTGTTCAAATAAAAATATTTTTGTTCAGTTTAAATTAAAACTTGAGTAAAGAAAATAAATGTTTTTTAATAAGAAAATAAGACGGGTACATTTTAATTGATTTTTTTTTATTTATTGGAAA
Organism: Psylliodes chrysocephalus; assembly: GCA_927349885.1. NCBI lineage: Eukaryota > Metazoa > Arthropoda > Insecta > Coleoptera > Chrysomelidae > Psylliodes > Psylliodes chrysocephalus. Next base: position 9,256,011 of record OV651823.1, on the reverse strand, counting down.
ATAGTGTTTATTAAGGAGTCTCTAGTAGCTGTATTTTCATCTCGTCGTAGAGAAGGGTCATAATGCACTATCCCTATATTAGCAATGTCTGCATCTACTTCTGGCAAATCGTCTATTATATCATTTTCTTGCCTACAAAGATTATGTAAAACTGCAGTTGTTACTATAACTTCACATGCACGTTCCACTTTTATTCTCATCCCTAATGACAAGCATGGAAATCTTCGTTTCCATACTCCAAATAAACGTTTAATAGTATTTCTTGATCGAATTTGTGCAGTATTATAGCTTTGCTGAGGTTGAGTTTGAGGATCTATTAGTGGTGTTAATAAATATACCCTACAAGGATATCCACCATCTCCAATGAGAATATATGGGTAGAACTCATTATTTTCAAACCTGACTCTTATCAGAGAGTCGTTAAAAATGGTTGTGTAATCGACTGGGCCAAGCCAACGAGCCACTATATCAATAATTTGTAGATTTGCATTACCAACAACTTGGGTATTAATACCGATTACGGTACACTTCTGCATTATTTCCTCCTGGAGATAAAATTTTTACATGGGTTCAGTCTAGTGCTCCTATAACACCAGGTAACCTAGCCACACGGTAAAATGATAAAACTACCTGACTTTTTTCTTCATCTGTTTCTGGCATTTTAATAAAACGGGGACGAAGTGCTGCTATGCTTCTTGTCACTTCATAAATAATTCTTGAGACTGTAGATTGTGAAACAAAAAACAAATCACCTATGTTGATTTCAAATGTCCCAGTGGCATAAAATCTGAGGGCTATTAAAATTTTATTTATTTTTGATACTGGTTGGTTTCTATTATTGGTCGGTTCTTCAATATCGTCCAATAAATCTGCCAGTACCCGAACTGTTTGTTTATTTAAACGAAATCTAATTTTAAAGTCTTTTTCATCAAGCTCTTCAATTATATTATTTCTTGGCCTCACCATTCGAACTCGTGGAATTTCAACATCACTCTCCGATGATGATGATGATGATATTAAATCAAAATTTAACCTCTTCATACCTATTATTTAATAAAACCTTATCTAACCCTTCAAAACAAACAAGAAAAAATAAAACCGTCTGGTAAGTAAAATTGACAGGCCAAATTTGGTTTGTTACATTAACAACGCATTTAACAGATTGGTAGTCATATTTTGTAATGGTGAATACAAAATTGTCAATTTAACAGTCGGTTATGTAGTTAACTGTTAACTCTCCGATAACTATTAATAGAAGAATGGTGCATATGGCCGTATATATAGCGCCTATAACAAAGTTCCTTTGTTCTAATCTTATAAATAGCATAGAACATTTTTCACTTAACCTGTCAATTTCTGTGAAATTGTAGCTTTCTTTTACTAGAATGCCAACTCCACCTTCCGTTTAATTTCTTGATTTATAAATTGCATTATAATCTGGCAAATTAAAATAGTTTTCCTCACCAGGAGAAAGCCACGACTCTGTAAGAACAGTTACATCAGGTAAATTGATAAGTTTACTAAGTGTTTCAATTTCATCTAACTTATTGTCTATTTTAATTTGATTGATTTAGACAAATATAGTTCGACACCGCTTAATGTGCAAAAAACTGAATTATTTAAATCCTAAAGTTTTATTTCACTTGTATGTTTACATTAGAGGTAAGAATCATAGTCATAGACGTCGCATCCCATCACACTTTTATTTTTAATAAAAATTTAGTATTTTAATAACAATAATAACTTTTATTATGCCTCAATTATTGTTGTATACTTAAGCAAGCATTTTTTTTAATTGAAATGACTTGTCTAATTTGTTATCTGTTTTATTATAGTCTAATTTATTTATAATAATTATAATTACTTATCTCTACGAATAAATGGGATTTTTGATTGTTGATAAGCACTATTTTACAATGAACAAAATGCAATATCATTCTTTCAAAAATAATATAGATAATCATGTTGAATTTAAAGAATTCTTGTGATCTTTTGTTTATCTAACGATACTGTTTCATAACTCAGAATAAAGCCATATTAATATCTTCTTTATTAAGGACGGGGTATCCCTGTGTATTAAAATTGTATGTGTAGACCAAAAGTTAAATCGACAGTTTTCCGAATATGTAGTGTTTAAAAATCTAATTTTTGGCCAAATTAAAAATAAAGGTCTAACTTAGGTCACCTTACTATTGAAAATTAATAAATTTATTATTTTCAATAAAAACCAATCATGTAAAATAACCCCCTTTTATTTCATCTCAAAGGTGCCGTCTAGAATTATTTTAACCTCGATGTCAAACAAATAATAAAAAAAAAATGTAATACGACCTAAGTTCAACCTTTACTTGGAATTTGGTACACTCAGAATATTTAAATATTGTATATTTTTCAAAACGTGTAGATTTGAAATTTATAAGTCACTTTCTTTGAAAGAACATGTCAAAACGAATTTGGACCAAAAATGGCGTCTAATTTAACTCTAAATAAACCCCGAAAAATCAATAATTACTTCATGTAATGTAATAAAGATGGTGCTCCGATCGATAATATTTTGACTAGTATTTGATTATTTCCGTTTATATTAAGTGTGTTTACGGGGGATATACGAGATGATAATACTGCCTCTGATACTGTTTATACGATACAATTGGAAACGACCTTTTTTCATCGGCACTCTTTTTTCTGACCTTTTGACACGCGCCTATTTGTTATATGATGTATGATTATCGGTTATTTATCAACTAAAAGTATAGGAAATTAGTACATTGTGAATGATAATATCATTTTAATGCTATTTTTGAAACTAGTTCAAAAGTTGCATTTAACGATACTCAATGTTTCATTTTACCGTCAGTTTTAGTTTGACATATCCGTCATTTTATGTTTACAAAGCTCAGTTTCTATTCGAAAGTAAGAGAAACAGTCAAAATAAAATGCGAAAAACACTTTTTATCAATTTCGTTTATGTCAACTGAAAGCGACAATTGCTGAAGACGTAACAAATAAATTAGGTCGAGAAATAAAAAAATCTATACTATAAGTAATATACCATATATTATACCTGTTAAAATAAATCAAAAATAAGAGAACATATCGTTGACGTATATACTTTTCCATCTGTGTTTAGTGATTACCAATTGCAAATTACGTATGAACATGCTTCTGCGCAAAAAAAACCATTATTTCAAGTACTTGTATCATTAAAGTCCATTAAATTATAATTTTTATAAATTTGCTAATCTTTGCACTTTAAGTTTCATTATATGGGGTATCCAGACATTTTAATCCTCGTCCTCTTCTATTTAAAATTATCTCAGGTGCCATATATTCCGAGTAAAATTTTTCTAATTTTTCAACCATATTTTAAAAAAAAATGGGTTGAAAATGAATTTTTTCAACAAATAGTGGATTTTCATCTCCAGTATATACTACAAAGTAGCACAATTTTCTTTGAGCTATACCTAGCTGTCCTTGAATCTAAAAGTATATAAAATCATTATTAGAAAATCAAACATAAAAAGAATATTAATATTGTAGTATCATTTCTAGCACATTTCTTAAAAATCATGAATTATTTTAACATAATGAAATTTTTCACCTGGTAAAAGTAGTTATGGTTTTCTTTTAAATGAATGTCACCATCTTCTATTTTTAAGCATGGAAATGGGTTTGAATATTAGGTAATGTGCGCCAATAATGTCAAATTATGACAATTCGCAGAAAACGTCAACTTTTTATTTAGATTTTAATGTGCAAAAGCCTACCTACTTTGGATATTGATCGTAGAAAAAATATATTCAGAATAATGAAACATTATTATTAAATAACAAGTTTTTTTATTGTCAAATTTAATACGTAATATTATTTTTTAATTGCAAATATTTGAATGTTAAAATTATAGCGTTTAATTTTTTTATTCAATGACGAACTCGAGAGTGATAGAAAAAAAATACTACCTACCTTTAATGCAGGAAGTCGATGTCAATTTATCCAAAAATAAAACTGATTAAAATGTACAATGAAACTCACTAGGACACTTGGCACAAATAAATCATTTTTCTATTAAAGAAAATAACACTTATTAAAAACAAACAGCACAATAAAACACTTCAGAAACGTGTGATGTAATTTTGAAAACTAAATACCCGTAAGCTTGTTTGTAAATGTATAGACTCTTAACTCCTTCCCCCAACCTTCATTAAGTATATTAAAAGTCGTGACGTCATATTGGCACAGATATACGGTAATGTGTTATTGACAATCAGGGAAATGTTTCTAGGAAATAACTACCTAAGATAAGATAAGATAAGATAAATGAATGTTAAATACCTACTCATAATATCTATTGTAGGGTTTTTGTACTTTAATAGGATAAATATTTATGCGGGCCTGGAAATTCCAGGAAATGACCGTCAAAATTACCCAAAAACATTAGGTTAGTACCAACATCAGATAACAGATAACTTCGGTATTTAACCAATTAATCACAATTAATATTCCTGAACATTCAAATGACAAAAACTTCCATCTTTAACCAATGAGAATATAGTTTTCATTCGATACTTCAAAATCACAATTTATTAATTAGGTAGAATAGTTTTAAAATATATTGCGAATTGCGACACGTCAAGCGTCCCACTCCGACTCAATGTGACGCAATTATTGTGGCAATATATTTTGAAACGACTCTACATTCGTGAATTGAAATTATAAACATCCCTCGTATTGCTACCCGTATATAAACCAAATTATTTGTTTTAGGAAATATTTATATTTAATGCGAGGCAAGATATCGTTTTTGTTGTTGCCATCTGCATAATACCTACCTACATTCTTTACTTTGGTCCAGGAAACAAAGTCAATTTTCGTTAAAAATAAAATGTAATAGGTAGGTAATACTTTATGAATAAAAGTATTGAAATAAAGTATGCTCATACTCCAAAATGAGTCCTAGAGTTAACATTTTTATAATATTATAAATGGCATATGAAACGATTGGACCGTTTTCACAATCGCGAAATATTTTTTTTTTATTTGGTAAAATCCCGGCAATTATTGAAAAATAGATTTTATGTTCAGGACTATTATTATGATCCTTGGAACTCAGTCTACTAAAAACCGGTTTATAATACAATATAATACAATATCCCCTAATAGCTAGTCGGTCGATATTTATAGTTACTTAAAGATTTCTGTAATAGTTTGCACTAATTCAATCTCTAGTCGGTAGGTAACAGCACCTCCTTGATTGAATCATTGTATAAAGAACTTAGTTCTTTATACAATGATTGAATCTAAATTGACATAATTTTGTTCAGAAATTCCTAGGAGACGCTGTCCTTAAGAAAAAGATTTAAATCAAACTTGGAACAAACTGATAAGACATAATTTTGAGTTGAGATTTGTAGTTAAACAAAATGACCCACTTCCGCTTTTACCGGAAATGTTTTTTTTTTTTATTTCAACTAAGTTAAAAAAATACTTTTTGTTTGGAGTTATTTGAAGCAATTAAAATATTATGTTTCTAATACGTAGCCTTCCATATCAAGAAAAGAATTTATTAAAAAATAAATTGTGTAGGAAAAAATGTTAAAACAAAAAATAGTATTCAAGCAGTTTTTCTTTTATTTAGTTTCGAGCTGAAAATCAATTTTCTAAAAACTAGTGACAAAAATAAATAGAATGAAACAATGAAGATAAAAATAAATAGTAAGACGTCAAAAGAATATAACTGGAACCACCATAAACTTAAAGAGGGACTTCTTAACAATTGTCCTGGCTTGTATTTAAGGACATATTCGACTGTATGCATTGCTCGATCTAAAGGTTTAGACGGCTGGTCTTTGATCATTTTTGACATTAATTGAATTTTTTCCTTGTATCTGAAAATTAAGAAAAACTATTAAAATAGAGACAATACTATTAAAAACTGACATTCAGCCTGTTAGAGAAAATCTTAACTAATTTCCAAAGATTCCTCAATATTATCAGGCATATAACAAATATTATTCAAAGGAACCTTTATTTTTGTAACAAGAGTATCTAATACCCATTGAAAATAGTAGACATAAGAAAACTGAAAGGTTTTTTATACTTAAATTATTAATATTTTACGATGTTCTTTAAAATTAAGTACATGTTCAAAATCGAAATATTTCTGCCTTTGATTCTGATTATTGTCTGTACCTGGAATGCAATTTTGTGACTAATTGATTGGAAAATAGTTATTTAATAATTAATTCTGTTTTCTTTCGAACTAAAAATGAAGAAAACAAGTATAAATTACATTCGAAAATATTACAATATTTCAGCCAGCCCCGGATTCAGAGGGCGGCAAATTCAGAGGGTGGCAAATAGTAAAATAATTTTTTTTTCATAGAGTTTTGAAATCAATTCATAGATAATCAAAATTTATTTGAATTCTATCTGTGTAAAACAGGTTAAGTGTTTATTGGGTCTTATTGCCTGCTTAATCCATAATCGGATAAGTTTTAAATTGCCCAAAAAGTTGAGTGACTAAAAATTCCCAAAATTAAATACGTGTTAAGCATATTAGGCACCTTTTGTACTACCTGTCATAATCCATAATTCTTTTAGTAAGAAATCCTTCTAATTACTTTAGAATGATTCTTGCTTTGGGGAAAACAAAATATCTGATTTGTGAAAAGCAGTTAACTACCTGCAATTAGGATAATATATAAAGGAATAAAGCTACAATCTAAATTTATTGTGCTTTTCATTTTTGAAAAAGTTTGTTCTTCAAGTTATTGGTACTTTGTGTGGGCGGAGGTAATTTGCCCACAAAATATTTAAAGCTGCTAATCCTATAGGTAATTTGCCCACAGCAAGTAAAAGGTCATCTTAATCCTGTTGGTATTTTGCCCAAATTTATTTCTAACTGAATAAATCATAATAGATATATCTTTCAGTTATTATTTTTTATATATTATCGAAAAGTAAAAACACATTATTAATTAAACTAAAAATTATATTAAACACTAATTTTTATTATTATAAAAAAGTAAGTATACATAAGTTATATTATATTTTTTATATATTTATATTTTATTTACATATTTTTCAACTGGGAGGGATAAATGTGATACAAATTTTATATATTCTAATCTGCTGATTTGCTGCAGATCAAATCGCTGTATAAATTTTTCTAAACACTGAATTTTTTGTTTTACACTTTTGTCTTTGATTTTCTTAGGTATACTTAAGCTTTGTATTGTGACATACGTGTCGATTTAAAAGTCTTTAAGATTTTCTATAAAAATATATACAGAAGGATGTGTACAGTAGAATGAAGAATTAAACCTTGAATGAAACGACTCACAGGCATTTGTAGTTCTTGTAATTGAAGCTGTTTTTTCTGCCCATATACTTGGAGGAAATGTAGAATTTTCTTCAATATATGTTTCTAATAGGTAATCGGCATACCTATCGAGAACGGCATTTTCTGGTTTACTTGCCATTAACTCAAACACAAAACAGTCTCCAACTTCATCGGCGTTTAAATATGTCAACCCAAATTATGTTTTAAGCCATTTTCCGGTATCACTGTTAGTTGTATATTCAGTCATTAATCCCAGAGACTGAATTTTACGATACCACGCTTGATGTAGATGAAATCGGCAACCATTGATTACAGTATTAGGCCACATATAAATTAACGCCTTATGAATACTGTAAGTTTCCAAAATTTTATAATGCAATAACGAAAACAAATGTTTGTATATATCGGTAGATTTGTTTGGTAATAAACAATATACCAGGGGCACATAGTGTCCATTACACAGCCCATGAATGGTAAATAATTGTAGGAAAAACTTTGTACAATACGAAAATGTTCCATCCATATACAAGACGTTCATTTTACACAAAGTACGAATATTTGTCTCACATGTAAATACAATAATATTATTTTCTCTGCTATTTATTAAAAGAAAATGTTCACCTTTACTGGTTTTAAATGTATTAGAATATAAGTCAACTGCATCATGCACTTCTTGTATATTTGTAGGTAATGGACCTGGTAGTATTTTGCGACGACTGTTGTATATAGTTTTTCTTATGTAGGACACATCAATTGTAGTTAGTGACTCTGGTAAATTAGTAGCAAGTACTTTACGGATAATTTTAGAAGGTTTTTCCGAAATATCATCAACTGCTTTTCGCTTACACGAATTAGAAATAATTTTCCTGTTTAATTTCGGTTCATTTGCTTCATGGCTATGAATTAGGTTGCCTCTGGATACTAAAAGTTCAGGACCAATTGTAAATACAGTGGCATTACAAGCATTTGTTTTTCTTTGGGAGCATCTCCAAGAAACTTCTCCACTTTTCATTTCTCTATCTTTGGCAAACGTAAAATTCTCCAAAAGGAGTACATCTTTCCCGCGTGTGCTTTTAATCAATGTAGCTGACATTATAGAAATAATTATTGTTTATAAACACTCGAATTACAATCATCAACGTATAAAAACTGACTGAAATATAAACAGTAAACACCCAAAGTAAGTACCTATTAGAATTATTAATAATCAGGTAGGTACCTATTTGTGGGCGGATGTAATTTGCGGGTTTAGGTACCTGAATGCTACTGTGGGCAAAATACCAGTAAGATTAACGCACCCCTTTACTTACACATGTAGAAAACAGAGATTTGTGGGCAAAAAGGACCCGCCGCTTTGTGTTTACTGAAAGTGTTTTATTACACCGAAAGCAAATTTGCGGAACGAAACGCGTATCGTAGAGTTTTGCAAAGAATGAGGTTTACAAAGTCATTACAATACATATTTTTCACACTGTGTTCAACATATCAAATTTATGTTTTATAGGTTGAAATTATGAGCGCGACAAGAAAAAAACTATCGGGAACCAAAAATAGAAAAAAGACCAAATATAGAGTCCTTCAGGGAAAACAATATGGGCAAAAGATGAAAAAGTGGCTCAGCGGAGGCGGTGGCCCGTCAGTACCTGCCACAGCTTGCGAAGATGTTCAACTAGAGGATATTTCTTGCACTTTACTACAAATTGTCCCTGTCCCTATATGTACTATTTATTGTAGGGAAAAAAGGTATAATTGTAGAAATTTGTTCTACAATTTTTTTTCCGTGTACAAAATTTGTAGAAATCGATTATTTCTAACATTTTATTATCTGAACCATATGGTAAAATACTATTAATACTTAACCTTAAAATATCAATCAAATTCTTCATAGTAAACCATTTTAAAATGGAGAATAGCCAGTGGCTATCAAATTAATGTCAAAAATTGTTTTATGGGGCCAATTGACCTTATGGAACCTTCCTTATTTGTTAAAAAATCATAAAGGTCATAGATATGTTAGACTTAAACTTGGCAATTCAGTGTAAAAATGTTTAGCAGTTCCTTTGGTATTAACAGTGAACCCCTGGTATTTACAAAGTTTTTAAAATCTGTGGTTGCCCATTCTCGAAGCAGTTTATTTTAATCAAAATATTGATAATGGAAAAATACTTACTTCGGATATGTGGTAACCTTCACTATTGTTTCATATAATTCGTTTTCATTAAAATCTAAGAAACTCAATTGTTCAGCGATACCACTCTTTTGAACTCTTAGAGCGTTCATGGGCTGATCTCCAAAAATAGGTATCGAAATCATAGGTACTCCATGATATATGGCTTCAGTTGTACTCAATAAACCGTTGTGAGTCATAAATGCGATTGTGTTTGGATGAGCTAAAAGAAATACATTTTTGGTAAAAAAGAAATTTATCATAAAAAATTTAAAATTATCCATGTATAGATTTCAGAAAATGGAAGTGTGAATTGATTACATACTTGGATTAAATATATTAACGTTTTGTTGTACATACAGGGTGTCCCAATAGTGTGTGGAAGTTCGATATATCCTATATTTACAAAAGTTGTACATTTCAAAATTATTTTCGATTATACAGAGTGATCCATAACTTCAGAATTAATCAAACTCATGTTTTTTAAATGGATCACCTTGTATTTAATTGTAAACAATCGAATGATGAATCATTTTTAATGATAGTCTACTTTTATAAGAATATACTAATTTTTTCTTAGCGCAACAGATGTGTACAGGGTGAGTCAAAACTCAGATACATGATTTTCTCAATTTTTTTAAATGTAACACCCTGTATTTCATATCACTACTAAAAAGTACTCTAATTATACGTTCGTTTGAGTTAAATATTGCCTATCTCTAAACACAATAGTTTAGTGAAATTCTTAGATGAAATGTTAAAAAGGGTTAATTATAACTAAATTCACAATGTAATTTGATTTAAACTCCTGTTAAATATTACATACTAGTTAGTAGTTAATCAGTTTATATTTTTAAGGTACCTGGTACAATTTTTTATCAACTGAAATTATTTTTTGGAACCTTCACAACTTTTTATATAAAATGCAATGAAAACGCTAACATAACATAAATTTTTTTGTGCATTAGGTCAAGTGGGCTTTGAAATTCATGTCAAAAGAATAATTTGACACATCCGAATTGTTTGAATAAAAAAATTAAATTACGTTTAGTATTCACAAGTATTTAAATTTATTGATTTGAGTAATTTAAAAATGAATTTTGAAACGAATGAATTGACTGATATGATTTTAGTGCTAGAGGCTAGTGATGAAAATTGCTTGTTGGCAACTAGAATTTATAAGCAAAAATATCCTGATAGCCGACAATTCTTGAGGGACAAAGTCAGGGGAATTCAAATTTACAATTAAATACAGGGTGGTCCATTTAAAAGAACATAGGTTTGAAATAAATTTTGAAATGTGCAGATTATTATTAGCTACAACTTTTGTAAATAACATTGTATGATATTTTCTATAATATTACCTGTATGTACTTCTAGATGAAGATGAAAAAAATTTAGCAAATGCTTTTTCTTTAAGAAAGGGTGTTATAAAATGACCAATAAATAACGTCGCTGTGCTAACTAACTGTAACTGAGATGTTACTGAACAGCAAAGTCTTGTAACTTACCAAGAATATCTGATTGCGGCAACCATTTTGACAAAATTAAATTAACTGGTTTGTCAGGTATTTCAAGTGCGCACTTCCACAAAATTGTTTGAGGTAATTTTCGAAAAGCATTTAAGAACATATTGAGCTGTTCCTTGGATAAACTGGTGCATTCTATATTTGTTCCCAAACTGACAAGTATGGCTCCATTTTTAGCACCGTCTAAGACATTTTGAATGTCGTTGGGAAGTTTTTTAGAAACAATATGAAAACCTCCTACTTCTACTACAGCGCTTGTGGTTAAATCTGGTCCTGTGGTTAAAGGATGTGAAAATAGTAGCATCATTTCCGTATTTGTAAATACATTTTTTAAATCCATTTTATTGGGAAAATATTTGTCTACAAAAGCTTGTTGGTCTGGATAATATTTCAATTCCTTGTAGACGAAATCGAAAATACTTAGTAAGAGGTTGTGTAGTCTTCCAAAAAAGTTCATTTTCTTTTCGTATGGTGTAACATAAAGAGGATTAATAGAAGGTAATTTAACATTACCAACAAAATGATAATTCCACTCGCTCACAGGCTGCGAACTAAAAATAACTAAAGGTGCTTTGAAATGTTCGGAAAACGCCATATGAGCTTCATTGCAAAAATGCTCTACGATGATCAAGTCGAATGTCCGATTGGAATTGATGAATTCCTGAATATGTTTTTGTTGTAATAAAGCTTCTGAATATATGAGGCACATTTCGAGGAAGTTATAATTCAAGATAAATGAATTTGTTCTTTGCCACGTTAGCACATCAACTGGAAAATAAAAAAAAGGTGTTATAAAAGCCATGATGATGCCTGATTATACAATTTCTTTTAAATACTTTTCTACAAATAATTTATGCAGCTAGAAATATATTTTTTATATTATAATCATTAAGAATACAAAGATTTAGCCTTATAAAAATGTTGCTGATTTACGAGATACTGTTCAAAGGGAAAAATTAATTTTAAAATTTGCCAATAACTTAATTTTAACAGTTTAAGTTTTTTGACTTAAAAAATACAAATTTCTATTTTATTTTATGACTCTTGTTGTAATAAGGACAGTAATCCTTTTGAAATGGACGTTTTAAGTATTTAAACACTAAATAAGTAGAAAATAATAGAAATTCCGAGAGAAATTCATTAAAAAATAGGCGTTTTATACAACAAATAGTACAACAAAATATAAACACTTGTTTTATTATGGACAGGAATCTTGAATTAGTTGTAAGCATGGATGTTTCATCATTTGTTCATTTGTAAATATTTCACAAAAAATCTGATGTGTCCAACACATGACTTTCCTATCTAGTTATTACAGGCTTTTTCCGGTTATTTTGTACAACCTATTGCAGCATCTCTATAAATGTTTAGAGGATAAACTAAATATATACATTGTCCATATACATCTACCGCGAAACATTTTTCTATAGATATTCATTGAAAATGAAAATACTGAAAAATTTAAATTTAGCACTTTTCCTACAATTTTTCCATTACGGTCCATTTAAAAAAAATCATGTATGAACAAATATTATAGAGATCGATATCGCAAACAACTTTTATTTCAACAATTTTCATAAAAATCAGAATTTTGCACATTTTGTCAAATTTTTCGAATACGGACCATTTCAGGAAATTTTTACATGAAGCAAAAATTATAGATAATAATATTAGAAGTAACTTTTATTTGAACAATTTTTTTCTCCAAACATAAATAACAGATATATTCCATAAAATATAAAAACGGCCTCCCATAAAGTACCCCCCCAGATGTTCCGACTTTGTCCAAAATCTAATAATTTCACGTCAGACCGAAATAAACCTTAAGTTTAAAATTTAATGTTTTTTCCTTTATCCGTTTTTGAGTTTTCTTCAAATTTCGAAATTTACACATTTTCTCAAATATCTCGAATACGGTCCATTTTAGAGAAATTATGTATAGAATAAAAATTATAGAGAATTATATTACAAACAACTTTTATTTGAACAATTTTAAAAAAAAAAATATTTTTTTTAGAATTTGTCAAATTTCTCGAATACGGACCATTTTAAGAAAATTTTGCATGAAACAAAAATTATAGATAATTATATTAGAAGTAACTTTTATTTGAAGAATTTTCTTCTCCAAACGTAAATAACAGATATATTCCATAAAATATAAAAATGACCACCTATAAAGTACCCCCCCAGATGTTCCGATTCTGCCCAAAATCTAATCATCTCATTGGACGCTGAAACAAAGCTTAAGTTTAAAATTTGGTGTTTTTCTGTGTATCGGTTCATGAGTTATGCGTTATACAGACACACACACACACACACAGACACACAGACACACAGACACACACACACACACACACACACACACACACACACACACACACACACACACACACACACACACACACACACACACACACACACACACACACAGACATCATCGCGAAAATAGTCAAAACGGATTCAGGGGACCTCAAAACGTAAAAATCCGTCGAAAACTCGAGGTCGAAAAAAATCATGATTCCTATACTTTCCTTATATCTGTATACAGATAGGAAAGTAAAAACTAATATTTACATTAAAATACTGTATTTAACATAAATATTAGTTTTTTAAGTAATAAAACTCCAAAAAATATAAATGAAAATATTTGAAACAATAGGTATATACGTATAGTTTAATCATTTAATAAAAGTAAGGTGCATTAAAACATTTATTACATACAGAACATGTACAAATAACAACTGTAAGTGGAATTAATAGTATTCTCCTCTCGTTCTTGGAAAACTGGACCAAATTTTGATGCAGGTGTCAGGGGTTTCCTATAAAAACAAAAAAGTGTACATACTTACATCTTATTAAACAATTTTTTTTATCAAAATGTTGCCCTTTCTTATAAAAAAAATATTTTTAATTTGTCTAAAATTAGTTTATAGAAAACTTTCAGTTTATTTCTCATAGTGCAATGGTCGATTTGAATTATATTTTAACTAATCTGTTCTAGTTGATCTAACAAATTTGAGTTTGAAAATTACTTTTCATTTTTAACAGAGGGTTGTTCAAATCGTTTATCACTAATACTAAGTTTACGTTTGCAAATCATTTCTTGTTTTTCGTTGCAGATTAGCAAATCTATCTTATGCTACTGTGTATGTGCTTCATCCTCAATATTTTCTAAAATCTGACTATTTGGGTTGAGTATTGAGTATAGTTGAACTGGATGTACTATTAGCTGATAAAATTGGTACAGAATTTGCAATTAGTCGTTTATGTTTTGAAGCAATTTTACTAAAAGAATCTGGCCAAAAATGATCTTCAAAAAGATAGCGAATTTTATTATCTAAAGATAAATGTAAATTCTTAAAACAGTTTTCACGAATTTTAATATCGGAAGGATAATGAAAAAAGGTTTTATTTGAATAACCAGCCTGCTGAATATTAGAATAATACTTATTTAAATTAAGGGGCTGAAAAAGATTACTTAATTTTACCAGGGCCAGACATGTTTTGTTACAAATAGGTATATTAAAAAAGAATTGAAAATCGATCCAAAATGAAATTATACTTCGTTAAGGCTATAAGAAAACAATGATAAACAAAGACCTTAAACAAATCTAACACCTTATTAAATTATATTGTTAATACTTACTAATTTCATCAAATCAGCACTTATCAATCTTCTTAACCTAATAATAACTTACCTATCGAAGGATAATTATATCCACAACATCATAATAACTTTTATTTTATGACGGTTTTTGTGTATTTTTCGACTATTTCGTCTTCCGCCATTCCGTTCTTTATTTTTAACGAGGTTATCAACACAGTTGCCAAACCTCTCTTTAAAATATCTCAGCAATAGTATGGCCATTGTATGGATGGTATCGAGCACGACAACAACAAAATAAAGTGCAGCTTATGCGTTTGAATTAACTCTAATCTCATGAAAGTTTATGGAAACTGACAACATCGCTGTCATCTTATTTGCGACGGTGGCTCCAAGTAGTATGGCTGGGAACTACCACTTGTTACCAGTGCCGTGCATTTAAACGGTTTATCTTTTAATATTAATTTATCTATGCCCAGTACATTACGCGAAAGGCCTGGTCGCTGAGAAGATCACTCCTTACATCCGCTCGGTCAGTGATCTTCGGCCAAATTCAGTTGCCTCAAAAGACGAAGGGACCCCGAACGCTTTTTTGTAATCAACCCAAGCCATTGACAGATTTCGCTTGTACTGGATTGAGTCTTGTGTGATGCTTTATTTTCATACGTGTTAATCTCTATTTTTGGATACGCCACTTCGCTCTGGCTAATCGCGACTTCGTGGTGCACTATTCTGAGTAAGCGAGAGGTTTTCGCGAAAGCCTGTAGCTAAATGGAGAAGTCAACGCGTCAACAGATATATAAAAATGGAAGCTAAACTTACATTACAGTTTTTTTAAAGACAGTATAAAAAATAAATATTGCACTGGCCTAAATGAATTCAAGAAACTAAATAGTTGTGTCTATGTTAGGTATGTACCTATATTATTATGAAAACTCAATTAAATATTTAACGATATTAGTACCTGGGAGATAAACTGAACTATAGTGCAGCTTTATAAAGGTTATATTTTAAAAATCGGTTCACTGAAACCTTTCCATGTATAGTGATGTCACAATAAAATTAGACTAAATAAAAATAACACTATGTTCGATAAACTTACAAGTTAAATAAACAACACTTTTTTACTCTTACGTTAGTCATATTATTGATTGAAACATTCATCCCATTTTTCCTTCCATTATCGCTGTTTTAATTTTATCCTTTTTTTATTTTTATTTATTATTTAATTTTTTTTTTTTCATTTTCCTGTATCTATTTTACTTTTACACTAGATTTATTTTTACTTGTTATGCCTTTATGTTTTTTTTTCTCTGTTTTCTTTCATTTTGTTTTTTATTTTCCTTTTCAATTCTTCTCTTCTTTGTTCTTATTTCCATCTTTTTCTATATTTTGACTCTGTGTTTACTTCTTTTTATTTCTTCTTTATTTATTTCTATTCTTTCTTACGATTTTTCACTTCCATTATTATCTATAATTCCTTCTATTTTCCTAAATAAATTTTTGTTGACCTATCTAAACTTTTGAATTTCTTTTTTATGTTGTCCATCTTGTTACCCATTGCTTCTTCATTCTGTTTTAACTGTCCCCCATTTTTCTTTCCAATTCATCCATTTTTTTAATGAATTCTTCCTTATCTTCTTTCTATTTTCATCCATTTTCTTCATTTTCCCTTTCGTTTGTCTTATGTTCTCATTCATTTCAATCAGCACTTGCATTAAGTCCTCTTTCTATATTTCTTTATTCTGTTGGTCTTGTTCTATAACTGTATCTTTTAAAATGTTCTTATTATCTACATTTTCATTTCTATCTATCCATCAATAATTCTCTCAAAACAGGAACATTCCTGTCAACTACTACCATATTATTAAAAATTGTCTATACCTCACCCCGATATTGCTATGTTCAATTTTAACTTTATCCAATAAATATTTTTCGTATTTTTTGTTAATAATATATTTTTTTAACACACAATCTGTTTCACGAATTTGCCCTGCCAATGTTCAACTGGGAAATTTATTTATAAAGTACGAGAGTAAATTGTTCTAGTATTTGTAGACAAAATGGAAAACGTAATCTTAATTTTTTCAAAGTGACTTCTTTTTTCGTGTAAACGCACCTTAATAAAGTGTACGCTGTTAAGCAACAACAAAGTGCAACTAAAATATAAGGAAGACACGTGCAAACTGTAATTAAACAGGCGATACTCTTTTGTCAGAGGACTTGGAGTATTTCTTGAGTATTTCTGTCACTTTTACGATATATTTTCTATTAGAAAGTTTAAACAAATCATATCCTTTTTTTACGAATCTCAATATTGTTCAGTTACACAGTACCAAAAGCTTTTGAAAGATTGACAAAAATGCCTGGAGTGGCTTTGATTGAGTCTAGTGATTTATAGATATAATATTATTTTAAATTATTCATCCCATTTTTATATTTTTCTAATTAATAATAGTAAAATATTTGAGTATGTACTTACAATTGTCGTCAAATCGATTAGATTTGTTCATTTTGATTGTTTCGTAATTTTTAATTTTCTCACTTGGCTCATATTCACTTATTACAGTCACCTCATGTCCCCTTTTTGCCAATTCTCCCATAAGTCTTTCCCCTAAAATAAACTGGCTATATCCAGGACTAGGAAATATACCTAAAATTTTAGCACAGCTTATTATATTGAAAAATATTATTAATAGCGGAAAACTAGAAAGGAACTCCATTTTCAAGAATAACACAGAGAAATAAAATATTCGTATTTTTAAAATCCTTATATCTTAAAGTGGGAGATAACAAAATATTTTATAATTGTTTATATAAACTTAATACAGACACGTTATGTTTATTTTTTGCCAAATATTAATTTTTCTTCTAAAATAAACTGGGTATATCTAGAAATAGGAAATATACCTAAAATTTTCGCACAGCTTACTATATTAAAAAATAATAATAATAGAAATATATAAAAAAACTGCATTGCGCGAATAACTCAACACTTAAACTATTAGCAATTTCCTATGAATGTCAAAATTGCTGTAGGTAATAAATAAGTAATACCTCAAAAGTGGGATATAATGAAATATGATTATATATTTGTGATAATGCAACAATTTAGTCCAAGTGGTATTCGTAAACGATTTATGTAAAATTAACAAATTAATAAATATGACAAACATTTGCCATTAAGTTGCTACGTGGTAATTAAATTGAGTGCCGAATCTGTTACATGACAGATTGGCTGTTAGAAATGTTTCCCTAGTTACCCTCGGCCTAGCTCAGTAGGGTCGGTGAAATTCGGCTTAGAATTGACTAGCAAATAAATGGCACCATTTTTATGTAAAAAGACAAGAAAATGTTGTATTAATATATTTAGATGGTGCATAAATACAAATTATGTCATTAATTTGCTAGCTGAAAGTAAGGAAGGAATTTTAATTAAAATTTTATATTTTTTACCAGTTTTACTTTTGAGGAATTTCCCATTTTTATCTTATCATTTTCACTTTCATCTTATATTTCCCTTATTGCGTAGTATACAAATTTTCTCACTTTAGATTACTATCAATTTCAATGCCAAGTTATCTGATATTTTTTATCTTAAATACTTTATACATTTGTTTTAAACTTATATTTTTTGAAGTAAAGAGTAACCTGTTAATTGCATTTACTTTCACTGTATATTTTTGGACGTGAAGCCTGCTATTTCGTACCTTTTCTATTAAATAAAATCAGGAACTACATATGAGCAAATGTTGCTTTTATATTTACTCCTCGTACAAATATTATATCTAGCCAAGTTAGGTAAATTCTTTGAATAAGCGATAAACTCGTCAATACTAAGGAGGTCTACTGGGAAGTCTAACAAACTAGTTAGGTATGAATTCAATTAAATAAATCAGTATAGTAGCGTGAGACAGGTATATGATTAGTTGTAGTAGTTTATTTTTTTATAATATCATTCTAATAAATTCGAGATAAAACGGCTTAAAATGAAACATAATACTTTTACGTTTTAATTACTATTAAAGTTTCATAAGTTCTTTATACGCCCATTATAGAGTGACTTTTTTGTTATTAATAGCTTAATGATATTATTGGTATATAATCTGTATTTTAATCGTCTAATTTCCTAATTTTTAGGTTTTTTATTTTTAATTTATTCAAAAATAATTTAATTTGGATGAAATTTGGTGAAATTATACCTTTTTATGTCTTAAATAAGCAAGAAAAAATTAAATTTTGGACCCAGAAAATTTGGTGCTTTAGAACTAATGTGCAACCTTGCATAAGGCACGTGCACTTCATTAACTTGTCTAGTTTGATAACTATGAACATCTCTGTTAGTCATAAAACAACTTTTAGCCCATCACTGTTATTTGATGAAACTATCAGCATATGCCACATAATGATTATTACCTATTAAAGAGTCTACACTATTGACATATAAAATAAACAATATTGGCTCTAATATTGACCCTTGTGGAACTCCCATATGCGTACCTAAAATATTAATTTCTTTAGTTTTGATGCCTATTTTAAATTTTACAGATACATATAGCTGTCGGTCTTTAAGAAAGGTGGATATCCATTTTAAAGAATTGCCTCTAATTTCATATGTCTCCAGTACAGATAATAATAATTCATGATTCATGCGTCAAATGATCTACTTAAATCACAGAATATCGCCACAGGGTACTCGGCTGCTTCAATATGTTCAATAATCTGATTATAAAAGAGATCATGTCTGTTGCTATTGACTATTCTGCGCAAAATCCATGTTGATTTTTTGTGACAATTTGATGTCGTTTTAAAAATGATAAAAGGCGATCTAGAAATGGATATTGGAATATCTTAGTTAATCCACAGGGTACTGTCACAGGCCTATAATTGTTCAGTAACATCGAATCAATTTTTTTTTGTGTAATGACAACACTTTACCTGTAAGTAGTTTGGCAGGAAATTCACCGGATTCACAGAATATCATCGAGTGACTTTTTCATAATATAACTGGACACCTCGTCTGCACCTGACGATTTTTTAGTTTTTAATTTTTTATTTAATAATTTTAATTATTCAATTTCTGCAAATGGTATTAAGAATATTGATTTTTATTAGAATATTTTCCCAAAGGTTTGTTTATTTTACCTTAAAATTTGTATTTATCTTTTGTAAAGCAGATACCTTTTAATTTTGCATAAAATCATGTCAATTAAAGCATTTTATCGCGAATCATTGTTACGCCGCTGCATTCGAGGATTATGTGTAATTCTAGAAATACATTGTTGCCGGCCGACCAATAATCCTTCATTTAAAAATTGTTCGAGTTATAGTACACCGCTCTGGTACCCAAGGAATATTTCTTCCAAATTTCAAAATTTCGCGGGTGTAGGCTGTGCATTGTCAATCAGTCAGTCACAGAGAGCAGTGTTTCTCAAAGTGTGGGGGGGGGGGAGCTCCGCGAAGAAAATAATAGTCATAATAATAAAAAACAAGTAAAGCAGTAATATGAGGAAGTTCGCCACAAAAGGGAGGATCTGGCGCTTGAGGAACTTTTTTTTTAGAAATGTGTTTAGGACACTGTCAAATATTTCGTAAGCGACATTTGTTCAAATGGCACTTATGATAGTCTTGCAAAAAGGTATCGATATACTCTATACTTTATAAAATATTTGTTACATTAGTTTTTAAATATATTATGAATATATAACAACTGTTACTTTCTTTGTAATTTGTCACAAAATAATACGAGGTACTTTCTAAACGTAGCAATTGTAGTTTGTTTTTCTGTACCTTACAAAAATATAATTTATAGAAAAAGAGTTTGGTGTTTTATTTTTCCAAGTTTAAATATTTAATAATCAATAAAAGTTTTTTAGCGAAATTTACAAGAGTAATAAAAACTATGTTCACTGCTTATATTAAACTGATTAAAACTTCCTTTATTAAAATGATTATTTATATGATAAAAATTTGATGTTATTGAAAGCTTTTATATTTTTTAATATACAGTGAAACAATAGTTTTTGTTTTTCCTGTAAATTTGTATAGAAAAACTATTTATTTCTGAATTCATGTTTTAATTTCCCGCCCTAAAGCATTTTTAATTTTCCCGCTATTTACTAGTGGCGCCATCATAGACTGGTTGTGGTTACAATCGCCCAAACAACTTTTACCGAACAAAAAAAAATACATTGAGTTACACGTCTGGCTGGATTGTCTCTGATTACTAGTACTATCTCCATAGTAATTTTATGTAATCCATAATAAACAAATAATATGCAAATGGAAAATGATGTATTATTGTTATTCACATTTGCATATAATTAGCAGATTTTTTTTGTATACTTTTTATTATTTATATGCAATAAAAATTTCGGAAAGGCAGTTTAAAAGCAAAGTCGTCCATTTACCATAAGTTATTTATGTGATATTTCATATTTTGAATATTATTCATTAAAAAGGAGGTATGTTAATTTTTTTCACGCTTCATTTCAAATAATCTTGTTGGTATTGTATTAATTATTCTCATATTTTACATATTTATAAATATTCAAATATTTAAACAATTTAAACCTTGTTACCTACCTTATTGAAGATAGTAGAAAGGCTAATGAAAAACCACTATCTGTCCTTTTATCTTAAACATAACAGTGAAAAATCCGATTTTTACAAGAAATTGTGTAGAACTATAGCAGTCTTTTTAGGTGCATTATACTGCATTACAACAACTTGCAAAGTTTCATCAAGATCATGGCTTTTTTGCTCGATTCCATACTTTAAATAAAAATCTTAATAGGCAACCCGTTTTGCAGCTAGTAATTTACTAATCAGTAAGATATATTGCCTAACTACAAACGCTTATACTTTAAATAAATTAATATCTTAATTTTAAATAAATATCAGATATTTTAGTAAATGTCGTGTAATTCTCAGGTCCGACGAGAGGGGACGGACAGGGGGGACAAATTCCTGGAACCCGGATACAAGGGGGGCCCGGCAGCTTAAGTTGAGGATGTTTAATATTTTTAAAGTTCGTCACAAAAAGGAGGACCCAGTTTCCGACAATTACAAGGAACCTGATTTTGCTTGAGGATTTTTTTTAAGAAATGTCACAGAAAGAACTTGATTTTTTATAAAAATGCACCGAGGCTCCACCATGGCTCTCGGAGATTCTAGTGGCATATTGAAATTTAAAATAATAATTGAAGAACTTTTAAAACTAGCTTTATTGAAATAATAATTGAAGAACTTTTAAAACTAGCTTTAAAAGATCTAAACAATTTAAGAATGGATTTAATAGGAAACCGGACCTCTCGTGAAAGCAAAAATGTTTTAAGGATTTTTTACTATAAAATTGTATTTATATGCATGTCATTGGAAATACTTCGTGATATTATGTGTCTTGACAATGTTGAGAGCTTTACATTTGTACAACGATAAGGCAGATACATTTAAGAAAAAAAGGTGGTAAAGCATTCCATTTAAAAACTCCTAGATATTTATTAAAACAAAAAGCAGTGAATTTTTATGGCGCGTAAATGCTTTTTTTTTTAATTCTTTTTAAAATTTTTCAAAATAAATATTTTTCGAAGGTTTACAAAAAATTCAAGGTTTCTACCCTAAGTTTTTATTACAAAAATCAGACTAAAAATAAAGGCTCAGAATGAATTATAAATTTTCGAGGTGTCTGGTTTGCTCTTAAAGGGAATATTTAAATTATGAATATCAGTTCCAAATGTTAGTTTTTTATTCAAGTATGGTGGTGTCTTATTATTTTTATTCAAATATTGTGAAACTAATAAACAGCTGAGGCAGAATTTTACTTATGTGTTTTAATTACTTAAACAATGTTTTTTAAAAGAAACAATGTCTTACAATTGAATACTTCCTGCAAATATAAATTATTTCATACCATGGAACAAATGGGTAAACGGATGATTGATTTACGCAGAAATCGATTTTCAGTAGCCTTGCAATAAACTAAATTATTTATATTATTTTTATGTCCATAGAATTTTCCAGATTATAGCTTAGGAAATAAAAAAAAAACCAGTAAGGCCTAACCGTTTCGATGAAACTGATAAAAATAGGAAAAATATCAATAAAACAGTAAATAAACAAAAAATGACAAACAGGAACGAACAGAAGTAAAAGATAAAACAAAAATACACTAGAATATACAGGGTGTAATAATAAGTTAGGTCATAAGTGGAACTACAAATAGGTGCATCAGGGTCCTTTCCAATCCAACGTCTAAGGTACAGACCCAAAAAGATATTCCCTAACTTCGTTATCGAAATGCGCTGGAGCTCCATCTTGTAAATACCACCTATTTTGCCTTATTTCTAAATTTACTTCGTCTAAGTACTCTGGTAAATCAGTAATTTGCACCATTTAAATTTTTTGGAAGAAATACTGGTGCTATTAAATTATTATTCACATGCCTGCCCAAACATGGACTTTAAAAGTCTTTTGGTGGTATTGAACAGCCAACTCCAAAATTTTTGAAGGATAATAAAAAAGAGGCTGCATCTCGATAAAATCTGGCTTTTAAAAGAAATGTTAAGAGAAAATTTTTTTTAAAAATGTTGTATTAAACTAAAATCCGACAACCGGGGGTTAGTAATTAATTTAAATAATTCTTATATATTACATATTATATTCAAATTATTATTTCGAATTCAAACAACATCGCAGCTTCTCCCGACTCGTAGGCGCCGTTTAATTACTTCTGGGAAAAGAAATCGACGTGTAAACTGTAACGGCCGCTAGCTAAAAGACCAGATGTAAACCGATAGGGCTATATTCAGGAATTAATACAGGGCTTTATAGTCTTTATGCACCGAATTCACAGTCGTTCTCTTTTTGATACATTTGCATATATGGGAAATTTAAGTATAAATACCAGGGTTTTTGTGAGCTAGGGGATTATTAGCTTTTTCATTTTTACCGAGTCAAGTTAACAAAACACGCAAATATCCACGTTACCGCCACGGTGACTCCTTTTTCTTTATATTCTTCAAATATAATTAAAAAGATATATCGCTACCCTTAAAAAACAGCACATAATCTAAATGTCCGGCTGTACAAAAGAATAGATGTTAAATAAACAGTATTCCAAATTAATATCTGTGTTTACTTTGTTCTTCCTCCATTACAGCTACATTGAACTCTAAACATAATTCTGGGGGTTTTAACATCACTTCGTGGGGATCCACTAGACGAAATTTAGGCCAAGGTTAAGGGTATTTGGAAAACTAGGTTAGGGCCCGGTTTGTCAAGTCACAAAACCAATGGTGTCACAATACTAATTTAATTATAACGCATAGAAAAGTTTGGGGGATTTCTGCGGTTCAAAACCCCCAAAAAATACTTAAAAATACTTTAATTACCTACTATTTTTAAAATCACTCGTGACGGATTCTTCACAATTCTGTCAGTCATGGCTTACTTTAGAAACTGTGTTTTTCGATCACACGTTATAATATTAAAATATAAACTTACAACTTCAGATAAGGTGTTATAATTTACTTTATATGACCGCTTAGACCATGCACCGTACAATCACTGCAATTAGATCATTTCCTTGTTCCTCTACCTCTCCAATATCTTTTGCTAATTGCAATTTTTTCAATCCTGCTTGTTCCATGGCCTCCCAAGCTGTTTCAAAAATACTTTTATTTACCAACTCATTATGAGCTGAGTATTGTCGAAAAGACATTTGTGGTAAATTCATAATGAATTAATAATGCATAGGTAGGATTCCCCACTCGACCATTCACTGTTGGGTTCTAATTCACACTGATGTTTCTAAAGTGGCACTGGGAAACAGTAACAAAGTCTGAACGGAATACGAGGCTAATAACCATAGCAATTGATGCCGATGACACACAAAATAAAAATATTTATGTTTAACAACCACCATCCAATAAATAATAATAATAATAAATTTATTGATATTGATATAGGTATACAAATAAAATAATAACAATTGTATTAGTTTAACACCAAACAAGGGCGGACACCAGCCTAAGCAACTTAATGCTTGTTTTGCGATGCCAGTCCTGTTTAGTGCTTTACAAAATGTTATACTTGTTTTAATATCATGAACTAGATTTAAATATTAAAATAATAACAGAGATAGCTGAAACAGTTCTAATTAATACTAAAGAAAAATAATTAAATATGAAGAAAGAAAGTAATGTGGAATGTAATGTAGGAGATGGAAAATTAAATCAAGAACGGTTTATATATTGTTTAATTGTTAATTTACTGAAGTATTTTTTTTTATATTATATTTAGTTTATCGGGGTGATTTATTAAGAAATTTTTAACGTCTATTTTATAGATTTTAATTTTTTTTATTTGTTTTAGGTTAGCGGGTAAGAGATTATATAATATTGGACCATGGTAAAAGTATGAATTTTGGGTAATTGATTTTTTAAAGGCTTCAGTTCTTATATTCAAGTTTGTTGCTGATCTAGTTTTTGTATAATATTGGGGTGTTTTATCTTGTTCATTAAATATTCGTAGTAAGCATTGGTAGATGTAGTGATTTTGTATATTAAAAAGTTCTGTTTCTTTATATAGTAGTGTAGTTGAGAACATTTTGTTTTTTTGAAAAATTATCTTTATTAGGAGGTTTTGTGCTACTTGTAATGTGTTTAGTGTTGTTTTATATGCTCCACCCCAAATAGTTATGCAGTATTTTATTATAGACTCTGCTAATGATGTATATAATATAACTAGATTTTTTTTTGAAAGAATTTCTCTAAGTTGATAAAATTTATGCATTAATACTCTTATTCTTTTTGCTACATATGTAATATGTTCCGTCCATTTTAGGTGCTGATCTACGATCACTCCGAGATATTTAATTGATGTAGTTTTCTCCAAAGTTTCACAATCGCATGTGTTATTATGTTGAGGACATGTTGGGCAGTGTAATTTTATATTTATATTATTTGGCTGATCTACTATTGTTGGTGAAAAAGTAATATATTTAGTTTTTTTAATATTTAGAGTTAATAAATTATGGTTGAGCCATATATGTAACCTATTTAGTTCTCTTTCTGCAGTTTGTGTTACATTTTCCCAATTTTCCCCAGAAAATATTATAGCTGTATCATCGGCATAGCACACTAGTTGTCCTTTGAAGTTTGAGATTTGCGTGATACTATTCATATATATTACGAATAAAATCGGCCCTAACACTGTTCCTTGAGGAACACCTGTTTCTACTTTCTTGTCAGTACTAAATGAGTTTCCAATTTTTACTCTTTGGGTTCTGTCCGACAAGTAGTTTTCTAATAATTGAAGGGCTATTCCTCTAATGCCATATTCCCTTAATTTATTAATTAATATTGAGTGTTCCACGGTATCAAAAGCCTTGGCAAGATCCAAAAAAACTGCTAAGCATTTTGATGAATCATCCAAGTTCTTCATTGTTGTTTTTAGGAGGTCAATTATAGCATTTTCCGTATTTGAATTTTTGATAAAGCCAAATTGCCTATTTGTTATAATTTTGAAAGAGTAAAACCAAATTTGGTAGATTTTCAAACTTTTATTTTAAAAATAATTTTTTTTTTTAAAGAACACTAACATGACATATGTTTCGAAGTACAACTTCTTTTTCAAATGTGACTATTTACAATTCGGTATCCAATATATATACGAAATAATTTAACAAAACAAAGTACTTAAGAAAACATCAATAACATTACAAAATAAACTAACTATTTAAAGTAAATAAGGGTACTTAGGTAATTATAATATCCATCAAATAACAATAAGATATCCCATTACCGGGATTATCTCACAGAAAACTGGGAAAGAGATTTAATAAGGGTGAATTATTAATATCTAATTGATCATTTAGTAAGTTATCTGAATTTTTAAATCTATTTAATTCAAGTGTTTCTAAATGGTTTAATTTAAGGCTCTTATTTTCTACATGTAAAATTTCAAAGTTGTCTGTAAAAGAATGATTTTCAGCTAAAATATGATTTGAGTAAGTAGAATTATTTTTGTGTTTTGTATAGCTATTATAATGTTCGGAATAGCGTTTTTTGAAAGTACGGCCTGTTTGACCAATATACAATTTTGGACAACTACCACAATTTAATTTATATACCCCCGATTTATTTTTAGGATTAATTTTACCCTTATTGTTTTTAATATACTTCCCAAGCGTATTATTGGTTTTAAAAGCTACGTTAATATTTTGGTTTTTTAAATATGATGATACCTTTTCACTAGGAGCTCCTATATATGTAAGACTCTTATATCTGCAATTTGGATCTTTAATTATGGGATAAACTTGTTGAATAGCCTGTTTAAAAAGTTTTTTCTCTAAAATGTTGTCTACTAACTTTGAATTAAAATTATTATTTACTGCGATTTGTTTAATGATATTTAATTCTTTTGTGAAGTTCTCTTTGGTAAGGGGAATATTAACTAATCTATGGATCATACTGTTGTATGCTGCCAGCTTTTGTTTGTATGGATGAGATGAACTATTATTTATTGTAATATCCGTATGTGATGGCTTATGAAATATCCCAAAACTATGGCCTTTATTATTTTTAATAATATTTAAGTCTAAAAAATTAATTGAATTATCCTTCTCTGTTTCCATAGTAAATTTAATATTAGGGTGTATAGTATTGATAAAAACTAATAAAGAATTTAACTGTCTACTAGTACCAGTAAAAGCAGTCAATATATCATCAACATATCTATGCCAATACAGACAATGTTTACTTAAATTATTGCTATGAATTTTATTTTCTATATTATCCATAAATATTTCTGCAAGCAACGGGCTTAATGGGTTCCCCATAATAAGACCTTCATTTGCTGAGTAGATGTTATTTTGAAATTGAAAATAATTTTGTTTTAGGCAAATGTTTAACAAATTTAGGATTTCTTCTTTGATTATAATATTGACTTGATTACGATCTAATAAGTTTTCTACTAGCTTAACTGTTTCTTTAGGAGGTATACTAGGAAATAAGTTTGTTACATCGAACGATACTAATTTTGTGTTACTAGGTAATTTAATGTTTTTTAATTTTTCTGTTAATTCATAAGAATTTTTTATACTATACTTTGAATTGAATTTGCAGTTTTCTTGTATAAGTTTAATTAATGTGTGTGAAAGTTTAACTGATGGAGCCGTGACAAATGACACAACTGGTCTAATAGGATAGTTCTCTTTGTGTAATTTTATTAAAGAATAAAGTTGTGGTGGTTGAGGGTTCATTTGTATTACCTAAGTACCCTTATTTACTTTAAATAGTTAGTTTATTTTGTAATGTTATTGATGTTTTCTTAAGTACTTTGTTTTGTTAAATTATTTCGTATATATATTGGATACCGAATTGTAAATAGTCACATTTGAAAAAGAAGTTGTACTTCGAAACATATGTCATGTTAGTGTTTTTTAAAAAAAAAATTATTTTTAAAATAAAAGTGTGAAAATCTACCAAATTTGGTTTTACTCTTTCAAAATTAAATGGATTTTCATCAAGTAAAGGCCGAAACAATAAATTATTTGTTATAATATTGTGTTTATTAAAAAATGAAAGAAGTCTAGTTTTTAGCGATTGCTCAAAAATCTTCGCAAAATTATTAATAATAGATATTGGTCTATAGTTATTTAAATTCGTAGGGTTCCCCGCTTTAAAGATTGGAGTTATATTTGATTCTTTCCATTGTTTTGGTATTTTTCCAATAGCCAAACATTGATTTATTATGTGAGATAGAGGCTGACAAATATATACATGAATAGTTTTTATTATTTTTGTAGATAGATTATCTGGACCTGGTGAACAATTGTTCTTTAGATTTGAAATGTATGTAATTAATTCGTTATTAGTTACGGGTTTAAGATATATCGAATGGATTAGGTGAGTATTATTTAAAAAATTCTGTGGTAGATTTTTTTTTTGTATTTTATTTGCCATTTTTCTACCCAAGGTTGCAAAGAAATTATTGAATTCATCTGCTTTTTCTTTATTGTTTGTAATTATTTTTCCTTCATCATTAGTTATATTACAGTATTCAATGGTTTTGCTGTATTCCTTACCTGTTATATTATTTATAATCTCCCACACTTTCTTGCTGTTTTTTCCAGCTTCATTTATTTTATTTCTGTAATAATCATTTTTTGTTTTTTTGATTAGATTATTTGTTTTATTTCTGAAAGTCTTATATTGTCTGTTCATTTCTTCAGTATAATGTTTTAATAGATTTTTTTTCATTTTATCCCTTTTGCAGATATAGTTAATAATATCATGAGTTATCCATGGTTTTAGTTTTAGTGAAGTTTTATCTTTAGATATTAAAATAGATGTGCAATTTGATACATAGAGTTTCAGTTTATTAATAAAAATATCGTACGATATTTGAGGGTCCCTTTCTGCGATTACTTCCTCCCACTTTTCATTACTAATCAAATTATTTAAATTTTGAAAATTAATTTTTTCTTTTTTTTTCTGAAGTTTGGGGTTTATTTTTAAAAGGATTCTCATAATTGATGAATATACATGGGGTAAAGTGGTCGGTTATATCTGTTTTGAATATTAAAGGATCTAAAGTTATTTTGTTTTTTATACAATTCTCTTGCATTATAAAAATATGGTCTATTGCCGATTTTGATTCTCTTGTTACCCTTGTAGGTTTATTTATATAGGACACAAAGCCTTTAGAGCTTAGAATATTTAAATAATTGTTAGTTTCATTTGATTCTTTTTTAAGTAAGTCAATATTGATGTTACCGAGATAAATTTCTAAATTCTGTTTCTGAAGGTTTTCTAAATACGTTTCCAGGTCGTCCAGATAATCTTGTGGAGAAGTAGCTGGAGACCTATAATAGGCAGTTATGCCAATTTTATTATAACGCCTTATATAGTTTGTTAAAAAAGTTACACGTAAGAAGTGAGTTTTATTCACTGGTGTTATTTTTACCTCAGCTGATATTTTATCTCTTATATAAATTATGACCCCATCACATTTATTGATAAGTGATTCATTGTAATATGCTTTATAATTGGGAATTATGAAATTACTTACCGCATCAATATTTCTTGTTTCAGATAGTATGATAATATCTATAAGTTCTTCCGCCATCTGTAAATATACTAATAGTTCATCCATATGTTTTTTTAAGCCTCTAATATTAAAATGAACAATACATAAACCGTTCTTGTTAACATTCTTCTTCTGCTGAAAATATTGTTGAAAATTTTCAACAACTCTGGTAACGATTGGCTCATCACCGTCTATATTATTGAGCAAATCTAGCATAGTAGGCACAAATAAAAAAAAAATAGGTAATACCTTATTACTTAAGCTTCCTGAAATATAGGAAATGGAAGAAAAATAATTTAAATAAAGTGGCTATTTAACGGTTATATAAAGAGTTAGAATATTATTATTTTTTTTTTTCTACAAGTTGTCAATTTACTCATTATCATTTAAAATATTAATATTAGCAAATCAAGCCTGATATGGAAAAAATAACATAACCTATTCTAATTGATCGACAGATTCAAGATTGATTATTTTAAATCAGCGAGATTTTATTAAGTATACTGAAAAAGTTCCTTTGCTCACCGTTCTAAAACGGATGTAATTTGAATTCATACATGAGTAGGTAACTCTGTAACTCTCGACTTTCACTGTTTGCAATGTACCAGTTGTTTGTGGTAACAGTAAGGTTAACACATTGACAGTGACCGGTTCAGACTTAGATATGGTGAATGTTACATTTAAAAAAATGCCCGAAGGGCAAAAAATGCCTGCTATTGGTTTGGGCACTTGGATGGTAAGTCAAATATGTAAATTAATTGAATGTTTTAAACAATAAAATTAATGGCTGATTAAGGGGGGAGGGTGATTATGGATTTTTTAGATAAACATTTGGTTTATAAATAGTAAAAATCGTAATTAAGATTTTTAAGTAAATGATCCAAAAATTATTTGTTCAAAAATAATTTGTCCAAGAACGATTTATTCAAAAATAAGTTTTTGAAATATAATAATTAGTCGAAAAATAATTTGTACTGAATGAATATAATAAGAAAAGTCGGGTAAATTTGGTATATATTTGTCTCGACAAATAATTTACCATTTTTATTTTTAAAAATTATTTTTAGTTAAATTAAAAAACAGTAAAATCGTGTTTACAACTAGAATATCATATAATTGATCCAGGATTGCATAAATATTTATATTTTTTTTATATTATATTATTTACCTAAGTCATACAATAAAATAATTTTAAAATTTCAAAATAAATATTATAAAAAAAAACAAAACGAGAATACTTACTGGGATATATATATCTCCCAATTTGAGAGCTAATCGATAGGTTGAACTGATCACCGCGAAACATATCAGGCGTACACCAAGTTGGGAATGATGATAACCAAAGAGCTTTAAGCTAAAACCCTTGTGGGGAGTATAGCTCCCAGTATCCTATAAAGGGTTAATTTAAAAATGACATGAATGTATATAGTCCGTTTACGTTGGCCTGTTGTATTCAGTATTTCAGCGAACATTTTGTAAATCCATTGGGACATTTTTTAACACAATACAATAAAAATGTAATATTTTAAGCAATTATTGAATATTTTTAATTTCTTTATATATCTTTAAAAATATAAATGAAGACAAATTAGTTTAATCTCATATTTTTGTTGTAATTAGACACAATCCTTCAGTTTTAATTTTGATATCTCCTAAACCACCGACCCCCCGCAGGTTTGTTAGTTTGTAATGTAAATTTTTCTCTTAATACGATTGATTTTATTATATGGTTTTTAATTAGGTATGCAATTTTAAATAATTATTGTAATAAAACATAACAAGAGAATAACAATTATATTATTTGCTATAAATAGCCTGATGATAATTTAACAACTACAGTGTGATAATCATCTTATCATTCAGTCTTTTAAATAAAGCATTATCTCCCTTAAATTAACATTACATTTTATTATAAATTGGTGTTTCAAATACTCTATAATGTATAAAAATGTATTCTCTTTTTGATAGTTCTAGTTTCAATATTTTATCTCTATTTGTTTTTACATAATGAGCATTTTCCAATTTTTCACTTGTTTTTTTATGTTTTTCCCTTAAATTAACATTACATTTTATTCTAAATTGGTGTTTAAAATACTCTATAATGTATAAAAATCTATTCTCTTTTCGGTAGATCTAGCTTCAATATTTTATCTCTATTCGTTTTTATATAATGAGTATTTTTCCAAATTTTCACTTGTTTTTTATGACTCTCTCTTAAATGAAAATTATATTTTATACTAAATTGGTGTTTAGAATACTCTATATTGTATAAACTTTCATTTGCTAATTTAAATATTTTTTCTGAATATCCATATTTTTATATTAACTTTGTGAGTAAATAAAATAATAAAAACAGCAACATTTTTTTTTTTAATTATAATAATAACTACAAATAATGCGCAATAAACTACAAAGTAACCTTGGTATCAGGTAGGTAATTAGATAGCAATGTTTTTTTATTTAAAATAGACTGTCTTGAGACAAAAATGTATATCCTTGAACGAAGAAATATTCTTACTACAAAAATCATTAGGAATGAACCATTGGTATCTTATTTAGATATTAAAATAAGAAAAATATAACTATTTTAGGGAATTTTATAGTGGTCGAAAATAATCGATAACAGTGGTACTCAACTTTTTTGGCGACGGAACCTTTTTGAAAAGCGAAATATTTGACGGGGCCCTAAACACATTTCTAAACATTTCTAAACATTTCTAAACATTTCTAAACATTTCTAAACATTTCTAAACATTTCTAAACATTTCTAAACATTTCTAAACATTTCTAAACATTTCTAAACATTTCTAAACATTTCTAAACATTTCTAAACATTTCTAAACATTTCTAAACATTTCTAAACATTTCTAAACATTTCTAAACATTTCTAAACATTTCTAAAAATTTCTAAAAATTTCTAAATATTTCTAAACATTTCTAAACATTTCTAAACAAACATTTCTAAAAAAAAGGTCCTCAAGCCAAGTCCTTCCCTCTTGTAGCGATACTGCTTCTTTTTTTGACTAAGATTATCATTTTCTTCACGGAGCCCCCACAAAGGCTTTGCGGAGCCCCAGAGCTCCGCGGACCACACCTTGAGTAACGCTGATCTATAGCATCTACTGTTATTATCGAGTTGTCCAAAAAAGTGACATTCTGAAATGTAAAGTAATGAAAAATGACTTAGTTTGTTCATTTCAATTTTGGTTTCCACATCTGCTGCGAAAAATAGCAATTCTTTGCGGTTTACACTTTATAAAGCTGTGTTATACAATCTTACCTTTTGTATATACAAACTACTTTGATTGAATTTTTTTTTTTATATAATATAATAAATTAAATATTTTAACTGCTACCAGTATTTATTTTACTTAGGCCCAGTCGAGGGCCCAGTCTTTTCTCCTTTGAGTAAAGTCGAAAGTAATTACTTTTTGATTAAGTTGAAAGTAACTACTTGCTGATTAAACTATAGGGCTATTGTTCGTTAATCTGTCAAGTAAACCTACATGTAAATTTACTCATCGGCCCTAAACTATATATAGACTATTGTTCACTGTTCTGTTAAATAAACCTACGTGTAACTTTACTCAGAGTATGGAGGGTAGAAAAAAGGAGGACAATCTTATATGGATCTTTATATTAAAAAGTGGCCACCAAAATGTATGCAATTAAGATGGCGCTCGTGTAGCCAGGGGACAAAATCCAATGCTATATAGTCATATAGATTGCTCATTCATAAGAATTATTTATTGTTTATATTATTATTTTTCAATAAAATTTGACTATTGTCGTGTATTGTCAAAATTTATCTACGATCACAGAACATTTACTCTTCTACGATCAGTCACTTTTCACGGTTTAGTTTTTAGTTTTTTATGGTTGAGCAATATTTATTACTATATACATCATTGGTGTCATTGTGTGATCTGAATTATCGACTGTCGACGTCCCCTGGGCACAGAAGCGCCATCTTAATTGTATACATTTTGAGGGACACTTTTTGTATACAGAGATTGTTCTCCTTTCCTCTACCCTCCATAACTCAGAGGTTATGAAGATCGTCCCTTAACCTTAAAACTTCTATTTATAACCTTATCTTCTTTTTTTCCAGTCTACAAACGAAGAAGAACTCGTATCAGCCTTAGATGCAGCCTTAGAAGCAGGCTACCGTCACATCGACACCGCTGCAGTCTACTTCAACGAAGCCTTAATAGGTAAAGTCTTGAACAAATGGCTGTCATCGGGAAAAATAAAAAGAGAAGAACTGTTCGTGACTACTAAACTACCCATCGCTGGTATGCACCCAGATAGAGTCGAGTTATTCATCAAACAATCTTTGGAAGACCTGCAACTGGATTATTTGGATTTGTATTTGATACATTTTCCTGTTGGAACTAACTACGTCGGATCTGTTGTTACGCCTCCTGATCAGATTCAAGTAGAAACTAATGATCATTTGGAGATATGGAAGGTTTGTATCTTTTTGATTTTTCTTTGTATTATTTTGCGGTAGGTCTATGATGAGAAAATCAAATTATTTTGTTAACTTCTAGTGTGTTTATCTCTAGTTAGTTATGGTCTATGTTCAATAACAATTGACCGTTGAATAAATGTTAAAAAAATTTTTAATCATATTTCTAACTTGTACAGGACAGGGATTCTTATGTTCGTACTCAACACGTAACAAATCAAATACAGAGAGATATTACATACAAATCGCATTCTGTAGAACGAAGATAGTCGTCTCAACACGTGCCGTATTTGAAAGATGAGAATCTCAATGCTGATTTGATAAATAAAAGCGTTGTCTAATACTTTTTAATTACAAATAGAAAAGGACTTTTATAAAATATTTATTAATACTTCTATGGCACATTGCTCAACTCAACAGTATATGTTCCAATATATTTTAATCAAAAAAATAAATACTAATAAAAGTGAAAAGCTTATAAAGATTAATAAATTAAATTATTCAACGTAATCCAAATTCAAAACATATAAATATGTTAAAAAATTTGTTCTATATTACAAACCGTGGCAAAACTTTGAATCTTCTAAAAATTTTTTCTAGTCTAAGGTATAGAATAGTTTACTTCCGGCCAATGTGTCCAAGGTATCGTCGATACGAGGCAGAGGGTAACTGTCTTTCTTGGTAACATTGTTCAACTGACGGTAATCCAAACAGAACCTCGTAGTTCCATCCTTTTTCTGAACCAGGACTACCGGAGAGACCCATGGGCTGCTAGAAGGTTCTATCACCCTGTATTCCGTCATTTCCTGAACAATCCTTTCAGCTTCCTCTCTTTTGGCCTTTGGTAATCTTCGAGCTGATTGACGAATCGGCCTGGCGTCACCAGTGTCAATTTTGTGTTTTACAACAGAAGTTCTTCCTGTTTTTCCTCCTTTTGGTACAAAAATGTCACGGTATCGTCGAAGAAATTCCTTTATTTTCTTTTTCTCTAACTGATTCAGAGATTGACCAGCAACAGAAATAATTTACTCAAATTTGTCGTTTCAATTATCAGAAGTTGTT
The DNA here is from genome assembly GCA_927349885.1 of Psylliodes chrysocephalus. Lineage (NCBI taxonomy): Eukaryota > Metazoa > Arthropoda > Insecta > Coleoptera > Chrysomelidae > Psylliodes > Psylliodes chrysocephalus. Next base: position 9,220,743 of record OV651823.1, on the reverse strand, counting down.
GTCTGACGAATTATGGAAGTTACTGGTACACAAGTTCCGTTTCTGGTCTCTTTCTTGATGGTAATTGGATGATCATTAGCGTTCTAAGACGAACTGGAATCTCTTTAGCAGTCGTGACCAACCCCTTTCCGATCAGAATTCCTCGTCCAACCTCTTCGTCGTGGTTCCAAGGTTCCATCATGACAGGGTTCTTTTTTCCATAGTTTCTTGAAGCCGTGCTACTATAACAATTTTACTTCTGCCAGGTACCACCGTATCCTCCTGTACAGCAACTGGCACGGTACTGTCCCCATATGGATGTAGGAATACCTCTTCGGTACCAACTTTGATCACTCTGTTCTTAAAGTCCAACTGGAACCCATGTAAGTTCATTACATCCATTCCAAGAATTACATCTTCTTCGATATTAGCTACAATAACAGTATGAGTGAACTTTTCTGTACCAATTACCAATTGAACCTGGATTTCCCCATGGATGATGGCACTTTCACCTGTGACAGTCCGCAGTCGCAATCTTGTTGGTAGAAGTTTACAGTTCTTTATGGTTGTTGGTCGTATAATGGTCCTAGTTGCTCCACTATCCACCAACAGTGTATACTTTTTACCATTTATTTCACCGTCTACGTATACAATATCATCGCGACATTTCAAAGAGGCTATCAGTATGAGAGGGTCTTTGGATCGGTTTCGGGTCGAAGCTGTCTCCTCTAGGCCGACCCGCTCTAGTTTTCCTGCGGCGTGTTGTCTTGATTCGTTGTGAACCTTGGACGTTTGCATGAACTAAGTACTTGTCCTAGTTCACCACAATTCCAGCACCTGATGGTCTTTGTCTTCATTTTTCTGTCAGTAAGGCTCTTCATCATTTTTACCAGTTGGTCGAGTTTATCTTCTACGTTTTTTTCTTTTATAGTTCTCACTTTACTGTATTCTCCACAAGCCTGTGTAGCTGCCTCATACTCTAAAGCAGCGAACAAGACATCGACCAATGTTTTGTGGCGGGCCAAGCGAAGTGTTTTCTGCATCTCGTGGTCACGGAGTCCATCAACAAATGTTTGGACTACTAAACATTCCATCATGTTTTCCGGAGCTGATGGGTAGGCAAATCGCACCAACCTGGCAATATCTACTTCATATTCTTGAAGAGTCTCGTCTCGTTTCTGTTTACGACTCTTTAACTGTGATTGGTATAGATGCTCCAAATGTTCGTGACCATATCGCATATTTAGTCTCTTTTTGAGTTGCTCAAAATCATCTGTCTCTTCCACTAGTATAGTCTGAAGGACATTTAAAGCGTCTCCTCTAAGGGCGATTGTCAGATTCACTGCCTTTTCTCTCTCAGACCATTCGTTTGCTCTCGCAGCTGTCTCGAACTGTTTAAGGTAGTTGGTCCATGACATCTTTCCGTCGAAGATTGGAGCTTTAACACGAGCAGAGTTTACAGCTCTTTCCAATTTTAACTTCGACTCCACCTCATGATACTTTATTTCACCGTCCTTGGTCGGGTTTGAATGTTCCAGTTCTCCTATCTTCTTTTCCATCTGTTTTATTTTCTTCTCTACAGAAGACATCTTGTTTTCCACATCAGCAGAGATTTCATTTTTTAGAGAAGAAGTCTAATTTATTTATTTAAAACACACTATTTACAATTTATTTATGACGTACTATTTACTTTATATAATACTTAGACACTAACTAACAATTCCAATTTATTTATTACACTTTAACTTTTCATTCCAATACTTTATACTAAACTAAACTGCCCGACGATGAGTCGAGCTATTTATACGAAGTCCAACTCTGATACGAGACGCTTTCGAAAATTCCACAGATGTGGAGGTTGATGCTTTAGACAGGGTCGGCTTAGGAATTTCATGACCATATATTGCAATTGCCTATATGGCATTTGTCAGGATTCTTTACACATTTTTGAATTAAATTGATGTTTATTATTTCAGTACTCAACTATATATAATTACTACTAAAAATTGTGTAATACTTAATTCCATTTTTTACACAAAAACAGAAGAAATTAGGTTTTTTACAGAATCTACACTTTGGTTGACTGTCCACTATCTCTCTCTTTATCTCTCAACGCTTAGTCACACACCCGGATTTTAAATTTATTTGTTTTTTGATGAGATGATGAGGACTTAACATTTAATAAAATAATATTGAAACTTTCACTTTGTTGCTTTTACCAAACATAACAGAATTATATAATGCTTAAATAATTTTGACATAATTTCTTTAAATGATATTCGACATATAAAATTTAGTCTTTATTATTACTTTCGATATAAATATTATATAGTTTAGAAAATAGAAAATATAGAATATATAGAATAACAAAAATTCCAAAATCAATTTTGTTTATAGAAAATTTACAAAGAAAAAGTAATAAAAGGAAGGGTAGATCTTGAGTTCAAATTAACCTAGACAATTTACTATCTATATCATCTAAGGATATTTTACAATTAATACAATTTACAAAATGTTAATCTTCTTTTGATCAAATCCTTTCTATATTTTTTTTTAGAAAATGGAAGAACAAGTAGACGCAGGTAGGACAAAGGCCATTGGTCTATCAAACTTTAACCAAAGACAAATCGAACGGATTCTAGAAAACTGCAGGATTCCACCAGTCTGCTTGCAAGTTGAATTACATGCTTCTTTGCAACAGAAAGAACTGGTTGAGTTTTGCCACAAAAATAACTTGATCGTTGTTGCCTATTCTCCATTGGGAAACCCTGGGTATAACAAGTTTTTGGAATCGGTTGGACAAGAGTGAGTAAATTTTCTTTTATTATTGATATTGAATCAAGAATATAAGATAGATGCTATTAAATTATTTTCGTGATTTTATTGAAATAGTATAGTTTGTAGCGTATGATACGTAGTACCTTTATAACATTTTTTGGGTACTACTGAGTACTCATTCAATGATTTAACCCCGTGATTCTATTCTATTTTTTAGTTTCTATTTTTTCCTTCTCTTTTTTGTTTGTACCTTACTGAAATGTCAAAAGTAGTTGGTTAAATTAATTATACTTTTTTTTCTCCATATCTTTTGCAAAATTTTCTCTTTGGCTATTTTCCTGGCATATTTTTAAATTATCATCTTTCCTATTAAAGCTTTTACCCTTTAATCAAATTTTTAATATTAATTAGTTTATCATTAATAGTTCACATTTTGAATTAATATATTTCCATTATTTTCAGTGGTAAGGAATTACCAAATAACCTACAAAATCCGATAGTTCAAAACATCGCTAAAAAACACAACAAATCTCCCGGACAAATATTATTAAGATTTTTGATAGAGAAAAATATTGTTCCCATACCCAAAAGTGTTACGCCAAAAAGGATAGAAGAAAATTTGAATGTATTCGACTTTAGTCTCGACGAAGAAGATCTTGAACAACTGGAAGGATTGGAGAAGGGAGAAGAGGCTCGTATTTGTGATTTCAAGTTTTTCCCTCCGTGAGTATAGTCATTTAAATAGTCAAAATCTTATAAATACAAAATTAAACATTAATTAATATTCGTTTTACAGTCATTACTGAGTTTATTGTGTTTAATATTATAAAAATTTGAAGCCAGACCTGATGGTATCCCTTCTTTTATAGTCAGGTATTGTGTAGTAGTTTTTGATGTTTCTTTAAAAAAATATAGTTGCATTAAAAACCTTTAGTATGGAAAGAAGCCAAGATTTGTCTGATCCATAAGAGATAAAGCAACATCTCTTAATAACTCAATGAAGTACCGTTTTGTTTGTCACCTTCTAACACCCTGATAGTGGCTCTTAGCTGCTCAATTTTCCTGTTTCTATCATCTAGCTGTAATAAGAGACACTTAACAGAATATCTAAGCTGCCCACTAAGAACTTTGAGTTCTTCAATTATTTTCGAATCATCTTTTGGATATTTGTTGCCAATGATTTGAGCTGTCTTCTTTTCTGACTTTTCTTCATTATCACTAGTGGAATATGATTTTACGCTAGCATTATCGCTGCCACCTCTTTTACAACATGGATTTCTCGAAGATCAACTATATTGATTGACACATGTCATGATATAGGTACCATGGTGTAAATTATTATTGTTTTTTCATGATTTTATCGTACAAACTGACCTTACTAGTGTGATTTTATCAAAGGCTGGTTAATTTTAGAGTTTATTGGGTTAGGGTTGGAGTAATTTGATAATAATTTTATTGAATAAACATAAAAAACAATAATACTTTTCTTGTTTCAAAAATATTTTTTTCTTTTTGTAATCCTTTCTGATTTTGATCTTCCAATTGTTTTTGTCTATATATGTTTAAAGATGTGAATTTCATCTGTAGGTATGAAACATCCATTACCCAAAGGACTCGCGCACTTTCCTTCTGAAACTCTGGTATGTTATTCTGCCGTGCTAAACACAAATGTGGTAACTAATGAACTTGAATTCGAGAAATTTAGATATTTCGATGTGTCAACTTTGTGGTTTTGAAAATCGACATTATAAAGTTCCAGGTGTGACTGTTTATAGGTCATTTTAAAAGATAATACCTCAATTTTGTGATTTTTTTTAATTTTTATTCGAGATAATTAAAGATTTGATGTAAAAGTCATAATCTTTTCAAGCTACAGATGATAATTGAATTGCATTACATTAAATTTGTTAGTAATATCAGTTCTCAGTAGTTTAATCTTCTACTTCATCGTTATTATCTTCACAATCATTTTTCGCTAAATCTTCCCAAAATTTTAACCTAGTTTTTGGTATGATACCATTAGCAGTCTTTTTCTTACTTTGTTCTAACATACCTTTTTTGATTAATTTCACCTTAACTATTTTGTAATCTGGGTTCTTAAACGAATTTTTTATAAAATAACGCCAATCTTCTCTTTTCTAACAAATTTACTAAAACATTTTTGACGTATGGACGTATTTGTTTTCAAAAACAAAAAAAACTTACAGACGTATGCATAGTCGATCGCCAGCGACTCGCCAGAGATTCATTTCGGCGTATCGCCAGCGATTCACCGGCGAAAGACCAAAAAGCTGGCGACTCGCCGGAGATTGTCACCGGAATGTCATTTCACGCAAATTTTTATGTTCTTTTATAGGGAAAAATTTGATATTCGTTCATTATTTTTTGAGTTTTAAGAAATGAAACATGAATAAAATGCGAGAGATACCGGTGATAATCCCTATAAAAGAAAATAAAAACTTGCGTGAAATGACATTCCGGTGACAATCTCCGGCGAGACGCCACCTTTTTGGGGTTTCGCCGGCGGATCGCCAGCGAATCGCTGGCGAAACGCCGGTATGAATCTCTGGCGAGTCGCTGGCGATCGACTATGCATTTAGTTTTTTGCAAATACGGCAATTTAACGTACTATTTGAGGTAGAAAAGAAAGACGACTATTTTTATAGATCTATTTTAAATAAAATATTGACTTTTCATGCTTAATAACTTAATAATAATGTTTAAAAAATGATTATTGATAGAAGATTTGTCTAAACTTCTCACATGACCCAAAAAATCTTATGTTCAATAAAAAGTAGCTCCGATTATGATGACATTGTCAACAACTGGTGTTTAGAAAATAATAGGCTTGCCTTAAATATTAACAATTATAAAATTGTTTCTTACACAGAGAAAAACATATCATTGAATATGAATATAAAAAAATAGATAACTTTTTATCTCGTACTGAATTAATTAAGATCCTTCGTATATGACTTGACTCTAACATAACAATTTTACTGTAAATCTTTTAAAAAATATAGATTTCTTAAAAATTCTTTATTTTGTTATGTATATTAGAATATACATCCTACGTTTGGAAATCTTTTTATAACTATTTAAAAAATAATGGTATTTATCCCAAATGTAGTAGGTTTTCCCCAAATTAAAACCAAATCGCTGTATAAATATTACTATAGCCCTGGTTTCATTGTGACCCGGTATATTAGACTTAAAAAATATTTAATGTGTTTGAAAAAGTTAATTTTAAAATAGGACAGAAAATAATCTCTTAATCTTTTTATCTACAATACCACAGGGCATTTCCGATTTCCTGTATTCCAAATATAACTAAAACTATTTAGGAAAGATAAAATCTTATGTTATAATAGTTTTCAGGAACTTATTAATTATATTTATCAGTTTTATCAAATTTTTTAAATTGTTGAAACATTTTTTTAATCAATTAAAAATTATATACTCATATAGGGACCGTGCGTCATGACTTTAACGCTAACTGGTGACAAAAATGTGAACTTTATGGGGGGTATTTATTAATGTTTTATACGGCATTTATTGTTTAATAATTATTAATAAAATGAAGTCGAATTATTTTCGTAATATCAATATCGAAAAAAACTTGTTGCATCCGTGGATGTACAAACACATCACTTTGGAAACCTGGATTTCATTCGATAGTAAAGAAATTTTATAAATTTCCACAGAGCACAATTATGCCTCACACCCAATGATATACATAATTACAAAGATTTCTTATCCATATGTAAATCAGACGACGAAAAGCGTATTTCACTGGGCAAAGTTTTCTTTTTATCTAGCTTGTATCAATTTTGAGCACTTAGTTGTAAAGAAATCATTTACAGAACCGGTTTAGAAATTAGAATCTTTAGTGTTTTCTTGTCATTAAGATTTTTACATATTTAAATGAACATTTTATATAAATATAATTTTACAGATAATGGTTTATTCTGTTGATTAAAACTAATGTAGAATATGAAATAAGAATGTCCAATTTGACAAAAATATCACGGCCCTCTTTACAATTTATTAACTATTTCTCATTTATTATTAAAATAAACATCATTAATAATACATTGCAATTACTGTCAAAAGAGATTGTAACAAACTTTAAAATATTAAAAATCCAGTGATTTTTGTAAATTTTTTTAGTGACATTACCATTAAACATTATTCAGAATAATAGATGTGTCCAATTACAACTCTTCCTAAAGTTGTTTATACCTCATATCAAAATTGTTTACATTATATTTTTAAAATTGTATTACATATTGCAATTATGTATTTTATGTAGAATTGTTTCTGAAATAGTAGTCTAAAATTATTTGTATCTATCTGTTATAAAAATTGTTTAGATCTCTTAATATTATTTAACTACATGAAAACTCAACTTTCCAAATACATAATGACATGTCTTGAAGTAAAACTTTAATTATTTTCTTTTTCTAAAGATTAAAATGCTGAAATTTTATTTTAAAATACATTTGTGCTAGAACGGCTCTATTTAGTGAGCACTAGGAAAGGCACATTGCAACCCGCTTTTCATAATTTTTTTATAGATGGGTGAGCAATCTATAATAAGTATCATTGAACATCTCATAAACGTCAGTGGATGAATGACATTTCGATTAACATAAAGCTAAAAAGATTTATAATTATTATTATCAATCTTTTTTATTAATTTACATTATTTAAATGTTATTGTAATACTTTTAAATTCAGTGTTACTAAATACCGATATTTTAACATTGGATACACTTGTTTAAGGTACAACTTTACAATTTATTGTCACTTAGCCATTTAAATCTTTTTGCTTAAAATGTATATGCATGTCCAGATTTTAATAATGTTTCACATTTTACGTCATTTTGACCATGTACACGATTGTTTGGTACGGGCCGGTATCTATTTTTAACTATATTTAATATTTAAAAAAATACCCTTTATTATTTACTTGCAATGTTTACCCCATTTAATTCTAAAATTAAACACTAGAGAGGGCTAAGTTCGGCAGTAGTGCTGCCTCTATATTTCACGTACGGTCCCTATATTTCAGGTTTTTTTTTTTAAATTATTTTATAATTATCCTACATTCTAAATAATTAAATTTTTTCATTCTTGTTAACTTTTTAATAAATGTTTTTATATTTCAGATTAAGGGAGTCACCTGAATTTCCATTTCCATTATAGGAAATATTTTTTTTATTAAAAGAGACAGTAATTAGTTATTGCTTTAATATTAGATTTTGATTTAAGTAGATATAATGCATACTGTTTAGTTTTTTTATTATATTGAAATAAAGGTTTATCAAATGTTACGAAAATAAAGTAGTTTTTGTTAATGTTCCTTATTTTTTCTTTTAACGATGATAGGTTTTCGGAATTATCATAGATATTGATTAGAGGAGATAGAAAATGTCATTCTCATTGTCTTTGTGCAGTGAGTTTTTGGTTTTCTATATTTCTTAATAAGTAGATTGGTAGAAGATACTCCATTGTATGAACATCTAGATAGCCAGATTTAGCGCCTTCGGATTTTTTATGGGGGTATCTCAGATCAACAGTTTACTAAACCCACCACAATTGGGATATTACAACAAAGAGTTATGCAAGCATAATTTCCTAACGAATCATTTGCTAACGCTAAACGTGAATTTAAAAATTTTCTTTTGCCTGGATAACAAAAAAAAGTAATTTTAAATGTTTACTAAAATTAATTCTCTTTAAATAGGTTTTTAATTCGTACATTCCTTTGAATTACTCTTAATAGGGCACCTACAACTTAAATCGTTGTAAACTATTTTCTACTAGCTTTCAAATTTTTTTTAGTTTAATATTGACATTTTTCTAGGAGTTATCCTCCTTTTCAGGGTGGTAAAGCTTTCCAATGATGTATGACAACTAGAGGGTGACTTTTTTAGTTATTTTATCACTTAAATTTCTTAGTGTTTTATTATTTACCACCTTTAGACTTTTTGATGCTATTTATCCTTGTTTATCAAATGTTCACATAAATAAATAAAGCTCAGAAAAAGAAAACACTTATTACAGTTAATTTCTGCTTTATTAATTTTGTAAAAAAATATATTTCTAACATACAAAAATATTATAGCACCTTAGATCTCTTAATATAAATTAAATATAAGTACTTTCTAAAATGGAAGCACATTCGTTTGTTGTACTTATAAAAACGTCTCGATGGTTCGAAAATCGAAGTTACTTTTATGAAAAGCAAACTGCTCCAATCTCCACCCAAAACGATTGATCCTTATCTCCTGCATCTCTGATTCCAATGTCTACGATTGGCAGTCTTTGGGGTTTTTCTGTCGAATATACTAGTATTGATTTTGCCCATGAGTCTCTCCGGTACTAAAAATAATACAATCATTCATTATTTTAAATATCATACGATCTTAGGTGTATCTGCACCTCTACAGCTCCAAATCAACTTTAAATCAATTCCATATTTTGAATAATAAAATTAATTTAAAATACTATTCAAAATAGAGCAAATAGCAAAAAATATCAAATGTTACTTTCGTATCGATGATGTGTTACTAAATTGCGAATAGTAGTATTCAATTCTAGAATGCATGACTGTTTTTCTTGGAGAAAATCCTGTATTAGAGTTTGATTACAATAGTTTTTAGAATGTTTTGACAAATTCTGTGCAGTAACGTCGGTCGAAATATTACAACTGCATTACATCCCCCCCCCTCATTGCATCTCCAAAAATATGTTGATATTTAAGAATTATTTGTTTCATTGAAAAGTTATGTAAAAAAAATTAAATGGAAGTAGAGATTTGAAATAAAAAAATTGTTATATTTGATATTGTAATACTGGAAAAATAAAAACAATTAAAGACATTTTAGTAAGAAATTAAAGCAAAAGTAGTGGGTGTACACATAAGCCGAATAGCAGATATAGGAGAACAAGAGATCTGAGTTGAAAGGAGAGCAAACAAAATCAGTAAGTAGATAAGTAGCTTGAGGGAGGTTTGGTCCCCGTGAAACTGTTGAATTAAATTCCACCACCTGAAGATTATCTGTTATATTTTACTTACTCTGCACTCGTCAATTACAGCTTCATATTTTATTTTTCCTTTTGGTGTAATTTCAATATCATTCCAAGCCATCAGTTTGATTCCCTTCTTGAAGGTGTGTCTCGTGACATCGAAGTAGGCTGCCGATTTTTTGCAGTGGTAAGTCACATTTTGAGTAGCCTTCGATGAAAGTAGATGGAGGAAGGAAATTTGCGTGCTGTCCGATTTATAAGTAATCTAAAAATTGTATTTTTATTATACGATTAGTTATTTTTGTTGAAAGTATAAAATATTACCTTCATGCCATTATCAATGTCACCCAACCATATTTCTGATTCTGTTCCGACATAATGGATTTCAGGTGATTTTGTCGGTTGAGGTAAAACACAAGTAGCTTTTTCTTCCATATCACAATGAACTAAAATAGCATCTTTAATGTCACCTTCATTGGGATCAATCCAATATTGCCCTGAAAATTATTAAATCCTTCCTATATAACACAGCTCTAAAATTATATATAAAGACGTACCACTTTGCATATCTGGATAAGCCGCCTTGATATCTCTACAAGTTTTACCAGGTGACGATTTTTGCCCATTTGGTTTACGTAACTTTTCAAAGGATGTTTTCAATTGCTCATAAGCATTGTCGATCAATGTTCTTGTCTCTTCTAGAGTCAATTCCTTTCCAAATATTCTAGGCGGTTGGTCATTCATACTGTCTGGTCCTTTTTGATTATTTTGAGCTTGAGACAACAGAGAAGCTAAACTAGCTGCATCGTATCCAACGCCTTCTCCGGGTGGACCAGGAGGTCCTGGTGGTCCTAAAAAGATTTACACAATAGTACTAATACTAAAAACTTTATTAATTAAGTACCTGGTTGTCCTGGAGAACCAGGTTTTCCATAATTGCCGCTTTCCCCTCTTGGACCTACGGGACCAGCTGGTCCTTGAATGCCAGGATTTCCATCCCTTCCTGGAAAACCTCTTGGACCGGTCTCTCCTTCTTTTCCGGGCAATCCGTGTTCTCCAGGTGAACCTTTTTCTCCGGAAGGTCCTTGTAAACCGGGAAGTCCTTGTAGTCCCATTAAACCAGGATGTCCTTTAGGACCTCTAAATCCTATATCACCGCGATCTCCTTTTGGACCTTCTATTCCTGATGCACCAGGTTTTCCTCTTTCTCCGGGTGTTCCGTCTTGTCCTTGTAAACCTTGTTCACCACGGGATCCTCTTTCACCAGTCAAACCAATGGGACCTATAGGACCCGTTTGGCCCTAAATTTTTAAACAAAAATTAATTTATTAACTATATTTTTATAAATTATAATATATAGTTTTTTAATCTTATAATTTTTCTATAAATTTTTCATAATTTTTTCATCAATTTTTTAACAATTTTTCGTCAATTTTTTATCAATTTTTCATCTACTTTTCATCTATTTTTCATCAATCTTTCATCAATTTTTCATTAAATTTTCAACAATTTTTCAACAATGTCCCAACAATTTTTCAACAATTTTTCAACAATTTTTCAACAATTTTTCAACAATTTTTCAACAATTTTTCAACAATTTTTCAACAATTTTTCAACAATTTTTCAACAATTTTTCAACAATTTTTCATCAATTTTTCATACATTCTTCATACATTCTTCTTACATTTTTATAAACTAGTACTTACAGGTTGACCTGGAAGGCCTGAAACTCCTGGTGATCCTGGTAACCCTTGTGGCCCCTTGTCTCCTTGTCTTCCTGTTAGACCTGGAGTTCCTGGCTTGCCTATAATTTATAAAAACGATAAAATATCTTAAATATGTGCCTGTTTCTAAATTTACCTAAAGGTCCTTCCGGCCCTTGTTCTCCGGCTGGTCCTGGTGGGCCTAACATTCCAGGCAAACCTTGTGGACCTGTTGGACCTTCTTTACCAGGATTTCCAGCAACTCCGGTTTCACCTGGAGGACCTCTGCGTCCTTGTGATCCAATTGGCCCCGGTGGACCTGGAAGACCTGGTAGTCCCCTATCACCTGCTTGACCTGGTGGTCCAAATGGACCTATCGGTCCTTGCGGTCCTTCAGAGCCTCTTTCTCCTTTCACACCGTCTGCTCCTGGTGGTCCTGATTGTCCTTGTAATCCAGGTAAACCAGATCGTCCTGCTTCTCCTGTTGTTCCTTTTATTCCAGGTAAACCTTGAGGGCCAGGCTGACCTGCGCTACCAGGCAGACCCTGAAAAAAAATTAAAAGCCATACATTTTTCTGTAAAATGAAATTCCAAATTATCTTACCTGTGGACCAATTTCACCAGGTCTTCCAGGTGGACCCATGAAACCAATATCTCCCTTTTGACCAGCTTCTCCACGTGCTCCCTTTACTCCCATCAACCCAATAGGCCCAGGGTTTCCTGGTTCACCAGTTTTACCCGTAAGACCACGGACTCCTTGAGCTCCTTTAATACCATTAAATCCTCTTTCACCTTTCAGACCAGGCAATCCTATAAGTCCTGGGGACCCTGGAAAACCTTGAGCACCTGGTGGACCAAGCGGACCTCTTTCTCCAGGTACTCCTGATGCACCTTGTTCTCCAGGCATACCAGCGGGTCCAGATTCACCTGGTGAACCATTATCTCCGGGTGGTCCTGGAAGTCCTCCTGGTCCCATTGGGCCTCGTTCTCCTTGTCGTCCTTGAGGTCCTTCTTGACCAGCAGGGCCAATAGATCCTCGTTCTCCTTTATCTCCTTGTTGTCCTGGCTGTCCTCTCAATCCTGGTAAACCGACTAAACCTGGAAGTCCAGAGTGACCTTTTGATCCCATTGGACCTGGTGGACCCTAAATACAAATTGAAATGATATCCTATTTAATTTATTTAATTTCAGTATCAGTATCCTAATAATATGAGTGAATTTTAACCCCAAAAGCTGAGCTTGTCCGGAAAAGGGACGGCTATTAATATTATTTCAGGATTTTTCGTTAATTTAAGAATTGGCTTACAGAAGGTCCATCGATCCCTTGAGCTCCAGGACTTCCTTTGGGACCCATTGGTCCTATCAGTCCTTGTGCTCCGCGTTCTCCCGTGAAACCTCTTTCACCGCGCAATCCTTGCGGACCTGGTAATCCTACTGGACCTTGCATTCCGGGTTCACCATCTTTACCTGGTTGTCCTGGATTTCCAGGTGTACCTGGAAGTCCCTAAAAAAGATGCAAGTTTAGTTTAATTATTTATTATTACAAAAATAAATGTACATACTTGAAAACCTCTTGGTCCTTCTACACCTGGGGCACCACGCTCTCCGTCCATACCTGGAGGACCGTGGGGGCCTTGAGGTCCACGATGCCCGTCTTTTCCAGCATCTCCTCGTGGTCCAACAGGTCCAATGGGACCTGGTTCGCCATCTTTTCCTGGTTCGCCCTACGTATTTCAATATACATAATTAGGCAACTAAAAATTTGATAAAACTGCTTACGCTTATTCCTTTTTCTCCAGGAGATCCGGGAATGCCTGGAAGTCCTTGGATACCCTGAGGTCCTTGTGGGCCTGATTTTCCGTCCTGGCCTGGTAGTCCCCTTTCTCCCGGGGAGCCAACTTTGCCAGCAGGTCCGGTTCTACCGGTAATTCCGCGAAGTCCTTGTAACCCTTGGGGTCCTGGTCTACCAGTTTCACCTTGGGAACCTCTGAGTCCTTGTGGACCAGTCATACCACGTTCTCCAGCTTGGCCTATATAAAATTGTATCATTTTATAAAAATGTAATAAAAATATAAAAAAAAGATTTCTACCTTTAACTCCAGGGGCTCCATCTGGGCCAGGGTTTCCTCTAGCTCCGGGAAGTCCTCTTTCACCGGAAGGACCTGCTTGTCCAGGTGGTCCTCTCATTCCTCTTTTTCCTCGCTTTCCTTCAGGACCTTGTATTCCAGGCAAACCTCTGGGTCCTGGTGCTCCTGATTCTCCTTTCATTCCGACATCGCCTTTATAACCTCTTTCTCCAGGAACTCCCTAAAATATTTTTCAATTTGTATCTAAAGAATAATTCAAAATTCTAAACAGGTAATGAATTACCGCTATTCCTTTAGCTCCTGATGGACCAACATTTCCTGCTAATCCTGGAGGGCCTCTAGCTCCAGGAAATCCTGGAGGTCCGATTATTCCTTGTGAACCAGTGGCGCCCTTAGCTCCTGGATATCCGTCTTTTCCTGGGGATCCTGGTGGTCCAGAGTCTCCTGGATTACCAGGTCGACCAGATTCACCTAAAAATTGATTAAAATTTTGATTTAATTAATTATTAATGTAAGAATGACAAAAAAATATTCCAAACTTAAATATGATTAAGACAGGATAATAAAATATATAAAATTATTCTAGCGAAAACAACTACTCCACTGTTTATGTGTCTCAATAGGTAGTGAATTATAATCTAGATGGATGCAGCAGCAGCAAAAAATTATTTACCTCTCGGACCCTGAAATCCTTGATTTCCTTTAACTCCAGGCGCTCCTTGATCTCCTTTTGCGCCAGGTGTTCCCGGAAAGCCTGGAGCTCCTGGTTTACCGACAGGTCCCTAAAATAATTCAATTAAAAATATTTTCAATACTGTTTGTCTTAATCTTACTGGTAATCCAGGCGGTCCTGCAATACCATCAATTCCCCTCATTCCCGGTGGTCCTGGTGGTCCTTCTCTACCTCTTTCGCCTCTAACACCCGCGGGACCCATTGGACCGGGAAGTCCCATAGGTCCAACTAGTCCCTGTGAACCTTTTTCACCTATGTTACCTTGTTCACCTTTACTACCATCTAAACCGGCGAATCCTCTGTGACCTTTAACTCCTGGAAGACCTGGCATTCCAGGAAGACCTCTTGTCCCAGACATTCCTTGTGGACCTGGAGCTCCCATTTCACCATCATCCCCACGTTGTCCCTTAATTAAAAAATATTTTTATATTGAAGAAAAATATAGTTTATGTGTATATTTACATCTTTTCCAGGCGGTCCTGGAAGTCCTCTAGGACCGGCTGGTCCAGAAGGTCCGACTGGTCCAGTTTCTCCAGTTTCCCCTCGAGCTCCTTGAAAACCTTGAGGTCCTACAGGTCCTACTGGTCCTGATAAATAAAAGTGTGTAAATAATATTTATAGTCATATCTAAACAAAGTTATATATTTACCTGGTGGTCCTCTGGATCCAGCTGGTCCAACCTGTGCTTGAAGGAATTGAAATGGTTCTGGATAGTTTGGACCTTTATCGTTATTACTATTCTGAGATGCAATCTGATCATAGAATGCGCTCAAATCTGGTATAGGTCCTGGCGGTCCGGGCACACCTGGAACTCCAGGGTTGCCAGGTGTTCCGGGTGGTCCAGGTTCTCCGGTATATCCAGGATCTCCTTGAGGACCGTGAGCTCCTTGAGGTCCTATAAAATAATGTTCTAATTTATTCTCTATAGAAATAATCACAATTCGAATGTTTATAATGATAGGTCTAATTTGCATGAAATAGATTTTAGAAAAAATTCAGAAAGTTAGAAAAACAATGGATCTATATTGGTGCAGTCTAAATGCATTTATATCAACTATTAAAAAATAGTCAATATTTGAAAATCTGGCTTTTTAAGTTCACTATCGAAGAAACTTTAGCAAGCAGTTATTGTTTTTTCGTTACTTTCGTTACTTTGAAGACACCCTAGTCATCATCTTGGCATACCTAGTGGAAGAAGACAAATAATTTCCTCTACAACAAATACAAACACGATTTGGATAATTTTGGAGCTCATTCTTACCGGGTATATGTAGGCATTCATCATTAGTTATGCATTCAACAATGCCTCTAACGCATGCGCACTCCGTACAATCATTGACTCTCCACTTTTGCTTATCTTGAAATACTCGCCCATCCTGTCTGCAGGTATATAGTTGTTCGGTGATAGGTACTTCATTATCAGGCTGAACGAAGATTTCAGTTGTTGATTCGTGCTTTGGACGAGGTCGTTCATTCTCTGGCTGGGGAGTGGTAACAGAAGATGGTGTATGAATTATGTGAGGTCTTTCGTCTTCAGGCTGCGGAGTTATGGAAGATCCAGAAGATGGAAAGCGAATTCGTTCATCTTCTGGTTGTTGAGTGGTTATAGAAGCAGGTGTTGCTGCAAAATACATAAATATTTTCTTAAATATGTCGAATTTTAGTTAAATACTTACGATTTTTAGCATCATTTTCATCATAATAGTCTTGATAATTATTTCCTATTTCTCCATATTCTTCGTAATTATCGTCTGCTTCTTGGTTTTGAATTTCGTTGGGAGAACCCTTTTTGTTTGCTTCTAATTTTGATTTGTCTCTGGATTTTCGTCTAGATCTAGCGTCTGTAGATTGAACCAGGATGCAGAATGCTATTAATGTAGCTAACAAGCATTCTTTATATTTCATTCTAAAAAAAATATTTGGTTCGAATATCGTATATGTAACGCAAGAAATAATACAGATATATACAGGGTGTTCCATCTTAGACGAGCCACCCCGTATATTTCTTATCCCATAAAAATTCGAAAAATTTCCCGAAGCGCGTCGGATGATTTTCTTTAGGGGACATCTTTTGACGTATATTTGAGGCGTCAAAAGACGTCCCCCAAAGAAAATCATCCGATGTGTTTCGGGAAATTTTTCCAATTACTATGGGATAAGAAATATACGGGGTGGCTCGTCTGAGATGGAACACCCAGTATTCGTGTCTATACAAACATGTAATAAAGGGAATAAAAACAAAATCAAACAAAAAAGAATTAAAAAAATACACAATTATCCACAGTTTTACTATTTTTAAATCAACCACTGTATTTCATTGAACAAATAAACATTGAAAACATACAAATACAAAAAAAACATTTTAAAGTATATTATTTAAATAAGAATCTACGACGTGCCAAAATTTAGTAACTTTTATTTCATCCATTTTGCATTTAAACAATAAAGAAAAGCGAATTGTTTTCCATCTTTATCAATGCAAATATCAAGTCTCTGTCTAGTTGAATTGACAGGAATATGATCAATTGCAGTTTGTATCCGTTAAATTAGATCTACTCTACTTAGTTTGGTAGAGTTTGATAAACTAAATCTTTAAGTTGATCCCACAAATAAAAATCTATTACGGCGAGGTTGGGAGATCTTTGTGGCCATGGAAATAGACTACCTCTTCCAATCCACCTATTCCGAAAACGTTGATTTAAAAAGTCTTTTACGTCATTTGTATAATGTGCTGGGCAGCCACTGAGAATTGTAGTTAGACCTGTAACGTATTCTAAAAGCGGGACCTTAGGCCCCGCTTGAAACGATGTCAAACTGCCCAACTTTCCTCCCTTCACCCTTAATCAGACACCGTGTACAACAATCATAATTTTAACTTTATTACATTTTGAGTTTCTGAACCTATTAAAATATTTACCATTCCTTACGAAACACCCTGTATTGTTTTAATATAAATATCTAAGTCTAAATTTATTTTATCTATATTTGTATATACATATTAAGCTATAATATGTATTTTAATAACACTTTATGATGTTTGTAATTTTATTATCTTTTATTTTTTTGTATTTATGTTCATTAATTGTATGTTTTTTTATTTTATTGTTTTTGTGATTGTTATTGCATCGAAACAAGTGAAAAATTTACTTTTTCGATTTCTTTTCAGTTATTTATACCTGTCTCAATATTGTATTATTATATTTTGTAAATTAGTATAAATAAATTCATTATCATTATTATTATTACAAGAAACAAAATGGTGATAGGCCCTATATACACATGCAAAAAGGCAATTGTATGATAATTAAATAAAAAAATGTTACCTATCATTAAGAAAAAATTACTTACCAAGCTTTAAAAAAAATGAAAACGTACATTATTATTATTATTATTATTATTATTATTATTATTATTATTATTATTATTATTATTATTATTATTATTATTATTATTATTATTATTATTAATTATTATTATTATTATTATATTATTATTATTATTAATATTTATTACAAACGAACTATATAAATGTAAAGGTTTTCTTATAATGATATTGGGGTCTATTCTGTAACAATTCCTTTATATTTACCGGCCTTTAAAAATATTGGTGGCCTTAAAAATATTTTCGTATTCGTTAATTTACTTCTGTCATTATTTAAACAGATTTCTTTAAGATAGTCCTCTAAGTATTTTAAAGATCCGTTTAAATAATGACAAAAGTAAAGAAAAAAATATATATGAAGGCCGTTAAATATAAAGGAATTGTTACAGAATAGACCCCATTAAAGGGCTACCAGTAAAATCTAAAATATAAACATGAAGCTAAAACTATTAAATAACTAATTCATAATGTGTAATTAAATATGTCCATAAAAATTCTTAAAAAAATAATCAAATTGAGATTGTGAGGTTCTAGTATTACTCCTAGCTTTCTTTAGTATATAAATTTTAATTCAAATAATATTTACAATATAAAACACCTTATACATATAAAAAAAACGCATTTTCCTAAAAATAAAACAAAAAATAGGTACCCTTTTAAATAAAAATTACTTACTAAGCTTTTATAAAAAAAAAAAAATAATACAAAACGAACCTTATAAATCAAAAGTGGTTCTTATAATGCCATTTACGGGACCACACTTAAGAAGCTCGCGCAAACCCGCACTTCTATCTATTTATCTATTTTAATGGGAACAGAAGTTGCCAACTACAAGTCTTTTGATTATATTAACGCATCTTTTAATTAATATGAGTATACTCCGATAGAACCCCACCACTCGATCTTTTTTACAATAATGAATTTGCCCTAAATAAATTAGCAATTCAGATACATTTACAGGCCTATTTTACATAAATGTCGCTGCTAGAAATTATTAATAGTCGTAACTAAGAATTAAGAAATCTAACAATATTACCGCCGACTTCTCAAAATCGGAACGTGCCAATAAGCGAATATGGGTTAAAGACAAATTAACACTTTCTCGGTGATTAAATCTCGACATAACAGAGTTAGAACAATTGGTTTCAATAAAGTTCTGACAGCGGAGCTAGCTTTGATCAAATCTCGATTGGAGACCCAATAAGAATTACAATCCAACAGAAGAGTGGAATGACATGTTCTGTCACTATAAGTCAGGTTTTAAGATGGTTTTGGTACTTTTTGGTCACCAATAATGAATATATTAGCCTACTGACTCAATACAATACAAATATGTCCTAAATATAGTCCAACGAGAAACCAGGGAGAATTTTCTTTTTAATATATCTGAATTATAACATATTCTGAACCCTTCGATATTGTGGCTCACAACACTAAGCATGGGAAGTTGTCCCCCCCTGCATAGGCGCCGAATCCCCGGGGCTCCGGGTGCGCAAGCACCCAGAGCAGTTTTGAACACAACGAGGACAAAAAGTGTCAATAAGTAAAATGAAGAAGCTGTCGTGGCTCGAGTTGGTATAGCGTCAGATGCCTCAATAAAATATTATCGTTCGGAGCTATATTTTTTGTGATAAAAAAGTCGCCGTAACTTGTCATAGACAACGCGTTGAACTTAAGGGTTGATTATTTTTGGTGTATAAAACCCTATGACGTCAAAAAAGAAAGATTATTAACGGTCTACAATTATCAAGATAATATCTTGTACATATGCCATTGAGCAAATGCTTAAGGGGAAAAGGGAGAACATTTGAAAGTTGCTCCTGATCAAGCACCGTTAGCAAAAAACGTTCATTTAGAGTTAGAAATAGCTCTCTAGTATTGCTGACGAGAAACCCAGTCTATTTTGTTTTTTACGGGGGATCATTGTTTTGGCAATTGCACCCTCTAAGCGGAAACCTTCTATCGGGGGTGAGAATCACCAGTTATATCTTAAATGGAAAGATTGGTTGAATGATATGTTATTTTGAAGGTATTTTTACCTAGATAATAACCCCCGAGTTTTACATCGCTACTATCTATGAAGCCCATACAGTGGCTCACCAAAAGTACAAAACCGGTTTAACATAATTTTTACATTGTTATTAAAAAAAAAGGGAATTCTTTGTAACAATTTTACTTTTATTCCTGTGGCTCTCAATTATTCTTATCAGATGACATTCTTTGGTGGCCGCAAAGTAATAAGGTTTAGTTTATTTCGTTGTGAGTCGGCATAAAAGTGGCATATCAGTGATAATGGTTTACTCTATTGCTAAGAGGGTGCAAAGAATTTCACTTTTTTGCGAACAATAAATGTGCTAATAGAACTGCCTAACTGTTTAACAATCAACATCAAAATCGACAAGTCCATCGAAATTACATTTTGGAGTTAGTCCTAACATTTTGGAAAACGGGGTCAGTAGCTAACAAATAACGTGAAATGGAAAATTCTGTAGTAAATAATGCTACAGAGGTGGCGATTTTAGGACATGTTGTTCATGAACCCATATTGAGTACAAGACAGAATATTTCATGAAGTACATACGCAACATCCGGAAAAACTGAATGTTTGGGCTATCATTTTTGGTAACCGTATAGTAGGCCCCTTTTTTACCAGAAACTTTAACCGCAGAAATGTATCTGGAATTATTAGAAAACGCTATTTATCCAGCATTACTAGAGTTGATTGATTTGTACATAGCAAACAACTTAATATTCCACCATGACGGTGCACCACTGTTCGTCAGTATTTGGATCAAACGTTTCCAGGATCGGAAGAAGAGGAAGTATTGAGTAGCCCCCACAGTCTCCGGATCTAAGCCCGTTTGATTTTTATGGGGCCACTTAAAAAATAAAATGTATGTCACCCAACCAACATCACTGGAAAATCTGCGACAACGACGGATAATTGATGAATGTCATCAAATAACCCCATAGATGCTTCAAAATGTTCGATAGCATTTTAAACAAAACCTCTATTATTGCATGGAGGTCCAGAATCAGCATTTCTAGCATTTACTCGATTAACTGGTAGGATTTTACAGAAAATAAAAATCGTTAAAAGATAATGGCTAGGAAGACAGTGGCGATTTAAAATTTGGGGGTTATAATCTATTTAAAAATACCTTCAAAATACCAGTGGTGGCTGCACCAAGCATATAGGGTTTCCAGATATCCCGTTTTAGGTGAGTGCCTCCAGCCTCTCCAGCAATTGCCATTTGACAATACCTTTTTTTTTTGAAGAAAATTTTCATAAAATCAACTTTAAAATAGCTTTTTAAAAAACCGGTGGTGCCTTTAAGTGAGTTGTGGAGGGTAGGGGGGGATAGCCCCCATTTTCCGCATAGAAGCCGGGCACCCAAAGCGATTTTTGAATTCCGGCGCCTATGCCCCCCTGGCTTTTACGACCTAATCAACAACGCGTAAGATATGCATTACGAACAACAATCTCATAAAAGAGGAATTTTATAGGTTAAATATATTTATTGCATATCTAGATTCCCGTGCGTCGCTTACACCACGCTTTTCCGAAGACTCTGTTAGTTTTTCCTTAAGCCTGTTACATCCCAAAAACATAAAAAAATACTTTTTTCACTACCGATTAGAAAATGAAAGTAGTGGAAAAATTTGGAATCGACAATTTTGAAGCTGAAAACCAAACTGGAGTACGAAAGAGCTTTCTGCACACAATAGCTCTCCATTAATGATATAGCGTCCAAACATTGTGAATTTTATCCAGACATACAAAGTGGTTTAAAAATTATTGCCACCAACGACAGAGTTAATCGAAAGAACGTTTAGCACGCTAAGGCATGTTAAAACATGGCTGTGGTCTATTCGATCAGTGCGAAGTCATGGTAGAGGAAGCAAAAGCGATACTAGCGCAAGCTGCGGATAATTCGAGTACTTTAGGGCGATATTTTGTAATTTTGGCGGATCAAATACACGTATACATTTTACTTTTTACTAAAAAAATAGGTCAAAAACAATAAAATGAGCAACCGGAGTTGCTATGTTGCAAATTATACTGGCAAAAAAAAACTGTAAATTATATAAATTTTCAGTAGCAAAATCGAAATTAAATCAAAGAAATAAATGGACAGCTGTATAATAAGAAGAAAAAAAAACTTTATTTTTGTAATAATAACGGTAATACGGGAAATAATAGACATCAGAAAAGGTTTTAAATAAACAATAAATTTTATGATATTCTTCAACATCCCTTAACACGTTGACTGCCAACTACGAGATAACTCGTAGATTGCATTCTTCTCTAGGACGCCAACTACGAGTTATCTCGTCCTGTGTTTACTTGCCATTTTTGTGCAGCTACGATTAAACTCGAAATATATCAGTGCTAATATCGATAGATGGCTTCTGGGAAAAGAACAAATAGTCAATACTGGCTTGCATGAACAGAAAATTTATTAAAAAACGAAAAAAAATATAATTATAAAAATTAGTTCAAATTCTAAAAATAAAATAATATTTTATTTTTTTGGAACTTCTTAAAACAATCTTCTCTTTACAGGCTGGACAGAAATAACGCATTTCCCGGTGTTTTTTGCTTGGGTACATAAACGACATTAACTCGTAGTTGGCCTGTGAAGAGATTTCTGTTACAGAAGCCAACCACGATATAATTCGTAAGACCTTTTTTAAAATAGAAAAACATTTTTTTATGCTTTTTGATAATAACTATGCACTAGAATTAGAGTTTTTAATAATATAATGTGATTAAATCAAATTGTCATTTTAGGCCAGATGTCTCAAAATTGCCATGGCAGTCAACGTGTTAAATCTTAAATGTTTAGCAAATTATTAGATTTCTGCCTTTGATTATTGTATATGGCTGAAATGCAATCTTGTTACTTATTGATAGGAAATCAGTTTTAATCATTAATTTCTATGGGTTCTTTCGAACTAAAAATGAAGAAAATATAAATTACAATCACAAATATACCAAGTTTTAATTCTACGTTATTATATAATGGTAACGTTTTTATTTTGACATTATTTAAGCTATTCTTCAATGACAACTTATTAGGCTTAGGCAAGATCTCATACATTTTCTCGTTAATACCTGCCTATGTTTTATTATTGATTTTTATTTAGCTGAAGTAATAAAAATATATAATAAAAATGTTTTCACTTGTTTTACAAATCCATATACTCCATATATATTTTTTAATTACGAACTCTATTAAAAATTGTATTGTTAGTATACGCAAATATCGTCCGTTAGTTCATAAAATAGTTGGGGTGCTGTCACGCACGGAGCGAATAACTAATGAAAAAAGGTTGACTGAAAAATAAATTGTTTTCTGTTATCGATGTTTTTAGTAGAGAAAAAAGAAATTTAAAATTTGCGTTTTCCTAGTGTTTTTTTTGTGTTCATCATCGTGTTTGAGTGAGTTTTTTTATGGTTTTGTTTTTATAAATTTTAATTTTTTATATTATTATGTATGGCTGTATTCTTGTTCATATTTTTCTTTTATATCACACCTTCTGTTTGTTTTTTAAAAATGTGTTTTAAGTTTCTTGTTTTTCTTTATTTTAGTCTTTTTTCTTGGGTTATTTTATTTATTAGAGACTTGTTATGACAACTTAAGAATCAGTTCTGTCAAATAGGTTAGTGACATTGTTAGGGTTACTACGAGACGTAGGGAGTAGGACGTTGGGCGTCGAGACGTTGACACCTTCGGGGATAGGAGATATTGTAGAATAGACGTCGTTTAGGAAGAGCGTTTTAGGAAAGGTACTGACTACTGAACTTGAAATACAACTGGATACAAATAATAAATTAATGCTTGCACATCAAATAATAAAATTGAATGCATGCACCTCAAATAATTAAAAATGAATGAATCCGAGCTCATTTGGGTCTGGCTTTTTATAATAAAAATTTAATGGCTTTGTGACGTCTCTATGTATTTAGTTCTCATAGAAATACGGTGGGTGTAGGGGGTGACTTATTTATTTCTTGCCTTGAAAGCTTTGTGTATCAAAATATTGTCGAAATCGGTCTAAACATCGAAACTAGCAAGATAAGCGAATTAAGTGTTTTAATGATAATTACTTCGTTTGAATTTAATAAGAATGCAATATTGAATTTAATAAATGGAATTAATAAATTATTAAGGTACCTGGGTACGGTAGGTTACAGGATTAAACTCATTATGTCTCAGTTTTTTCTGAAAATATAAATTCCAACGAATGTTGATGCTAGGTTGCGTTATCAGTTTTAAACATGATAAATCAATAAAATTTAGTGTCATGATCGCTCAGGCTCGCTTTTTTTAGATAAAAAATCATTCAGAATTAAAGATAGCCTACCGATATTAGGTTTTCCCATCGCCTGGGAGCCAAGTAGAGGGTGGAGGACATTTTCAGCATCTGCTGCGTTAATTCACCCGTCGATAGCATCAAAAAGGTATTTGTAACTTCTTTGTTTAAAAGAATTTTTCTCATATCCCAATAACCACATAAGTAAAAGAAATAAAAAATGTATGGTAAGGTTACATTTTGCCCGCGCTTTTCAATGACCCTACACACGACATACCTTTGCATTTGAAAATAAAAGTTGTTTAACAACAACGTGACCTTATTCATCTTGCAATCGATTTTCACTGCTCCAGAATGTATAAAAACTTTATATTTTGATTTATTTATTTACTTATTTTGTAAATCATTTTTAAAATGGTCTCTTAGTGATGCTAGTTATTGTGTATTGTTTTCTTATAAATGTATTTTTTTCTACTAAAATAATATACTATAAAAAAAGAAAAAATACATAAACAAAAACGGCTAGGAATATCAAAAATTACCGAAATACAAAAAATATTTCTGAAATATCTTATTAGAACAAATATTGAAGTTTATCAGCAAATTTCTAAGCATTTTTGTTTGTTTAATACACTTACAACTTACTGATGAAATCAGAACCATCTAAATCGTGACTTAACCTTCCATATCTACCAAAAATTATAAATTGTTGGTTTGTAGTCCTTTTTAAACTAGCGCCAACATAAAAACTGTTATTTTGTAAAATATGTAATATTAGCTGTAGATAACGGCATTATCATTTCAATAAACTCAAAAATATTTAAGGAATGTTAAAAAATATAGAGCAATAATAATTTTAAGTCGCTTTTGAACATCCAGTATTTAATTTTCAAATATATAACTAGCTGGAGAGTGTTGCATACATTTTTTTTTTCGATCTAAACATTTCTAAAGCAAATAATCTGTTTTAAAGATAACTGCAATTAATTTTGCCAGGCGACTGGATTTTCATCATCGCTTAATGAATGATAATATTGTAGTAATTTATTTAATTATCTGTCCAGATGCTCTTATATAAAATTCAAAATAAGAAATTTCAATTTTTATATATTCAATTAAATCTACTTACAAATAAATATGGTTTTATATCGAAGATTGATCAATGTACCTGTTCCTAAATTAATTTAATGAAAAAGCCATAAATAAGTCAAGTATAATAAAGATGTGCCAGCTAGTAATATCTTTGACCTAATAAATTCAGGCACATGGTAATTAATATGTTGTTGCCATTACGAATTGTATTGCATCATTTAGTGACACAAATACATGTTTTTTAGTTAAGTAATCAAGATTCTACCCTATACAAAACCTTTATAAATAGAAAAGAAATAATGATTTTCATAATATTAACTTTTTAAAAATTTATAATGTTCATTATGTTAAATTAAGCCTTAAAGTTTATTCACAAAAAAATTAAATCTGTTCTGATTTGATAGGAATAATCTAGTTAAGCGAAATACCTAAATTTATTATTTAAGGGGAGTAAAATGTCTCTAAAAATTACAGAAATCTTTATGTGAAACATGAGAAACATGGTACAGTCTTCCTTCAGAAGAAAATAAAGTTTCTTATATTTTTTCTTAGAAAATAAAGTTTCGTCTAATAGGTGACTTCTGATGTGCTTCTATAAAAACTGTTTATTCTATAAAAAAAATATTTCTTCCTTGGAAAAAAAGTGTTTTCTGAAATGTCTCCTATGGAATTAAAGTCTCCTTTGATATATCTTCTATAAGATGACAAAATAATGTCTTCATTTGAGGAGAAACTAAAAAAGATGAAAAAGAAAATAGAAGAACTGGAACATACAGAACAGGCCAACCATCAGCGAGATTGGGATCAGTCTCTTTCATTCTTCGCAATGACATATAGATCCGCCGTCAATAAATCTACATGCCAAACACCAACAAGGTCCTGTTCGGAACTGAGATGAGATAACCGTATAACCTCGAGTTTGGATGCCGACCTGGTGAAGATTATGTGATCCAGCTACGAAGAAAAGTTGAGTTAGTTCGCTCGTATATTCAAATCGCCAGGATAGAATGAAGAAGTGATACGATACCCAAGCCACAGAAAGATGCTTCAAGGCGGAACACACTAGTTCGCTCCGGCGGTCAGATTTTAATCTCCGACCCGAAAAGGTCATAGGTAAGTTCGCTCCGGCACTAAATTTATGAGGGATGATTTATTTCCAGGAAGGACACTCACTTAAAAGTGTTTATTGGATTTAAATTTCCATTGCTATATGTATCTTAGATTGGGTTTTTTGGCTTACTTTATTACCTGGAAGGAGGCTCATTGAAAACGTAATTATTAGATTTAGGTACATTTTTCTAGGTGGGTCAAGTATGTTCTTTTATTTTTATTATTGTGAAAGTTTTAGTCGAGTCAGGCTGAAAATATTGATTGATAATTTTAAAGTAAAAACAGTTAAAAATATGAATTCTGCTAAAGTTAGTGAAATGTTGAGTGAAAATGGAAAACCTATGTTGATAATCAACGGTTTTAGGTTTAACTTTCATAAAACGTTATCTGGAAATTTAAAACGGTGGCAATATACGCAACGAGGTGGCTGTAAATCTTTTATAAAAAATGGAGGTTCAAACACTACCATCATTGACTATTATGAGGTTCATAATCACTCAGCCGAATTAACATCAACGTTAAATCGCCAACAATTAAGTAACTCGATAAAAAGACGGGTAGTTGAAGACATATGTGAAAAACATCAACATTATTGCATACGGAATTTAAAAAGCAGGATGTCGAATCGTTAACCGTTAATGATGTGTTTTTGATTCGAAAAAATATGTATAACAACAGAATGAAGATGCTCCCAAAAACACCAACTTCTCTGCAAGAAGTGCAGGAAACCTTAAATAAAATGATGGTGGTGACACATAAAAACGAAAACTTTTTAGTTAAAAATGATTTTGACACTAATATAGTCATTTTTGCATGTGAAACAAATTTCAAGTTTTTGTGTAAATCAACAAGTGTGTACGTTGACGGAATATTTAAATGTTGCACGAAATTTTTTTACCAACTTTTTACCATCCACGGACTCTGTTCAGATTTGAACATTTTTCTTTATATTCACCTAGTAAATTAACATCCTGTATATGAAATTCATTATTTATTGAATTAAAATGTTTAATTTCATATGCAATTAATAATAAACACGTTCCAATTTCAGCTCAAGTTCAATGTTTAAATCGTAATAAAAAATGCTGACTTATTTTCAAAACACTGAATTGAAGACATTTAAATTAAATAATAATTTTTTTTTAATATACATTTAAATAATTAAATATTAATTGTTATTACATATTGTTTATTCTGTGATATTATAAAATGTAGATACAAATAAGAAATAACCAGACTGACTAAGAACATGTGGTAGTTTACTTTATAAAATTATCTCTGAAAAGGGATTCATGAAAACCATCTTGTAGTATTAATTATAAAATTCATCTTTGAAATCTATTCAGACTCGAAAATGAACATTATGTACCATTGGTTTTTATTCTTTTACCAAATAAGAAGGAGAAATCGTTACAAAAGTGCCCTTCAGTTTGTAAAAGAAGAGTGCTCTGAGCTAAATTTAATATTTAACCCGTCGGTAGTTTACGCAGATTTTGAAAAAGCAATTCATAATGCAGTCCATAAGATTTTACCAGCTTCTACAATAATTAAAGGATGCCGATTTCATTTAGGACAATCTTGGTAAGTTTATAAACAATAAAATATTTATACAACACGCCTTATGATTATTTTCGATTAGGTGTTTCATAAGATGTTAAGTGCTAAATCAAATTCTGCGATAATTTGAGAATTTTAAATAACAGTTTAATAATTGTTGTAAAAGAGAACATAATAAAACAATTATTATAAATTTGTAAAAAAAAGTAAAACATCGTAATATTTTTATTTTAATTTCTTTAAATAAAATAAATGTCAAGTACGTGGAAAAACCGGAAGAGAAGCAGATACTTTCGAAAAAAAAAAGCAAACTCTGACAGTATTTTGAGTATCACAGTTACTATTTAACATTATACATTACATATACCTAAATTATATTTTAATAGGGTCTTAGGCAATATCTAAAAAATAAATAGGTACATAATATTATCCATAAAACTAGTTTCAGAAACAAGCCTATTTCATAGGTATATTGATAGTTCCATCTCGTAATAAAAACCGATTTTAAAAAAACAGTGTGAGCTTTCCAGACAGAGGCGTTACCGGTGGCCCACCCCGTTTGTTAACAATTTATGATACACAATTTTAAAACACTATTGATTTAAAGATTAGCACCTCATTTAGAATCAATATTATTTTTTTCAGGTGGCGAAAAATACCGAGTCTTGGATTGGCCTCAGAGTATTCCAAAAATTCTGATATTGGGAATTACTTAACACATATTTTTGGGCTACCATTTTTGAACCCAAAAATGGTTGGGGGTGGGTTGGGGATTGTTTCGCTATTGATTTAGCTGCATTAATACCAAACACAGAACCTATAGTTAAGTTTTCGGATTATCTGGTAGATAATTACATTGCTAACGATGCATTATTTCCTCCTTCCATGTGGGCTGAACACAGTTCCTCAATTCAGCGAACCACCAACGCATGTGAAAGTTTTCATGCAAAATTTAATGCTCTGTTTTATTCTCCACATCCAAATATTTTTCAGTTTTTAGAGATTTTAAAAAATATTCAAATAGATACTTACATAAAGATTAAAAGTTTAAGTTTACCAAAAAAAGTTTATCGGAGAGAAGCACGTTTGAAGAAAGAATTTGCAGAGAAACAAATTTCTCTGTTAAATCAAAATGACAATGCCTATACTATATTTGATTTTGTTAAAATTATGTCTCGTAGGTATAAGAGGATAGAAAAATAGTTTTTAAATAATAGTATTTTTAGGAACACTTAAATATTCGTAGGTACCCGATATATTGCATTATAATTATATTATTTTAATATGTATATATTTTAGTTTTGGTAAATAAATAATAGCTTTTTTAAATAAAACAATCTTTTTTATTTTTTAATGTTCCAACACAAGAACCTACCTGGGGGCTAATCGACCGGAGCGAATTAGTATAGTACCTTTGGAGCGAACTAGTATACGATTAACAAGCTCGACTGACCGCGGGAGCGAACTAGTATGCGCCCCTTCAAGGAAAGCGACAAAGTTTGGCTCCATAACCCAAAAAGACAAAAGGGTTATTCACCAAAGCTTTAAAGGTCTTGGGAAGGTCCATACCTCATTAAGAAAAAAAATAATGATGTCTTTTACCGTATAAGTAAGATCTCGAACGGTAAACCAAAGGTAGTGCACCAAAACCGGCTAGCGCTATTTGAGGATGACCATGACGAGGAAGAAGAAGTAAAAGCACTTCGCAGAGAATTTAAAAACGTTCGGAGCATTTAATTTGTTAATTTTTGCTACTTTAGTTACATCTTTATCGAGGGTCAGGCAAGTAACTAATCCCTACTCATTATCTTTCTCTCTTAGAGGCACGGACACTTCGTTTGTTTATAAAAAGTAAGAAGTTCTTTATTAAAAATACGAGATAGCCATTAAAGAAACATCCTTTATATTAAGATAATTTATTGACTAAAACAAATGAGTGAAAAATCGGAATACACTTACAATAAATAACATTTATTTCTTCTTATTTTTATTGCTCCATTCACTGAAGCATTAAAATATTGGTAAAAAGAATAATTAAATATATATATTCATATTCAATGTAAAAATTATCAAAATATACTTAAACAGTCCCTTCTTGTAATATATCTGAGTATTTCATTGAATTCTGATTAAAAAATTTGTCATTTTTTCAATTTCAGCTTCTTAAGTTCCACTGCGCTTAATTCATTTTCGTTTGTGTTACTTCTATAAGCCAGAGGATTCTCATGATCCCGCAATTCAATTTCTTCTTGAAGTTCGGCTTCATTAAGTTCGCTGATCAATTTTCCTCGACCATAGAAAGTATTTTCTCTGTAGACGCGGTCTTTTACCCTATGAGTTCCATAGATCTGCAAAAAGTGGATACCAATGTTAGTCGAGTAAAATAAAAACGATTTGTCCCCTGTAAATTCATTTGGTACAGTTCATCAAATTTCTAGAGGCTTTCGACGGCTAGACAGAGAAAGCACTACTGACAGGCATCCCGACGGATTTACGCAATGAAAGTACACTCTGCGCATCAAGTATTTCACTATTTCATTCAGACGTAAATGTCAGATGTAAATTTCGCTAAAACATTTCTTTTATTTTCGTTTGTGTTTTTTGCTCATTACAGTTTAATAGAACCTAAGTATGGAGTTTAATAGCAAATTAAGAGGCCGCGTGATTAACAGTCAATCTCGCGAAATAATAGCCAATGTTATAGAGTTTATGAGAAGAGAAGGAAACTTTAATTCACCTTCAATACCATTTAAAAATGTAAATGATCGTGTTGCTGCAGCCACAGGAGTATCTAAAAACACTGTCGTCCGCATTTCTGGAGAGAAAAAAAGAATCGATAACCGTGAGATATCGGAATTTTCATCACCAAGAAAAACCATTAAAAAACCAAAAACAGTTAATGATATAGATGAAGCTGCACAAGAATCAAATTTTATTTTTTTATTATTAGATAGCTGTTTTTGTTTCTGAGTTGTGTTCATTTACAGGCTCAATTTTTTTCCGTTTCTCCTTTTTGATTTTATATGGGGTTTCAAGTTGTTTTTGACTTATTTCGACGTAAATCACAACAACACACTTTTTTAATAAAGCAAACAAGTGTTAAGAGGTATATGTACGTGTAAACTACAATTACAAAAAATTGATATGAAACCCATGAAACCACCAACAAAAATGTAAAGCTAGCTTCCGTACTAGAACATGGTGTCATTCGTCGAGATAATTTATCGTTTTGTTTAATAGATCAAGAAATGTAAATATTCCCCTGTTATTTTTTATAAAATTATAAGAGAAATAAATTTTTTTCTAAATAGTATAGTTTATTATTTTGTAGAAAAACAAAATTTCGAAAATTTTAGTAATGTTTCAGAAACAACCGTTATTAATAATAGGTATCATTTTCCTTAATAAGGTAGAAATAAAATATAAACTATTTCCACGATTTACAAAGGCCTACAAAAAAATTATAGGTATTTTCCGCTATCCTATAAAATTTATATGTTCTGACTCAATTTCAAAAGGTTGAAGGAATTCCAAAACACCTTTTATGGCATAATAATTATTTTCAATTCTACATACTATCTTTAGCTGCTTTTAAAAACGTTCTAAGAAAGTCCAATCAGACCAATTTAATCCCTAAACTATTCCACACTTTTAAAATTTAATTACCTAAAAATATTAAAAACTATTTAAAATAACTTGTTTAGCAGACTGTACAATAGCTATCTTAGTCACACGTAGCGCGTTCTCTGTCTGGGCGTCGAACACCTCTAGAAATTTGATGAACTGTAATGATGGTACTGTAGGACTATATATTTATGTTACCTTAAATCTAGGTAAATTGTTCGAAAGCAATTGTTCGAAATCAATTGTTCGAAAGTCAATTATTCGAAAGATCAATTATTCAAAAGTAAATTATTCGAATAGCATTTATTCGAAAGTCAATTTTTCGAAATCAATTATTCAAATAGCATTTATTCGAAAGACAATAATTGTAGAAAAGTTATTATTCGAAGCAGAACTTATATTTGTTAAAGTGTTTAAATTACTATAAGGTAATGACACATCATTAATTACTATAACTATTCCCAGTAATCAGGTCAATATTGGTGCCCTAATAAGGGTGTTTTGAAAAATAATTTCTATTCAAAAATTCAAATCAATTGTAAACAATATCAGCCCAGACTCACTCTAGCCACTAAAAAACAATTAGGGTATTAGGGTAGTATTAAGGGTATTATAGAAAATGAGTATTAATAAAGTGCCCTAATAAAGATGTTTTGAAAAATAGGTACTAATAAAGTCTGTTTAAATTACTATAAATAAAAGACAACACTTTTTTGCAATAGTATCTGTTTCGCTTTGGTATTGTTTTCAATGTAAAAATGGAGTTTGTTTTGAGTGAAAAAGTAGATCAGCTAGTTATTAATGGCTTTATATTTGTCAAAGATAAACAAGTCGACAGCAAAATATATTGGAAATGTGAACATTTCCACAAATATAAGTGTAGAGCACGAGTTATAACTGACCGAGTTGGTATTAAAAAAGGACCCGGAGAACACAATCATAGTGGAGACGTTGCCCGACTTGAGGTCACCAAATTTTTAGACAAAGTAAGGGACTGTGCTAAAACTACACAAGATACGCTCAAATATATAATTTCTTCTTACTCACCAGCAGTGAGTAGTTATTCAGCAAGACGTTTGTCAGATATCAATAATATAAGAAGGACCATTCGAAACATCAGGCAGAGAAAAGACGGCGCTCCTGCTATTCCACAATCCAGATGGGATATTATTATTCCAGACACTTACCAACAACCACCAACGGAGAAGTTTTTCTTCAACTCGACTCTGGAGGTCACAAAGGTCTCTTAGTATTCTGGAAAAGTCAGATCACTGATTAATGGACTAAACTTTTAAAACAGTACCCCATCTGTTTGCACAATTATACACCATCCATGGATTGAAAGAAAATTACGCCATTCCGGTACTGTATGCACTTCTTCCCGATAAACGTATAGAAAAATGATACAAGAGATCAAGAACCTTTGTCACACAGCTGCACCAACTACAGTTTTAATAGATTTTGAAAAGGTAGCGATGAACGCATTGTGCATAACCTTTCCAGAAGCCACAATAAGAGGATGTTTCTTTCATTTCTGCTAGTGTCTGTATAGAAAAATCCAAACATCCGGCTTAAAAAACCGATATGATACAGACGCAGAATTTGCTCTTCATATAAGGATGCTAAATGTTATAGAATTTTTGTTCCAGTTGAATTTATTGAATATACATTTAACAAGTTACAGGACACAGGTCTACTTCGAGATAAAGCCTTACCGGTTATCGGTAGGTCGTCCAGACAGAAGAGAGAAGTGACGAACCCCTAAATTTCTTCATATGTGGAACTGTTTCGATGCTGTTGTCACAGGGTTGGCTAAAACTAATAACACCGTAGAGGGTTGGCACAGGAGCTTCGAAAGCCAGATATCAGCTAGCCATCCTAGTATCTGGAAATTTATTGACGCCGTAAAAAGAGAACACTCATTAAACCATTTAAGAATGGAGCAGTACGTAGCAGGAGCACCTCCATCAACTTAAAAAATATATAAGGACTGTGCACAAAGAATACTAGGTATTGTAGAAATGTTTGACAAAACCACAATTGTAGAATACCTTAGAGGGATAGCGCATAATTTAAGTTATTAGTTTTATATTTTGTATTTATGTCTACCTACTTAAAATTAAACTCTTAAAACCTGTATTATTATTTTATTTTTTTAACAATGATTTATTAGTTTTATTTATTAGTTTATTAATTTTAAAAATTTCAATTCGAATAACAGATTTCGAACAATTGACTTTCGAATAACTGCTCTTCGAATAAATGATCTTTCGGATAATTTACTTTCGAATAATTGATCTTTCGATTAATTGACTTTCGAATAACTTATTTCGAATAATTGATTTCGAACTATGGCTTTCGAACAATTTACCTGCTGCCTACATAACTTCTTATCTAGTCTAGTCTAATCTTATTATGAAATATTTTTAGTTCTATTAGGTAAGACAAAGAAGGATACTACAACTTGAAAGATAGAATATGTGATGAAATGTTATTTCTATGAAATATATTTTGATTCTATTGTGTTGAAACGAAAGGGTAGTTGTTATTCAGAAAGATGTTTGTTTTTTGTATGTCTTGTTCCTAGGTGAAGTTTGAATGCACTTACATTCTTTGAACGCAGGTGTTATCTTATGTACAAGCCTGGCTTGGGAATACTAATTTTAAATTGAGCGATGTACATTGCAAAATTTAACGAAATATATTTAAAAATTATAATTGACAAATATGTTTGTAAAAACGACAATATTAGAATTGAGACTTATAATTTACAACTTGTAGTGAAATTTAAATACTTAGGTGTAACATTTAACTCATAATCATACCAATTACGTAAGTAAAACTAGTGAGTAATGAAAATCTATTTTTATTTTTATATATTTTTTAAATAAGCTACCAAAAATATATACATAACTGATATTATTATGGACAAAAACAAACGTATTATTATAAACAAAAGTAATACAAACCTTGTCCCATATGCTCAAGTTAAACCCAAAATTAACGTGGAAGTACTGATGGTGATTGTCATGGAAGATTGCATCCGGTTGCCATGGTTGCCACCAATAAGCTTTGAAATTAATTCCAGAATGATCGATTATTCCGTGATAATAGTTGTAAATGGCAACAGCGTAAAATGGAACTATAAAATTAATCAATTTTAATAAATAATAAATTTTATTATGTTTTAAAAGAGCCCTTTTAATTACTTAAGATGTATCAATTGAACATTTAGGTTATCTTTCTTTAATAAAAATGGAGTTAAGAGAAATCGTCTATATAACAATATGGATAGTTATAAATATGTACAAGCAAAATATAGATATAATATAAGCGAAGTTATAAAAACCACACCAATCAGAGCTATGGAAGTATTCCTTAGTCACTAACACATTTATAAGTTGCTTCATCCATTTAATTGTATGGAAACTTTCTCAGCTTTTCCACCTACCCTCAGCCATCACTATGGTAAGACATGATTGATCCGAATCATCCATTCGCGTTTTCTATCAAGTATTATTCCTTTGTCTTATTTCCTTTGACATATATGAGAACATTGGTGACTATGACATAGCTATGGCGTGTTCACACTCCATAGACACAGCTATGCATTTCATATCATCTCGATCGGTTGCCGAGATATTTAACAAAAATTCTCAAAAGTCCCCCTATGAATTACTAAGACCATTCCCCGACCCCAAAACCCTGATACCTCTGATAAAATTTCCCCAAATTCGATTTAAAATCCTATTCTCTGACCCTTATATAATACAATTTTGTAGGGTTATTAAAAAAAAACTCAACGCTGTAAACAGCATCTTCTTAGTTCAAACGGTTGCCGAGATATTTAACAGAAATCCTGATATTTCTGTTAAAATTCCCCCAAATTCGATCTAAAATCATATTTATTTTCTGGTCCTACAAACAATTCATCCATGGTTTATACATGCTATTTTGTAGGGCATTTAGGAAGAAATTCAATGTCCTAAACCATATCTTTAAACAGTTGCCGAGATATTTAACAAAAACTCTAATTTTTCTGTTAAAATTTCCCGAAATTCGATCTAAAATCCTATTCTCTTATCTGTATCTTTAAAACAAATTGTTTCCGGACCCATCTTTATATGCACTTTTTTCATGCAAATAGATCAGAAATACACCCTTAAATTTAATGTACGCAATTAGGAAACACCCGTATATGCTATTTGTAGGGCTTTTATAGAGAAATACAACTCCGTAAACTACATCTTCCTATCTCGAACGGATGCCAAGATATTTAACAAGAAAGCTGATTTTTCTACTAAAATTCCCCCAAATTCGAACTAAAATCCTATTCTCTGGCCCTACGAACAATTGACTTGATGTCATGAACTAAAAACGTACTATTTTATGAAGCTCTGAACGAGCTTTAAAGTCCAGACATCCAGGAACAGCAGTGGCTGAGTTGGACCAAGAAACATGGTATTGCAAGGAAGGCAGCTGAACTAGAACCTTTTGTACCCTCTTCAAGACATGAATTTAATACATGTTTTACTAATATTCCAGACGACAGTAACGCAAGCAAATCCCCTTATGAGGTAAAACAATCATATATCTCAATATGTTGTGTAGGGTATGGTATCCCACATAGCACACGGACGTCTTATGGACGTCTAAAAGACGTCCTTTAGGGACATAAAGGACGTCCGAGGGACGTCCTATTTTGGTACCGGGACGTCAATCGGACGTCCCATGGACGTCCTAATGTCCCGTTTCTGTCCATCTTAGGGACGTCCCTTAGGGACGTCCCTGGGACATCCCGAAAGGACGTCATAGGGACCTTTGCGGGACGTCCTAGGGACGTAAATCAGACGTCCGAGGGACGATATTTGACCATAATCCATAAAGGGTAATAATAACAAAAATGTTAACAATAAAAGAGCTTTATTTAACAACTTTTATCCTAAAAAACCTAGCTAGAGTTAAACGTTTTCAGTTTACAAAAAAAAACAGGAATGAATTAAATTTAACACACAGTGCTGGCAAGATGAAACCTTGGGTCCTACTTATAGCTTGTGTCGACAAAACTGAGTATTATAATTTTGTCCAAATTAGTTTTGTTCCAACTTTCCGCCATTAAGGTATTTTCTTTCCGCCAGCGGCTACCGACAATACACATCACTTATTCTCACATCAACACAAAACACTCACTTCACTTTATAACCACTTTACCACCAGCATCAAAAAAATAACAAATAACACTATATAACCTTCTTTTTTCTTCGTTAATCTAACTCACTTATTTAAGTTAATTATTGAATGCCGAAAATTGTAGCTATTGTTGTTCATTTGAAAATAAATGATAGGTTAGGTTTTCTGTCCTCATACTCTTGCAAAATCAAAACGTTGAATTTCAAGTTATCGATTCAAAGACCAACGATGCTAGTGCATAGAAAGTCCCATAGACGTCCCTTGGACGTCCCGGACTCGGACCGAAAACTAAACGCTTTGTCGAAACGGGACCAAAATAGGACGTCCAGATGACGTCCTTCTAAGGACGTCCTAGTGTTAACTGTAATCGGAAGTCCAGTGGACGTCCTATTTAGGTCCGGGACCAACCGGACCAACAAGGGACCAAATCAGGACGTCCATGGGACGTCCTGTGCTATCTGGGATCTTCTTACAACCACATATATTATGAAGTTCCTCAAGGTTCCATTCTGGGACCTGTTCCAAGCAGGTGGTTTATGCTGACGATGCATACAATATTTATTAAATGTTTGAAGATTATTTTCATCTGATGCAAAAGTGTAAAGATTTAAAAGGAAAATATTTTTACAATAAGTAATTAAAAATGGAAGTTAAGTTGTTAAGTAACGGATGTTAAAATGCAAGAATAATTGCTTATACTTACACCAATGTAGAGGTATCACGAACAGTATTAAAACAACCAATACCTGGATAGTAACTGATTCTACTGGATGAATCGCAGTAACAGAAAATGCCGTAGGTTGCTTGTATTTGTGATGTAATTTATGAAAATGTTTGTACAGAAATGGAAAATGAAAAATTCTGTGTATCCAATATATTTCATAATCCTGGAAAATAAAAAATTATTTGAATGTGTACAAATACTAATGAATATTAGATAGTTTTTGAATGTACTACGTTCTAACCAGAACTGGCTTTATTATAGTAATAAAGTTTTGTGTTTATGGTGTTTTCCTGATTTAAGGAACTCTACCTTTTTTCCAAAAGTTCCTTGTTGAGACGAATTGCAGGAAGATCTGCCATTACTTTTTTTTACATTATGCTTTAGAGAAAACAATCATAATAGAAATAAAATGTTAATGAATATCTATAATCTTCATTTTTACAAGTCTACTAATGTAACAGTCATTGTCAGTCAAAAATTACGTCATCACTAATATAACGTGTTACAAATCAGTGCTCTAGGTACCTACCAAAATAACATATACAACAGGAAATTGCAAAATCAACCATAACCAACCATATTCATCTAATTTGTAGTAAACCATACTCCAACCGCCATTAGAAAGATAACAAGCCAAAATTGCTGTTACAGTGAAATTAAAAAGCAATGTAATAGATCCTAAAATAATTTCGTGCCTTTCCAGTTCAGGACTAAGCCACTTTTTCGGTTGACATTTCCATTCTTCTGGTTTGTCTCTTTGACGTACATAATAATACCACTAAAACAACAAATTAACATGTAGCTGAAGAATTAATTTACTCAGTATGTTTATCAGTAACAGTAAAAAAAAACATTGGATGTTCAATGGGTACAATTCAAATAGAAATGCTGAATCTAGGGTTTTGAGATTTATGAACTCCCATCATGAATTCACGGATTGCCACTACAGCAATCTGGCTAGAATGTGGTATCTTAGATATTATAATGGATGAAGAAAAGGTGATAGTAGACAGTTTAGGTACTTATTATTAATTACAAGTCATTTACTTACATGTAAAAAACCTCCAACTCCAAAATATATCGAATAAGAAATTATACACGATGGAATCCAAAAGGTTAGGAAATTTTGTAATTTCAGATCTTCTAATGTATATCCCGACAAATAGGATGTCCTGTTGCTAAGCGCGGGTGAGTTATATCCAAATTGTTTTCTTATATGTACAAATAGATTGACCCAATCACCTAAAAAAAATTGATTTGATGTATTAATGATTCTATCAAATCGCTTTATTGTAACAAAAAAGGTATCTGTAAGGTGGATGAAGGTCTCGCAGTACTTAGGCCTCTCTAGGTCCATTGTGCATCCTTCAGAATTGATGCAGTCACTTTTAACTCATTAGCAAGTTTAGTTTTATTACTAATTTCTATATAAGGACCATCTGTCATACAATTAAAAATTATTTTTATTGAATTTACTCTTGATTTGTCATGTGAACGAGTCCATTCTACAATAAAGAGGGGAGTATTGTGTTCACCGTCCCTTCATACACAAGAACCAACCAAGAAACAGCTTACTCTAACTTCCACTGTTCACATCGTTTTCGTCACACTCGCTATTCATTTTCGTCAATCGTTCCTTCTCTGGCCTAGCTAGAGGTACAAAATGCAACTGCTAGCATGTAGTATTGAATTTCAACAGTATGTACATCGTTTCTATGAATTAGTGCATATATGTACATAAATATGTAATCGTTTTTAACAAGTAAATTAAATCAATGTATCGTTCATCAGTGTTTCATTTTCCTGGACAAGCAGTTCATCTCCATGTGCATAATTACAATCTACACTTTAGCAATTTCTTACTATTACCTATAGTTAGGAATTGATCAAATGCAGACTGATGTTAAATAGTATAAAAGTATTAAAAAATTAGACTGACAAAAACGTCTTACAAATTTATCTTATTTATTTTCACCTCATCAAAAGAAAAGAATTACAATTTTCATGAAAACAACATTGCAACAAATAGTTTAACTGTTTCTTGAATGATTCTATTTTATGATTGTTATACGTTATTTAGATGAATGAAGAAGTTACAGTACTTTATTATTTTAATTATTATTCGCTATAAATTAAAGAATAATTATACTGTGTTGAAATTCTAATGAAAAATATATTAGTAATAATTTGAAAACAGATAAATATTAACACTATAAAGTGATATCTATTACAAATAACTAACTTATTTATCTTTTAATGGTTATGCCAATTTTTCTTGGATATAATGTGTATTATTTAAATAAATGACTTAATAAAAAATGTAGGTTGATCCCATCTTGATCCTTAAGATATATTCCTAAGTTTTTCAAGTAAGAACATGAAACTTGTAAAATGTCATACAGATCCATCCACGATACTACGAACACGGTCAAACTGATGACCAATTTACCCTTGTCCGCTACTGTCATTCCAATGCTTTCGCATGTGACATATTTGGAATAACTTTATACATTTCACGACAGAGTTGAGTATTAATGAATATTTTATAAATAAATGAAGATAAAGAACAAAAATAACATATTCAGACATGAAAATAGCGAAATTTAATAATGCAACCATCAACCAGAATTTGTAATAATAGACAAAATTTTGAACAACTGTAATAGTTGTTGACGTAGCGCAGTAGGTAAGGTGTTGTACTCTACCTACGCGAATAGAGGTAGGATCGAATCCCGGCGCCGACGTTTTTTTTTCTTTTTTTTTTATTTTATTAATTTTCATTTCTTTTTTTTCTCTCTTTTTTTGAGACCCTCCACAATAGTAAGAACAGCAACAGTTTAAAATTTATAAAAAAACAACTTTGATTTTGTTTTCAAATGGAAAAAAATTCAATACAAACATTAAAAAATAGAGAACAAACATTGAACATTAAAAAAAAAAACAAAACGAACTTTAAAAAATTACATAACTAAGATTAAAAAAAAAAAATACAAAACTAAGATTAAAAAATTACAAAAAAATAAAAATTATAAAATGAAATCCAATAGACAATAATAAATTACAATCAATAATAAAATAATACGAATTTATTTTTAATGTAATAGGTGCTCAAATAGACCTCATTCTTGGGCAAGACAGTACCCCAAGCGATCGTAAAATGATCGCCTTACTTCAGCCAACATATTGGGACTAATAAGTTGAACGGCTTCTGAAATTTTCACTTTCAGCTCATCTAAGTCGTTAGCTCTGTCTTCCCTGAATTTGTATATCTGAGACTTTAAATAACCCCACAAAAAAATGACAAGGAGCGAGATCCGGCGATCTAGCTGGCCACAGAATTGTACCTTTCCCTGATAATAATCTGTTGGGAAATGTTTCATTTAAAAAGTGCTGCACCGTCACACGATTATGCACAGTGTTGTTCCTGGTTGTACAATTGTACAAAAAGTTGTACAATCAGTTATGCGGTTGTACTGTTGTACGCACTTTTGAAAAAAGACAGAAATGTTGTACAATTTGAAATTGCTAAATATTTATGTAAAATCGGGTATATAAAAGGTTTTCTTCGCTCAAAAAGTCTACGATTTGTTAAATAGCATGCATTAAAATTAATAAAAAAATAAAAGTTTAAATTTGGCGCCATTCGCGACCAATCAGTACACCGTTTTACATCAAAAATATATTTTCAACTGGAAAAAAGAAGAATTTTAAGCATGGGAAAGTAGTAGGCCATTGTCTGTCAATAAAAAAGAAGAAGATTAATTAGTGGTTGTACAATCGAAAGTAAAAGTGTACAATTTTGACACTGAAAGTTGTACAATTCAAAAATCCCTAGGAATAACACTGATTATGCACAGAACATCGGTCTTGTTGAAACTAAATATTGTTAAATCGAGCTCCTGCCAATCGCCGTATCTCAGGGACAATATGGTGTTTGAGTAAATCCAAATATTTAACACTATTTAAATTACCCTCAATATAAAAAGGACCGATTACATTTTCACCTAGTATTCCCATCCAAACATTCAACTTTTGCGGGAACTGCTTGCGAACTGTTACAAATTTATGTAAATTTTCTCGAGACCAATATCGGACTTGGGATGGATTATGCCTGGCAAGTAATGGAAAAGTCGACTCATCGGTGAACACAACATTGTAAAGAAAATTGTTGTCATTGTTAACTTTATCCATTACTGCCTCGCTAAATTCCATTCGTCTGATATTGTCAGTTTCATAAATTTCTTGGCATTTTCTTACTTTATAAGATCGATATCCATGTTTTTTTAAAATTCTATTTACTGTGGTTTCACTGGAACCTACAACTTCCGCAACCTCTCTCTGAGATATCATCGGATTTTCTTCCACAGTTGCACAAATCATCTTCTTGTTCATTCTGATTATTATTAACTCGAGCCTTTTTATGTTCATTGGGAGAAACGCAGCCAGAATTTCAAAATTTTGAACAATACGATGTACTGTTGAGAGTGATGGTATGGGCCTATTTTGAAATGTCGCTTCAAACAAACCGCTTATTTGTCGTATTGTGTTGCCTTGAAAATGCCATTTCACAATTTGTACTTTCTCAGCAATTTCGTAAACATTCATTTTAAATCTAAAGAAATACTTTTCGCCCGCGATAAAAGCACAAAATTTGAATGTGACAGTTGCGGACAAGCGTCAATTGGTCATCATGTTTACCATGTTCCTAGTACGATGGATGAATCTGTATAATTTGCTAAAAGTTTTTTCTCTGTAAAACATTGTAGTTAGTTGATATTGTCTGTAATCGTACTAATTTTTAAATCTAATTGATTAGTAAGTTACAGGGTTGTTAAGAAATTTTTCATAACATAATCTTCCCTGAGGAGAGGAGATGTCATACAGGTTTATCGTTCGTATTAACTAAATGACACCACAACGCTAAAGTTTTCAAGTAAAAACTGTGCTCGTTTCTTTTGAAAAATATGAAAATCGTAGCTGCTAAAGGACATTTTTGTAGCTGTTAAAAATAAGGCATTCACATGAAAACAATAATACAACAATACATATAAAATT
Source organism: Psylliodes chrysocephalus (assembly GCA_927349885.1). Lineage (NCBI taxonomy): Eukaryota > Metazoa > Arthropoda > Insecta > Coleoptera > Chrysomelidae > Psylliodes > Psylliodes chrysocephalus. Next base: position 9,178,373 of record OV651823.1, on the reverse strand, counting down.
GAATAGAATTTTATTCATAATATCATTGTTTGATTTTAAATAATAAAATAGGTACTCAAGCATTAATTGAACTTTGTATTTTTTTACAAAAAAAATCAAATTTGCAAAGTCAAAACCACTTGTCAAAATATACAATCCACAACATTGTTATAGGAAAGATAAATAGCATCTAATCATCATTTATCATTACTTAATAATCAAACAATTGTATATATTATAGAAAACAATATAAAATATTAGATATAGCTCTACATCGAGAAAGGGTACAACAAAGTCCAATGCCGGGTTCATTACTATTTTATAACGTTTATAAATATTTTGAGTAATATAAAGCATTAAATTCAGTAAGTAGGAAAGCTGTCAATTATGACAATAATTTTCCAAAATTTACCAGTTTTGTTCGATAAGAAAGTTGATGGAAAATCATGATAGGACATCTCTGGCATTTTGAATAACAACTCTACATTACCTCACTTATACCTTATATCTAATTACATCACAACATCCAAATCAACATGTATACATACCACGCATATATACTAATTCAGCCTGTCTAGATGCTGGTCGAATGGGGATATTCCTGGGCAATAAAGAGGCCACCGTGAGTATTTTCATAGACATAGAAGATGCTTTTGATAAGACCATCTTTCTCAAAATAATACACTCACTAACCAACATGAATTTCTCTATAGATGGTTAGTGTAAAACATTTACAGAATAAGGTAAAGAGTAGAATACAAGTAAAATACTACCTACTACGACTAATAAAGAAGAAACAAGTATTAGAAATTAAAAATTTAAAAAAACCGACTTCAAAAACATGCAGATACCGTCACCACATCTTAACCAAATTTATAAGGAACCACCCCTGAGGTACCCCCTTACTAACAAAAAAAGAATCATATTAATCGGACAAGGTGGTAAAACATCGCTAAACATACATAAAAAATGAAGAACTTGAGGATTTTCTCATGGACCCAATTATTGGATTTTGACGAAATCTATATGGGACCATCCCTGAAGTACCCTCTTTCTAACAAGGAAAGAATCATTGAAATCGGACACCGTGTTAAAGAATTATCGCTGAACATACATAAAAAAAAATATTGCGACGAATTGAGAACCTCCTTCTTTTTTGAAGTCGGTTAAAAAGAAAGGTACAACTAGGTGTATCCTGAAAAAAGTAGTTGTATACTGTTGCTGAGTCGTTCAAATAAATGACATTATTTTTTTGCATTTAGAAGCAATTTGTTTTTAATATACCACCCACTTAGAAGAAAATTTTGCTGCAATTATTGATAATTGGTTAATTTTTTGAAACTTAATAAATATTGAGCTAGTCAGCACATAAATAGAAATAGAAATATTTTATTCTCAGTAATACATATACAGTGAGCATCATAAGTCTTACCCCCCCCCCCCTATCTAACTCGTTACCGGAGTCTTGTTAGGAAAATCGCCGAGACACGTCGATTTTTGATTTCTACAATGTACATTTTTGTATGAATAGTTTACCCTTAATTTCATCCCTCACTGGAGGGGAGCAACCCTTTCGAAAAATTTAAATGGCATGGAGTGGTGAGTGATAGCTCATTTGAAAGGGGGTTTTATTATCTATTCAACCGTGCAAAAAATTTTGAAATTTGCTTAATTAATTCTTGACTAATTATTGTTTCAGAATAACGGAAATTAACGTAGCGCACTTATCCTTAGAATTAAAATTCGGCCCTGCATGATATCGGTTTCGGTTCAGACGTGAAGTAAGACTTTTTGCCATTAGATAAGGTCACTGTTAGTTTAGTTGCTTTCCTATTTGTGATGTTTTGTTATTTTTAAACATTAATAAATCAACACGTAATGAAGCAAATTTCAAAAATTTTTGCACAATTTTTACGTTTGTCATGTTATTAACTAGGTTTTCCAATTGAAGTATTTTGTTTCTAATACATTGTACGTTTTGATGGAGAATGGAAATTGACTATTAATTAATTAAAGGTGTAGGACGTCCAGATCACAAGCAATATCATTAATAAACAATAAAAATAACAATGGTTCTAAAACGAAGCCTTGAGGAACGATAAAAGTCTGAATGCACATTGGCAGTGAAAAACCTAAATAACGAACATTTTCTTGATAAAAATAAACTCAAACAGGGCCAACTAAGTTTTTGACTCGCCCTGTATACAATATGATATAGCATGATATCGAAAATTACAAAGATCCAGCAAATATTTCTAGCAAAAGAAAATGAAAGTTTTCAGCATAGGCTCTAAAAAGTTATTGCCAAATTTAAATTGCAAGATTTTTATATTAGAATTATTTTTATTTTTTATCAAAAACTTTCACACTTTATACTGACAGTTGATTTTGGATACAGCTAAGCAGTGGTGCACACAAGGGCGTAATGGGGATAATTGCCCCTTGGGTTTGTAAATTTGTATTAGACCTGGGGCCTATTTCATGAAACTACTTTGCAACTTTTCACTTTGCACTTTGCAAATTTACGAGTGCAAAATACTTGTGTTTTATAAAATAATGTCGTTATATTTGCAGATTATTTATTTTTCATTTTTACTTTGCAAATTGCTTTTCAAATTTTACTTTTTAAATCGTCAAATTACTCTTTTATGAAAGATAAATTTATTAAAATATGCAAAGTGCAAAGTAAAGTAATTTTATGAAATAGGCCCCAGGGTTCACATTATAAATAAATATATGCGCATAAATTACCCCTCTCAAACTTAAACTGTGGACACGTACGCCATTGTAGGTAAGTTGAGTTAAATCATCTTATTTTTATTACAGGAGCTGTCCTAACCTTTCTAAGTCACTCTGTAGATATACAAAATCATTTAGAAGAATTTTAGCATGATTTCTGCACAATTAAAATTGTCAGACCACACAAACAAAGTTGTTTTTTTATTGGCAACGATAATATTCAGTATCGACACGGTGGAATGGTAAATAAAATGTCAAAGACATTGCTATGTCGTTAAACGTTCATACCATTTTAGTTTGTAAATACTGATAAATTCGTAATAGGAAATAAAAATATTGCATTGTATTTTATAGTGTATCATAACTTTTATTAAGACCATTAATATAGTTATAATAATAATAATACTAATAATGGTCTTGCATATTATGACCTATTATAGCACAATTGAAGTCTTTAAATAGAATTTTCATTCCATTTTCATGGTAGTTTATCTATATTTAGTATGTATTTAAAACAATTTAAGCCAAATTTATAGAAGTATTTTGCATTTAAATATATTATAAGTATTTAAACGTCCTTAAACGTATTTAAACGTACTTAAATGTACTTAAACGTACTTAAACGTATTTAAACGTACTTAAACGTACTTAAACGTACTTAAACGTACTTAAACGTACTTAAACGTACTTAAACGTTCTTAAACGTACTTAAACGTACTTAAACGCACTTAGACGTACTTAAACGTATTTAAACGTACTTAAACGTATTTAAACGTATTCAATCGTATTTAAACATATTTATACGTATTTTAATGTATTTTAACGTATTTTAACGTATTTTAACGTATTTTAACGTATTTTAAAATATTTAAACCTATTTTTTGTGTCATTGGCTTCAACTAATACGGTTATATTGCCTCGTGTTCTGTGAAGGCTTTGTTACTGTTTCATAGCTCCACTTTAGTAATAGCATTGTTAATTAGAACGCAACAGAGAAAGATTAAGTGGGGAATCCTACCAAGGCATCGGAATTAATTTTAAATAATTAAATTTAATGAAAAAATCCTGGCCAACAATGGGATTCAAATCCGGGACCATCGGATCCGCAGGACAGACTCAACCACTGAGCCACCCACCCCGTTTTTAAACGTATTTAAACTTATTTAAACGTATTTAAACGTATCTAAACGTATTTAAACGTATTTAAACGTATTTAAACGTATTTAAACGTATTTAAACGTATTTAAACATATTTAAACGTATTTAAACGTATTAAAACCCATTTAAACGTTTTTAAAAGTAATTAAATGTATTTTTACATTGAAAATATGTTTTTATTAAACTATATAAATAGAATTAAAAACGTATATCAACGATTAACCTTTAAGATTTTAAATAATTAAATTAAATGAAAAAATCCCGGCCAACGGGATATTCAAACCCGGGACCCTTGGATCCGCAGGCAGAGATTAGACCACTGAGTCACCCATCCCCTTTTTAAACTTATTTAAATCGATTTAAACCGATTTAAACCGATTTAAACCGATTTAAACCGATTTAAACCGATTTAAACCGATTTAAACCTATTTAAACGTATTTAAATGTATTTAAACGCATTTAAACGTATTTAAAAGTATTTAAATTTATTTTTACATTGAAAATATAATGTTTTTATTAAACTATATAAATAGAATTAAAAATATATTTCAACCATGAATACTTAAGATTTTAAATAATTAAATTAAATGAAAAAATCCCGGCTAACGGGATACGCAGGCAGAGATTAGACCACTGAGCCACCCACCCCGTTTTTAAACCTATTTAAACCGATTTACACCTATTTAAACGTATTTAATCGTATTTAAACGTATTTAACCGTATTTTAACGTATTTAACCGTATTTTAACATATTTAACCGTATTTTAACGTATTTAAAAGTATATTAACGTATTTAAAAGTATTTTAACGTATTTAAAAGTATTTTAACGTATTTAAAAGTATTTAAACGTTTTTAAACGTATTTAAACGTATTTAAAAGTATTTAAATGTATTTTTACATTGAAAATATGTTTTTATTAAACTATATAAATAGAATTAAAAACGTATTTTAACGATTAAGATTTAAGGTAGAAGCTATTATAGAATTTATTATTTCTTTATTTGGAGTAAAACTCAATTAAAAATAAGGATGTAGACCTTTTCTCTTATCTTATTTCCAAAATAAAAATTAATCATTGAAACAGACCAAAATACGGTTAAAATCGCAGAAAATTCCAATCCAACTTTCACATGCCTCAATACAATCAATTATGATTTTATAAAGTTTGTACCTATCAAGGGCGGTTCAAAGGGGGTCAAGAAGGGGGGGCATGGTCCTCCGAGATGAAAATCTTTATCCATATAAATATAAAATCCATAATCCTTTTATTAAAAGAAAATATGCTAAGAAGGGAATTATTATTGGAAATGTCCCCCTCCTGTTCCCCTCCAGGTTAGGTTGACTTTTTTGCTTGAAACCCATGCTGGAGTTCAAACAGAATTTTGAATATATTTAAAAAAAAAATAGAAATATGTCTAAAAAAAGAATATTCAAAAAATGTTGAGAAGACGGAAGTAGCAAGTATTTAAAAAAATTTAAACAATACGTAAATGAACTCACCATTTATAGATATGCCTACCAAAAATGTAGCCACTGTAGCGATCACCTGACCAACATTGTAAGGTATTTTTCGCCATATCCCCGAAACGAATTCATCGTGTTTTTCCAACCACGTCACCGACATCGGATCAAACATCCCCCCATTTTTCGTCGTTTTTTGTTTCTGTTTTTTGGCCCCCATCTTAGCCATGGAGGTCTCATCAGCAAACTGAAAAAAATATAAGCAACGCTCCTCGGTGACAACGAAAATATTTTATTTATCTGCAGATAACTGCGATCATTATTGAAATCTAAAGTACCGCATAAATTTAATTTACAATGTTTTATACAACTGGACCTGTACTTTGAGTAATATATTATTAATTTTTAAATTTTTAGTGATAACTTTATCTTTTGTTCTATCTCTAGAAATAACTATATTAATCTAAAGTGTATAAATAAATACTGATTTGTTCAATTTTGGAAATCAAGCATTAATTGAAGGGGGAAGTGGATAAAGGGGTTAGATTAGATTTAATTAGCCATGTGGCTTCCCCCACCTATTGTGAATATCCTTGAATAGTTTGGAGTACCTTGTCTAATTCGGTCTTTTTTAGTAGACTATATAAACTGGAAAGTAGTTCTTCGGTATAGCTAGTTGCCCTTGGTTTTTCTTCTCCAAGTGTAAGGAATATCAGTCTTGCTAGACCTTCGCAGTAGCACAATACGTGTTCTGCCGTTTCCTCCTCTTCCTGACAGAATCAGAACAAGGTCTCTTATGTCAAACCGATATTATACATATGTTTGTTAAGCCTACAATTCCCAGTTAATAGACATACTAGTACTCTAGTATTTTTCCAATTAAGGCTTAGTATATAGATGCTTGGTGAGTTTCGGCGATGGTCCTTTTAAGAACTCTTTAGCCTGTCTCTGCCCTGGAAAGTTTTTCCACCACTCCTGAGATTTTTTAAACATCCACTGCTTTGTGCATGTTCTGATAGTTGTTTTTGTTACACCACAGAAGGGTTCTGGGCTAATAAGAGCATTTGAGGCTCCTTCTCGGGCTAGTAAATCAGCCCTTATGTCCTCTGTGGCGTGGTACCCAGGCTAAGGTGAGTCTGTTTTGACTACTCAGCTCTGTTAGGGCTTCCAAACAGTCCCACACAAGCTTTAAGTTTACCTTCATGGAACTGAGTGCCTTTAACGTCGCTTGACTGTCTGAGTATATGACGATGGTTTTTCCATTTATCTTCTGTCTTAATACCTCTTTTGTGCAGTGATGTATTGCTGCTATTTCTGCCTGGAATACTGTCGCATGTTTGTCTAAATTCAGTGAGATACTTGTCTTTAGCTTGGTACTATATATACCTACTCCATAAAGGGGCTAACTAACAAAACAATAATGTTTATAAAATCACTCTTTTGTGTTTCCTCTTGGATCTTTTGTGTAAAAGTGAATTAAAGTATGATTTTTTGGCGCATATTGTTACTTGTTAGTTATACTATTAAACTAATTGTAATTTTTTTAAAAATATTACGGTATTACAAAAAAAAATGAAGATGACAAATTGGAAGATAAATATTGGTGCTGCAGATGGATAAAGAAGACAAATTATGAAAACCAAGAGTTTATTAAAATGCTGGCCCTGTAAAATATCACTTTCCCAGCTTGACACGACAGTTTCTTCATTTAACTTATTGGCACTTTTTATCCACGTTGTGCTATGGGTGCTCCGCACCCAATTTAAAACTGCTCTGGGTGCTTGCGCACCCAGAGCCCCCGGGAATTCGACGCCTATATATCTAAAAACGCACTATTCTACAAAACATATTTTAAATTTTTGCGTTTATACTGATCTACAAGTTTTCTTATTTTCATTTGCTTTTCCTCTGTAAAGAGTAATTCATAAAACCAACGATGTTGTTGAGAAACATTTAATTTTTTAAAATCTTGAAGTTTTGGTTGGGACACAGTGTCCCTGATATTCTCCGCTGGCATAAGTTGAGGTAGAAGCAAATCTTGTTTTTGTGACAAGCATTTCTAATAAATGAATAGAACATAGAGGAAATAAATATTGTTAAAAACATCTGAATTTACATAAAATTTATTTTTGGCTGTTATCTACTTATTATTCTCAGATCTTCAATTGGTTCATCGTCATTCTCGTATTTTAAATTGTTTTTTAAAACGCCTTATAAAGATTTTTTAGTTTCAAAGGTTGGCTGTAATTCTAGAGTATTTATCAGCATCAACCAACAGATCTTCAAATCCTTTATTGCTAAATTAGCATAGAACGTACCGAATAAATATATTTTTATACTTGATTATTAAAATATGTACGTTTCTACTAATATTTTTCATTTTCATAATGAAAAGCAGTGCTAATTAACATTTAATTAGCAAATGATAGTAGAGAAGTAGAAAAAATGATATATACACTCACCGACATAAAGATTTGATCCCTTTACAATGAATTTTTTAGTGACATCAACGTTCTATGTAAATCGTCGACAAAATATAACTAATGAATGTAAAACACCTGAATTTTTATTTTCATCAGTTTTCTATGCTTGATTCGTATTTAATGCAGTATCAAATCGTTCCATATCGATTGGAAAAACAATTATTTGAATGCTTCACATTTTTTTAATTATGTAGTTAGTAAATTCATAATTTCGAATGTTTAAAATTGTTTTATAATCTGGCAAACGTGACTTGTTAGGAATCTTAAAAATTTTGTAATAATACCTAATATATATAAATAGTACCTATAGATTTTAAGCAATAAAATATAGAAGTAGAAAGGGTTCAGACTAAAATCCTTTAAAGTTTATTGAAATAAAATTGACGATATAGAGCAAGACCTCTGGTAGGGCAACTGATGATTCTAATATTAAAAAGACCTTTCAAATGATGTATCTTATGAACTCCATTTATATATAAAAACTTATTGATGATATGATCTTGCTCACACATATTACGTCACGAATAAAGGGAATATCTGAAAAAATAAAATAAAGTTAAGGTATTTTTATATAGAATTCTGACATTTTTTTTTTTTTTTTTTTTAATAATTTGCAATATTTTCTTATCATTCCACTTACTATACTCGTAAAACCAATCTTGATTTTATTAAAGAATTGATTTAAGATAAAAATAAAATTTATTCTAATTTTGTATGAATTCATAAACATATTTTTATTACTGATCAAATCAGTACGTGTGATAACACAGGTCTGCAAAAAAATTAAGTTTTAGCTACATGGGATGGTTTTGGTGAATTATATATTTTATAGGGTGCTAAATCCCAAAAGTATCTCCATATCCCTACATCCCTGGCGTTCAATATATTTTCCGTTAGCTGATGTTGCTGGTTGACAGTGGCTAATAGTTAACGTATTCGAGCGACATCGCTTACGCTCTTAATACTCAGATACAGAATTTTTACAAGCAAGTAGGGCTACTAAAATGTTCGCCTTGCTCCTATGTAGACAATGTGTAAAGCGTAGACAGTGAGTCTGTTTATTATCTTAGCAGTGTTGTCAATTTCCGGATATTTATTCGATATTTGTATAATGTACCATTGGATAATTCAGTGTTCTACAAAATGGACATATTTCTTATAATACTATGATATAATACTACGAATAAATTTACATTTTGTATAAAAAATTATTTTATTTCCGGCAGAGTTATACTACTATTAAAGCACTTGTGTATATAGAATTGCCTAACAACATGGCGATCTCTATATGTAGTTTTTCTACACCCGTATTATAATAATGCACTTATATGCCCATAATCCGTTTCATAATGATACCCATTATGATACAGATTTTTCATTATGATACAGATTTTTAATCAATAGAAACCTACAATTTTTCAATCAAGCATGATGTTTGACGTTTGTCCTAAATTCCTATGTAATTGTTTTAGTTGTCAAAACGTATTAAATTTTCGTAGATAGCTAAACTTCGATAATTATAATATTAAAATGTCTGATATCAGCGATATAGAACACTCCTCCACACATATAGGAGAAAGGAGAAAATGCAGTACAAAATATTTTGCCCCAAAAATCTGTGGTAATACCAGTACCCAAGGTAATACCATTAATTACAATTTTGTAGAATTTTTTATAGAAATACGAGTAATTACTGTTATTGTGTTCAATACCAATATAAATAGAATATTTATAGGTCTTGATTATTTATCGGGTGTAGAAAAAATAGCGTATGCAACTCTCATGTAATGGTTATTAAAACACTCGCATAAACCATACGAAACTCGCCTTTGGCTCGTTTCGTATCCCGGTTAATGCTCGTGTATTAATAACCATCATTACATGATCGTTGCATAATATACTATTAATTAGTGGATTTTCCCGACGTGCAGTCAGCCAGTGTATTACCAGTTCTACTGTTTTAACAGTAAATCTACTGTTTTTGTCACTTTCCTCCTGTTTTACTGTTTTGGGCTTAAAATCTACTGTTTCCAGTAAATCTAATTGAAAATTACTATATTTATCCAATTATTATTTTTATGAAGTAATTTTTACACTATTTTTGCGAATAATTCAAGATTGCGCATCGAACCAAGACAACACACCAAATCCCAGAGATATCCACAGGATATCTTTTGTGGATATCCAATATATCCACAGGATATTATAGATATCCATTGGATCTAATATGGATATCCAAATGTCCGTCTATATCTAGGATATAGAAGATATTCTATGAATATCCAGCAAAATATCTAATGGGTACCTTTATTAGTAGAGGTTCATAAGTAACCAATGGATATATCCTGTAGATGTTTAACATATTCAGTGTACATCCATTCTTTGATATATTTAATATCGAAAATTATATGCCTATAGGGTGTCGTATTTAATGCTTCATTATTTTTTTTTTTTTTAATATAAGTGGAACAATGTACTGCATAATCTAAAAACATTCCATATGAAGAAAATCAGCATTTCAGTAGCATAACGCCCTATATTTTTAATTTGGTATATACACCCATACAAGTTTACCAGTTTGAAAGTGGAACAATACATATCTTTCAAAAAAAAAAAAAATTAATGAAGCGTTAAATACGACACCCTATAGACATAATTTTCGATATCTTAAATATATCAAATAATGGGTGTACACTGGATATGTGCGTTAAACATCTATAGGATATCCCAGCTAGCACAGGACGTCGTTTCACGTCATAATCACGTTGAATTTTGGTCAAATACGTCGATGTGATTTTTTGACGCAAAAGTAACGTAATAATGACGTCATTTACGGACCAATTTGACACGTAAACACAGTTGTTGCGAACAAAATAAACCTATTTATGTCATTAATGCACTTCGATGTTTTGTTATTCATTATTAAATAAATAGAAGGTAATTTATACAACATCGTTTATTTAGCGGTCATTGTGACACCAAAATAAGACGTACTATGACGTTATTTAGGGACTAGTTTGTCACGTTCTGAAATGAGGCGTTAAACTGCGCACGTGTACACGTCGATTCTATACCTTTATTGTTTTTACATTCTATTTATTAATAAAAGTTTCTTTAGTGTTTATAATAAATTTATGATTCTCATTTTAAATCTAGGGATTTTTGGGAATTTTCATTTTTAAATGAAATTTTATGTCAACACTGTTTAGAAATGTCAGCTGTCATGTCATTGTCCAAGGTTGGCGGTTCACGCCATTTTGTGTTATTTTTGTAACTTGCGTTTGCAACATTCTTTTATTGTATGTGTTTTGAAGGTAAGTAGTTAGGAAGTTTAGTGCGAAATTATTGTTTATTTTTAGTATGTTTATAGGAATTCAATACGCCGACAAGCACGGCCCCGGAGTATCATTAAACCACTTCAAGTTCCAAGTGGCCGACATCCTGGGAAATGAGGTTCTTATAAATAACAAGAATCTTTTAACAAGAGCTTAAAAAAGGAGAAAATTGGACTCTTTCCTATTTATAGAACATATTTTACCGAAGGTGAGTGATTTTTTATATTGTAAAGGTGCCTGTAGCTAGCCTAATTTTGTTTTAACTATTAACGTAGAGAATATAAACAAAAATTTAAGGATTTTAAAACAAAACCGTTCATAAAGATGATTTAAACATACACATTCCTAAGATTTGAGCATTAAGTTGATTTTTATTTATCTTTACTATGTTAATGTTGATGCCTATGTTATTCTGTATAAACAGGTACATTTAAATAAATTGATAACTTTTATGTTGAAACTAAATCAGGCTGACTAAACTCACCTTTAGACAATTAAAACACTGGTCTGTGTATTATTACTAAAACCTTTCCCTTTATATACTGTGGTTTTAATTACATTGTTTTATGAAATTATTTTGCATTATATACCTTGATTTTATTTAAAAAAGTATAGTGTATAAAAGTATTAATCTGTTTTAGAGAACTACCAAATAGCTAGCCAAAAAGCAACAAAGGTTCTTATAACATAGGATATAACAAGTGATGATGAGTTACAACCTCTTCCTCGTAAAAGAAAGCCATTAAGAAGAATATTTTCAAGTGATAATGATGAATTCGTTATTGATGACGAACCTATTGGTAGGTAAGTATTGCTTTGTTTAGCAAAACTTATAGTTTTCATCATGAGTAAAATTCATACATTTGTGACAATGTTATAAGTACATTTATTTTATTCCGAACAACATTTTTTTCTTTAAATGTCAATAATTATTTTTCACAATTATTAAAAATCTCACCTTTAGCATCAAAAGAGCTTGGGAGTAAAATAATTTTTCCTCTTATCAATATATACCTTGTAAAAATAATAACATTTCTTCATTACATTAATTATAAAAAAGTCAGGTTAACCTGGTTTAAAATTCACAATTTTACATTACTTTAAAAATTAGCATGATAAAATTATTATTAAAATATTAGGTTTTTGACCTATGAAGAAATACTAAATTTTGTGTTAGCTAGGAGCATCTAGTACTCTTTAGCCAGGAGCATATTAAATTTTTTCATTGATTTCTCTTGACAGATCTGATTTTAATTATCTTGTTTAGCATAAGTTGTGAACCATCAAATATATCACTTTTGTACAGCTTAATGATATAAAACAATTTCTGTCTTTCTCGGTCATTGCTAACTATTTTTTGGCTCAAATTTTATTTAAATAATTAAGTTTCTGATAGTTATAGCTATTATATTTTTGTTTTAGTGAAACGAAAATTTAACAAGGATACCATTGAAGCTGCTTCAAGCCTGTATATTCAGAATGATTTGTTGAATATCTGGACGCTGCTATATAATCTTTTGTAATTTATACATTCTAAGAAGTAATGTTTATTTAGTATTAGTTCAGGTTAGTATACTTACTATGTTCCAATTCAGAAATTTTATGCAGTAACCTATCTTTTTTTATATAAAACATATTTTTATTAAACATTTTTTAAATAAAACGTTTTTTATAAACATTTTTTTACAAATTAAACATTTTTAAATGAATATTATGGTGTTTTTTTGACGTCTAAACACGTTATCTGGTGACGTGTTTATCACGTCGCGGTATGACGTCTTTGATCTGTGACATATTGCCGTCATAATCACGTCACTAGCACGTCATAAATTGGTGATTTCGACGTAAAATGTGACGTGTATTTCACGTGAAAATCACGTGTCTGTGCTAGCTGGGATATCCAATGGTTACTTATGAACCTCTTCTAAAGGTACCTATTAGATATTTTGCTGGATATCTATAGAATATATTCTATATCCTGGATATAGACGGACATTTGGATATCCATATTAGATTTAGTGAATATCTATGTTATCCTGTGGATATATTGGATATCCACAAAAGATATTCTAGGGATATCTCTGGGATTTCGTGTATTGTCTGGGAGATACCCATTAGATATTTTGCTGGATATCTATAGAATATATTCTGGATATAGACGGACATTTGGATATCCATATTAGATCTAGTGAATATCTATGATATCCTTAGGATAGATTGGATATCCACAAAAGATATTCTAGGGATATCTCTCGTGTATTGTCTGGGAGATACCCATTAGATATTTTGCTGGATATCCATAGGATATCTTCTATATCCTGGACATAGACGGACATTTGGATATCCATATTAGATCCACGGGATATTTATGATATCCTGTGGATATATTGGATATCCACAAAAGATATTCTGTGGATATCTCTGGGATTTGGTGTGTTGTCTGGGATGTTTCATAGAAATCTATTTTGATAAGGATACTGATAAAAAAACCGTTATTTTTTTATTTAAATAATTTTGTTCGTATGCCCTATGGAATAATATCTAACGCTACCCTGGGAAATTCAATACTATGAACTTGGACATAAAATGGCCGTATCTAATAATACTAGCGACATCTGTAAACTAGTAATAGAATTTTTTAACAACTACTAAAATATTAAAAATTATCAAAGACGATTTTGCACTATCAAGACAAATACAATTTGACAACATTGCATTGAAATGTCAATGTACTTTAAATTAGATAGATATGCATACTCATTTATAAAGATATTACTCATTTAATTTGCGAACAATGCTGAAACAATGTAGAAATCGAATATTTGTATTAAATTAAACAATATGAATCAAAATCGATGATTTGTAATCAAAATACTTTGAGCTAAAGAATCTAATATTTAATGTATAAAGTGTTGCCTACTATTAGGAGACATGATTGATGCATATTTTAGGTATCTTATATCTAGAAATACACATATTAACAAGGAAACTACAAGCAAAACATCTGTTTAAAGAAAAAAAAAACAACATTAAAAATACTGCTTCTTTATCCTGTTTTAGCTATTTCAAATCGCCACTTTTCTACTTTTGTGTCAATTAGGCATTCCAAACAAATGAATTACCAGTGGGCAGGTTTGGTATATCTAAGGGTGGCGACATATGGTGTATTCTATCTACTTTACGTAAAATCATGAATAATGGATTACATTAAAATATTTTATGTCAAACACAATAAAAATAATATTTAAAAAACCCACCTATACATTTCTTCATAAATTGGCAGGCTTGGCGACTACTACTTTGAATAAAAATAGCGTCCAAGTTGCAAGACTATAGGCATTTCTTTATAAGCTTACTACAACATACTTGGTTACAGTATTGTGGTTACTGTGGTGACATTACGCATACCATGGTTTCCCTATTATTGAATGTCATATGTCATATTTAATTTAAGTTTGGGGATTTCTAAACAGAATTTGAATTTTAGAAATTTTAGGATGTTTTGACTTTGTTATTTTTTATTATAGTATGTTCTAGTAAGCTTATAAATAAATGCCTCGTTAGATATAGCTACATATGCTTTGGTAACATGTAACCAAAGCAGAGTAACCAAACATTATAAAGAAATGCTCTGGTTACAGAAGTATGTTCTGGTAAGCTTATAAAGAAATGCCTTATGTCGCTACCCCCTTAGATATACAAGAATTTCCCACTGGCACCTATTGTTTGACAGGTCGTTGGAATGCCTAATGGTAATTAGACTTTTGACATAAATGACAGCTACAAGTCGATCGCTTTCATTGCGCATCGGCAACATTGGTTTCTGTCGCTAAACAATCGTTGTGGTGTTGTGTTCGTTGTCTTGTCTTGTAATCAGCTGTGTGGTATTTGTATTGTTACTGTGGTCGGAAATGGGAATATGGGATAGAAGTTGTGGGTGTGTTTTTTAGAAGTATATAGAAAAAATTTCAAAATACAAGAAACCATGTTCAGCGATTGTGTTTCAATATTTTTGCTCTTGGTATTACCTTTTACTGGAATCGGTAAGTGATTCAAAATTGTATTTCTATACCTTCTATTCCGACCTTGTTGCTGTTTGTATTTTATTTACTCTTCAGCTTGAGTCATTGTGATGACTTATATTACAAACTGATGTTTAAAATTGTTTTACTCTTATTATTTAAATCGAGAAATCTAAATATTAATAAAGAAAGTAACGTTGAATTATGATAGAATTTTTTTTTCTTTTGTCGACCTATTAATTCACTATCGATGGAAATTACTGATTTGTAGATAAATTTTTAATCAACTTGTGTCTTTTTACTTGTATTTACTAATTTGATGATGTTTTGATTTAAATTCGCCACACCTATGCATGTATACAGGTGTTTTAAGATGAAAATATAAACAGAGGGTATTTAAAAATCAACTGGAAATTTTGCTAAATATTGGCCAACCAATTTTTTCAATGAAATGTCTTAACAGTTACTACACTGATATTAAATTAGTTGTATATAAAATAGTGTTACATTAATGAGTATTGTTTTATTGAGATACTTAAATTGTGGTCGTCTTATAGAGCATATTTAAATTAGACAATAATAAAATGAATAGATCTCAAAATAAACATTGTGATAATATTTACTACTGATATAATTGAAGTTTTCATTCTTTAATGCTATTATGAGTGAATTAACAGTAATAAAATGATCCAGTTCGCTCACAATACATATACAGGGCCATTTTTCATGTTTTATTGGATAAAAATTCCTTAACCCATCCTGGAGTTTTAAATTCAATAGATTTCTTATAAATGTTTGACAATTACCAAGGTTTTCGATCTAAATATGATAGATATGATTTCATTTTAACTTAATGTGCATAACATTAGACTTACAAAACGCAAGGCTTTGAATTATTAAAAATAATATGGTGAAATTACTGAACATATAAAATATGAACAAATAGGAACACACTAGCTTTTATTCAGTACATTACATAGGTATATTATTTGTGGTACTTGTTAAAATAATCTAGACAGGATGATATGTCATTCTCGAGGAAAGCAGTGTAGATAACAAATGTTTTTTGGTATGTCCTATGAGTCATATATGATACACAAATTTTTTCAGACAGTGGTTTGTTATATATATCCTAGATGTACCAAATATATAAAAAATACTCCAAAGGGTCAGAAAATATAATTTAAGTAACTATTTTGAATGGATGTATGAAGTAATATGTATGCATCATATATGGACAGTCAATGGGTTAGGGTAGTCTTGAAGGATATCTAAATTACAATACAGGAACAACCTACAACTTTTTGTGCTTTGACAGTGTTAATATTTTGCACAATCCTGGAATTTGATGTTCAGAACAAAGGGAAGAAACTGTTTTTTTACATAGATTCATCGCAGTTTTCAGTGAACATAATACAGCTTGCTTTTTATCTAAAGAAAATTAGGTATATTTTAATTGCATGAAAATAATTCTTATTTGCTTGCATCTCATGTCTTTTAAATTTTGTTAAGAGATTCTAAATACTTAAATATATTTTTTTATATATATAATAAAACACATGTTTACAGTGATATTACCTTAATAATGAATAAATAGAAATACCTAGAATAGAATTTTATTTTCATGAGAAGTTTACTTAGGAAATATAAACAGTTTTGCAGTGTATAAAATACTAAGTCAATTTAAAATTAAATTAATTGCAAAACCTACAATAAACTTATATAATACTAACACAATACATATAATGGAATTAACAATTAAAAATTTAAATTAAAGAATTTCTCCACACTATAAAATACATTTTTTGCTAAAAAATACTTTTAATTTATTATTAAAATGTTTTATCTACTCCAATATACTTAGATGAATGTTGATGGACTATTTATAAGAGTGAAAAAGGTTGATATATGTCAGTTTTTTGTCTAATGTATGAATGTAGTTTTTATTTTTTTTAATTTTGTTCATTTTCTTGAACATACAATATTAATCGGTAGATAAAAAGGTATGGTAGAGCTAGAATTTTATATTAAATACGTCAAAAAGTTGTCTGCAAGATTCTTTAAATAATGTCACTACAGCTCTAAAAAATTTCTCACTCTTCCACTGAAAATTCACAAACTTTCAGTGGAATTCCACTGAATTTTATTAGAAAGATCTCATGGAATTCTACTATATTGCCAAGTAAAAGCACAGATAAAACTATAAATATGGACCTTGTATACAGGCTGTTCCAGAATAGGTGGGTAATCACCCGGAATTTCCATTTGTGTCTGATATGGACCCATATATCCATATGGGGGGAGACATAGGAATAAAATATAAGAACTTTGAATGCCTCCTATAATAAAGATATTCTATATCATACTCTTCACAGTTTAATAGACCCCCTTTACTCCCATATTCAATCTGATTTTTTTTAAATCAAAGGGCTTCTTCACCTAAAAGAACTTGATTTTTGCAAAAAAAAAATTCAAGTTGATATCTTTTTTTTTATTTATGATTTTTTTTTTTTAATCAATAGACTGTCCACTTATAGAACTTGATTTTCCTAAAGTTTTCAAGTTGATATTTTTTTCGTTTTTGACTTATCTTGTAGACAAAAATGTGACAACAAAGTAAATCTACAATACTCTTCGCAAGACTACTGTATGAAGAGTATAAGAAGGTGTAAAACTATAATGTGCATATTTCGAAGTTTTATGTATAGAGGGCCCTCATTAGTAGTGTTTTTGTATCCTCTAAATTATGTATTAATAATTTGTATGCTCTAAAAGTGTGGTGGTAGAAAAAGTATAGTGTGCAACAGTGCGCATTGCTTACATGTTATTTCAGTTCATACAAAGTTAGTGACACGTTTTCCCTTGACTTATGCATGGCAAAGAAAGAAAAATTATATTGAATTGGACTGCATATAAAAAACCTAACAACTCTATGCTACAACCCTAAAATATTAAAAAAAAATTCACATCACCAATCTTTATAGTTGTTATTTGGAAGAGAAATAACACAAAGATAGATGCATGCACTTTGTCATGGAATTTTATATATGCATATATGGAGTGGCCCATAAGTCTGGAAACTGCCAATTATCTCGTAAATTGCTACTCCTAATTGTACAAAATTTGGGATACGGAGATTTCAGATTTGATATTTGCAATGTTGCCAGATTTGCCGTTTCTCTTATATTATTAGTCATTTTGGTTTTTCAAATTCATCACCCTGTATATTCAGTCATTATTGGAATCTCCTATTCAATACGAGTTCAACCATATGTAACACTTATGATTTTATGTAGTCTGGAAGGTCTTAAATAAATAAAACAATCATGGAGAAATTAATGTGGTACTGTCAACTCATAAATGGAGCACATTCTGAATACTTGATAAAGTAACCATTATGTTAAAAATGTTGTAATCTTTCAATTGTTACGTTTAAATGTAGTTGAAAATGGTTTGTATTAAAAAAATTATTGAGACAATTAGGCCTTGCCAGACTTGTTTTATTTATTTAAGACCTTCCAGACTACATAAAATCATAAGTGTTACATATGGTTGAACTCGTATTCCAATAATAATGACTGAATATACAGGGTGATGAATTTGAAAAACGAAAGTGACTAATAATATAAGAGAAACGGCAAATCTGGCAACATTGCAAATATCAAATCTGAAATCTCCGTATCCCAAAATAGGTGTATCACAAATTTTGTACAATTAGGACTAGCAATTTACGAGATAATTGGCAGTTTCTAGACTTATGGGCCACTCTGATTTCCACTGACTTCCACTGGAAATCCATTGATTTACTTGGAATTCCACATACTTTCACTTGAATTCCAATGACTCCTTTGGAATTCCACATACTTCTACTGGAATTTCATCAATTTGTACACTATAATTCCATGTTGGTTTACCCCTTGGTTGTAGGTAATAAATTATATAAAGCTCTCATTACTTTTTTCTCCACTCCCAAAACATTAAACCATATACTGAAGAGTAGACTGCACCAATCATTAATAAAGAAGCTTCAATACATTGAAAGTCACAGGGTTTCTTAAGTTTGTGATAACATAGCAACAGGAGCTTATTTGTTTAGTTATACATTATTTGTTTTATCCTCTTACATCGACTAAGAGTCTAATATAATTCTTAAGAATTTTACATTGTAACTATTTTGTATAGATTTACAATTTTAATATTTAAATACTGTTGAGGTGGTATTCTTGGGTAGAAAATACATGAGATTAGTTTTTGATACATTATGTGTGAAATTCAAAAAATGTCTCATTGTTGATTTACATAAAGGTGTTCAAATTGATGATCCACCATAAGAATTTCTATCATCAGCATATTGAATAATCTGATTTATTGATATCATTTACATATATAAAAAAAAATACTGGCCCTAATATTGATCCTAGCGGTACTCCCGTCATATGGAGTTGATATCTTATTTGTTTTCATTATTTTTTATCTACTTAAATTTATTTATAGGTAATATTCTCTAGAAAAATAATAATACTCTGCACATTCGTAGGTTAAATGAATATAAAATTTAGGAAAGTGTAAAATATTTGTATAAAATTTTAATGTCTAAAATTCCACCATATTTACAAACTGCGTTTCTGCCTAATTCATTTCTGGTTTTATCTCTTTCCTTTTTACGTTTTGTTTCCTGTTTTCTTTTATATTCCTTTTGTTTTCTTTTATTTTCTTTGATTTGTTTTCTAATTTCCTTTATTTTCTTTCGCTTATTCTTCAATTTTGGTTTTTATTTTCTTTTGTTTACTAATAATACATATTTCTTCAATTTCCATTTCTATATCTTCTATTTTTTGTTCAAATCTTCTTCTTCTTTAATTTTCTCTTCATCTATTTCTTCTTTCAAAGGTTCTTGTTTTTCTTTTAAAATTTTAAATGTATTATCTTGCAATATTCCAGTTTCTATACTTCTGTCAATCTTTTCTACCCTTACATCTTCTTTTACCAATACTTCTAGTTTCTTCTCTATGTTTTTTTGCCATTCCATCTAACTTTTCTTCCATATATTTTTTTTTTCATCATCTAGATCCGCCTTTGTCTTCTCTTATAAATTTGTTAAATTCTTCTTTGTTTTCATTCATTTTATTTCTTGTTTCATTGTTTTTCTTCATTTCCTTCATCATCAAAGCAAACATGCCCATATTTTCTTTATTTCTTCATCTCCTTTTTTTACTGATTCTTCACTACCCTTTGAGTACTATACAATTTCTTTTGTTATCGCATCGACAGCAAAAATAATAGAATTTATATAATTTATATTATCAAAAAAGATCGTTTATATACATTATAAATATTAGTGGTCATATAACTGACCCTTTTGGTACTCCACGTTGCAAACGATGCATTCTAGAAGTTACATTATTAACTATATAATATATATATGATTTATTTACTCTTAAGGTACAATAAGTTGATTAATAATAAGCTAAAAATTATTATTATTAATAATTAATTATTATATACAATTAGTAGAACATTTGCTAAATTAGGGATATAATTTTTAACATTTAGATATCATTTACTGGTATTTCAGATGCACTTGTATGTTATCATCTCTTATATTAAACAAACTAACCAATTTTTCAATTTAATTTGAAAATAAATATATAACATCACTATTTATAATACATAATATATAAAGGTTATCAATACTTATATATTTAAACTTAAATCAAAAATAAATATAAAAATTCTTTAATTTTGGAGAAATAATGAAATACCAGTAAAAATCAATCTAGCATTAGCTCATTGTCAATTATTGCAAAAATGTTCGTGAAAGGTTGTGCAAAACTAAACAAGTCTTAATTAATTTTCCGTCAGACTGAATTAGTTGCAATGCACCATGCCATTTGACAGGCCAAGGTCGATTCAAAACACTTAAACTTTTGTAATAATGATTCCTGAAGTGGCATTAATGTTTTAAGGGCAATGCACTTGAAGTAATATACAGTTTATGACAAGATCAAAACACTAACGTGTTCATTCGATATTGATTCAATTAAAATTTTAAAAGTTACTTGCTGAATATAATTTTGCTATATGCTATTGTGATATGTATCCTCAGATTTCAATTCTAAAATAATATTTAATGGATAATAATACTGAATATCTAAAAAATAATCAACATTTATTAACACATTAACTACAGAAGGGATACCTTTAATTTGATACTTATTGGAGACAAAAATGTGCACACTACCTTGAATGATATAGTACTCATTAATTATTTGATACCTACCCTACCATGGGGATTAATTTAAAACTTTCGTCATTATAGCTGAAAAATATTTAAAAACTGAAATTAAATATTGTTTATCTAGTTAATTTTGAAAGTTGTGAAATCGAAATTCGAAAAGTCAGAATTATCTGAAATAAGTTGTAGAATAATTTTGAAAATTCTGAAACAAATCTCAAATATCCCCCTACGAATTATTAAGACCATCCCCGACTGTCGCCTTCGGGATTTGAACCCAGACATCTTTGTTATGTAGTTTGTGTATATTTTAGTATTCGTTGCTTATGATAGTTGCTTGCAGTTACCCCACCTCATTCCATAGTAGACTGCTTCTAACAGTATTATATATGGCAATGTTCGCTTCGTATGCAGCCTGGAGTACCGCAAGGGTCAGTTCTATGACCACTACTATTTTTAATTTATATAAACGATCTTTTTGATCATATGAATAATATATATTGTATTAAGTTTGCTGTTGTTGTCACCTTCTACCATTCCAATTCCAAATGAACTTTAACTCGAAATCAGCAGTACAACTAATAAATTGAATGAGTGATTTATTCCAAATTAACTGAAACTCAATGAAACCGAAACTCAAAGTGGTCTCAACATGTTTCAAATCTTCCTATAGCTCTTTAGAGACAACATTTTCTGTTTATGTTGGAGGCTAAGGTCCTTACAGATGAATAGATTTCCTTAAAATACACCTTGTCTATGAACATGAAACATTGATGAGACGTACTATTGGTTGAGTGGAAAGGCAAAACTCTAATTTTTATTAGAGATTTTGAACTCTGCCATTTGGCAAACTATTTATATTTTTTTTCTTTCGTTGTATTAGGTACTTAGTTTGGCCAATAAAAGCATTTTTTATTATAATTATTATTGTTTTAATTCATTAACTAACGCGAACGTTTACACTTTTTAATACATATATGTACTGTAAACCTAAAAAAAGACACACTTGCGTTGAGAAAATTTAGAATTTCATGCTGGTAGTTGTTGCTTTGTACCTCTCGCTATGCTAGAAGGTACGATACAGATTGCCCTATAGGTATATTTTGTCAGTATTCGTTAAAGAGTGACTCGGGGGAATGATAGTTGCTTACAGTTACCCCACCTCATTTCGTAATGGACTCTTCTGCTCCTATACAGCGTGTGCACACTATATTTTAATACATATGTATACTCATGTGAACTAGGATGTTCTACAAATATTGTACATCTGTAACGTAATTGAAAAACATCTAACTTGATGTATAGAAAATATGTCTCGGTTTCCCACGATGTCATTACTACTAAGAATATCTTTATTAATAAATTAAATTTACTACTAAATCTGAGATTTTTACTGTAATCTTTAGATAATAAAGATTGTTATTTTATAAGAGGAATCATCTGTTTTTTTTTTAAGATCAAGTTCATCAGTATCTCCTCCAACTTTTGTTGCTAGGCATATTTTTCAATTGTAAAGTTTTACAACTTAATTGGGGTAGCTTATATTAATATGCATATATTTATAAATGTTTAATTAACTCTTGAAAAGGTTATTTTCAAATTATTTGGATGGATGGAACTAAGTACAAGTAGTTACCAGACAAGACAAGTATTTCTCAATCCCCGCTATCTCTAGTTAATCTGACGTAACGGTTGACAGTTGACAGGTAAAACTAAAGGGCGGTTTACAAAATAAACAAATACAACTGATTTTTATTATGCAGTAACTATTATGATTAGGTACCTAATGATGGTGGGTAAGGTTTTCCTTATTTGTAAATTAAATGGCACCATTAATCATCTTTAAGTCGCCCCGGACCGCCACGGCAAATAATCATAATAACTGTCCCTTTCCCGGAGATATATTGTTTTCGATTATCTGTTGAATTATAGTAATGTAATTAGGAATCAATTGAATTATATTTGGATTCGATTTTCCAATTGTCCTATTGAGGCCAAGAATTGCAAATATTTGTTGTTTTGTGACGTTCTCCGTGACACATCCACATGTCCTGGATGGTTGCTACGAAATAATTGTATTCAATATTTGCTTATTAGTGAGACTACACTCCATTAACCAGCCCTCGTTCGTAAATTCTGGAGTTAAACAATTCTCTACAGGCAGATATTGTTGCTGTTTCGAAATCTATTTTTGTTTGTTGGATTTAAATATATATTAGTGCCTTCATCGAAAGTTTTTTAGACAATCGGGAATTATAGTCTTCTCGGATTTTCGGCAATGCTTTATTTTATAGAACGCAAATATCGCATTTTGAACGATGTAAATCCCCGACAATGGCCTAATAATCTCCGACAGCCCACGGTCATTCCCCGAACCGAGCGCCTATCGCATCATATCGCTAACAATCGTCGCTTTCGAATAATATGTAAAATTACAAAAAAAAAACGCCATAAAAGCGGCAAATAAGTGTAAATAACGACAAAAAAACGAAAAATAAAAAATAACCGTAAAAAAACTGTAAAAACGTATTTTTTTTTTTCCACAAAAATCGGTAATTTACTTTGTAGTTACAAGAATTTATTTTGTAAATTACGGTAATTTACTTTGTAAATTACGGTAATTTACTTTGTAAATTACGGTAATTTATTTCTGGTAAATTACTGTAACGGTAAAAACTTGGCAAGTAACTGTAAAACTCGGTAAATAATAATAAATAAGGGAAAAAACTGTAAATAACGAATTTTTTTATCACAAAAATCGGTAATTTACTTTGTTAATTGCAAGAATTTACTTTGTAAATTACGGTAATATATTTCTGTTAAATTACTGTAACGGTAAAACTTGGTAAGTAACTGTAAAACTCGGTAAATAACGTATTTTTTATCAGAAAAATCGGCATTTTAATTTATTAATTACAAGAATTTACTTTGTAAATTATAGTAATTTATTTCTAACTGTAAAACTCTGTAAATAACGGTAAATAATAATAGATAACGGTAAAATCTGTAAATAACGTATTTTTTTTTAAATCGGCAATTTACTTTGTTAATTACAAGAATTTACTTTGTAAATTACGGTAATTTATTTCTGGTAATTTACTGTAACGGTAAAAACTTGGTAAGTAATTGTAAAACTCGGTAAATAATAATAAATAACGGTAAGTAACGGTAAAAAACTGTAAATAACGTATTTTTTTATTACAAAAATCGGCAATTTACTTTGTTCATTACAAGAATTTACTTTGTAAATTACGGTAATTTATTTCTGGTAAATTACTGTAACGGTAAAAACTTGACAAGTAACTGTAAAACTCGGTGCCTTTTAATATCTGTATCATCTCTATATTTTGTTGCAAGTCCCAAATATTGAACATGATGCCATAATGCTTGGTTGAACTGGAAATTACAACCTTTCATCTCACAATCGGGAAATCTTCCTGTACAGGCAGGTTTTACTGCTGTTTCGCAATCTGTTTTTATGTTGGATTAAAATCTGGTATATATTAGACAATCGGAAATTACAAAGTCTTCTCGGGTTTTCGGCAATGATGATATTTCTAATGCTTTTCGTCTTTATTTTATAGAACGCAAATATCTTATTTTGAACGATGTCAATCTTCGAACCGAACGCATATCGCATCATATCGCTAACGATCGTCGCTTTCGAATGTGTTAAATTACAAGACAACGCCATAAATAACGGTAAATAAATGAAAATACTAAGTACCGGTAAAAACCCGGCAAATAACTAAAAATCCTGTAAATAACTGTTAAAACCCGGTAAATAACTGTTAAAACCCGGTAAATAACTGTTAAAACACGGTAAATAACTGTAAAACCCCGATGAATAACTGTAAAACCCGGCAAATAACTAAAAACGCGGTAAATAACTGTAAAAACCCGGTAAATAACTGTAAAAACCCGGTAAATAACTGTAAAAACCCGGAAAATAAGTAAGAACCCGATAAATAATTAATAACAGCAAGTAACGGTAAAAACTGTAAATAACGTATTTTTTTATCACAAAAATCGTTAATTTACTTTGTTAATTAGAAGAATTTACTTTGTAAATTACGGTAATTTATTTCTAGCAAATTACGGTTTATTGCCACGGTAATTTATCGGTAATTTACCGGTAGATTACCGATAATGTACCGGTTCACATCTCTGGTCTGTACGCTTCATTTGGAATTGTTAAACAAGTTTGTTTTTGTATTTTCTGGATCTGTTATTTGTCCACTGTATGAAGATGACCTAGAAAACTTCTGATAATTTCAACGATAGCCATATTAGGAAGAAAAAGTTAAATTGAAATATATTTTTATGTACCAGTCCTTAAATAGGTTAGTGTTTGGGAGGAGCCTATTCGAAATATAACACCCCTGTTTCTTTAAATGCCAATATCTTCGTTATTGTTAATCTTTAGTGCATATCACTGGGCTAATGAAATATTAGGTGCTTAATAGATCATTTAATTAATGAATATTTCTCCAGATACAGTAATTACCTCTAGGATTAGTTAGTTTTAATTGACTTGTATATATTTTTTTTCTAAACTTGTTTATTGTGATATTAGCAAACTAGCTAAATAAAGGTTATAATAATGTATTTCTGTTCTATCTTTATAATATTAGAGGTATATTTTAGATTACAATTATATATTTTTTTCTATTAGCTGAACGATTAAACGAATACATCAATACCTATGAAACTCTTAACTACGATACAAAAGATGTTCAACACGCCCATTTTAGAGCCAAAAGGTCCGCAAGTTCTGAAGCTGTCGTCCAAATTTCATTCAATGCCCATGGTCATGACTTTCGATTACGGATGAAGCGAGATCTCGACGTTTTCAATGACAAACTAGAGATTCACGGACCTGAAGGAATGCTCGATCTCGATACATCCCATATCTACCAAGGAAATATTTTAGGTAAGTCAAATAAATTACATATAAAATTTATTCAAGTTAATGTGCAAGATAAAACGTTTGTTCATGCAAAAAACATATTTAGAAGATCTACAATGATTATAAGTGTAAAATATATTTGTATAAATTGTTTACAATTAAAAAGGCACAAAAAAAATTACACAATTACAAAAACCAAAAAATGGCAACACTGATTGAGGTAACAGCCTTCAGATTCGTAGGGAACCTCAGGAAGCTGAGCTTGTTTGAGAAAGGGATGTTTCCTGAACCAATGCTATTATTTATATGTCTATTTTTCTATAATCATGTTTAAATAAAAAATCATGTATAAAACACGTAGGAAAAGAGTTTTTTCGGACTTCTACGAGTTGCAGGCGAGACGCGTAGTAAACTTCGGAAAATATAACTATTATACATAAAATATTTGGATAATTATTGATCCCAAAACGAATTATCTTTTTTTTTTTGAACGCCCTAATCTTTTATCAATAGAATTTACAAATTACAGTTCATCAAATTTCTAGAGGCTTTCGACGGCTAGACAGAGAAAGCACTACTGACAGGCATCCCGACGGATTTACGCAATGAAAGTACACTCTGCGCATCAAGTATTTCACTATTTCATTCAGACGTAAATGTCAGATGTAAATTTCGCTAAAACATTTCTTTTATTTTCGTTTGTTTTTTGCTCATTACAGTTTAATAGAACCTAAGTATGGAGTTTAATAGCAAATTAAGAGGCCGCGTGATTAACAGTCAATCTCGCGAAATAATAGCCAATGTTATAGAGTTTATGAGAAGAGAAGGAAACTTTAATTCACCTTCAATACCATTTAAAAATATAAATGATCGTGTTGCTGCAGCCACAGGAGTATCTAAAAACACTGTCGTCCGCATTTCTGGAGAGAAAAAAAGAATCGATAACCGTGAGATATCGGAATTTTCATCACCAAGAAAAACCATTAAAAAACCAAAAACAGTTAATGATATAGATGAAGCTGCACAAGAATCAAATTTTATTTTTTTATTATTAGATAGCTATTTTTGTTTCTGAGTTGTGTTCATTTACAGGCTCAATTTTTTTCCGTTTCTCCTTTTTGATTTTATATGGGGTTTCAAGTTGTTTTTGACTTATTTCGACGTAAATCACAACAACACACTTTTTTAATAAAGCAAACAAGTGTTAAGAGGTATATGTACGTGTAAACTACAATTACAAAAAATTGATATGAAACCCATGAAACCACCAACAAAAATGTAAAGCTAGCTTCCGTACTAGAACATGGTGTCATTCGTCGAGATAATTTATCGTTTTGTTTAATAGATCAAGAAATGTAAATATTCCCCTGTTAGTTTTTATAAAATTATAAGAGAAATAAATTTTTTTCTAAATAGTATAGTTTATTATTTTGTAGAAAAACAAAATTTCGAAAATTTTAGTAATGTTTCAGAAACAACCGTTATTAATAATAGGTACCATTTTCCTTAATAAGGTAGAAATAAAATATAAACTATTTCCACAATTTACAAAGGCCTACAAAAAAATTATAGGTATTTTCCGCTATCCTATAAAATTTATATTTTCTGACTCAATTTCAAAAGGTTGAAGGAATTCCAAAACACCTTTTATGGCATAATAATTATTTTCAATTCTACATACTATCTTTAGCTGCTTTTAAAAACGTTCTAAGAAAGTCCAATCAGACCAATTTAATCCCTAAACTATTCCACACTTTTAAAATTTAATTACCTAAAAATATTAAAAACTATTTAAAATAACTTGTTTAGCAGACTGTACAATAGCTATCTTAGTCACACGTAGCGCGTTCTCTGTCTGGGCGTCGAACACCTCTAGAAATTTGTGTATCACTGATTATTATTAATATTAATTTTTTTTTTTTTCGGAATAACTAAATATTTCTTTTTTGGACCTCCTATTGTGGGTTAAATTTCATCGAATTCTAGTTATAATTTGTTATTTTTGGAATCAAAATAATTTAGAAATATTACCCTAAAAAATATTTCTCAGAATATAAAAATCCTCGAAACGTTCTGTAAACGTTAACTACAATTCTACGAACAAATAATGATACAATTAAGTCTATCGACAATTCCGAGAATTTGTTTGTATTTTAATCCCAATGTTTCGGAGGAAAAGGCTTACATTTTCGGGGAAAGGTATTTACGAAAACGCAAACCAAATTTATATTTTTTTGTCATTGTATTTCCAGTTAAAACACCGATAAAATCCTTTTGATGGAAAAATATCTATAGGTATGGAATAATTAATAATTTCGACGAATTGAAGAAAGTTCAGGTAATAGAGATATAATAATTTACATTATACCCTACGAGGAGGGTCTAATCCAATATAATCTGATACTTTTGTTGTAAAAGGAATTCAAAACCGAAAACAATGCGTCTGTTGTTTTCAAAATACATGATAAATTGAAGTAGTCATCCTGTTATAAGTGTATACAGGGTGAACCCCAAGTTTTTTTACTGTGTATATAAGTCGTTAAAATAAACATCTTTTTCAAATTACTTTAAAAAATACTCAAAAATATGAAATATACAGAATTGAAATAATATAAATTCGGGCCTGAACTTCTGTACAAGAGGAAATTGAAAGTTTATTTAAAATGATAAATTAAAGGAAATTGATCTCTTCAAAATAAAAGTTTTCAAATTTCAATTCAAAAACTTCCACAGACTAAAAATTAAAAAATATTTTTTTTTTCGTCTTTTTTTTTTCTAATAAATCTGCATTATTTTCATTTAAAAAAAAATTAAACCAATCTTGCTCTTATCATAACATCATTTCCAAGATGAAATTCACATCAGTTGGACATCTCGAAACTACATTTGCATTTAAATAAATAAAAATTAATAAAAATTAAAAATTAATAAAAATAAATTTATACAAATAAAAAAATGCAAATCCCTATAACATTTTCAAAAATTTGACTAAACGCGATGTTTTTTGTGTAAATTTTCATTTTAAATGTAGTTTTCAGTAAAAACTACGAAAAATATGTTCGATATCGTTCTATAAAATTTTTCAGTTTTTTGAGGAAAACTCAAACTTAAAAATTCATAAAAATTAATGCAAATCCCTATAACTTTTTTACAATTTGACTAAATGAAACGTTTTTTGTGTAAATTTTCATTTTGAATGTAGTTTTTTCAGTAAAAACTACGAAAAATATGTTCGATATCCGTTCTATGAAATTTTTCAGTTTTTTGAGGAAAACTAAAACTTAAAAATTCATAAAAATTCATAAAAATTCATAAAAATTCATAAAAATTCATAAAAATTCATAAAAATTCATAAAAATTCATAAAAATTCATAAAAATTCATAAAAATTCATAAAAGTTCATAAAAATTTATAAAAATTCATAAAAATTAATGCAAATCCCCTGTAACTTTTTCACAATTTGACTAAAAGAAACGTTTTTTGTGTAAATTTTCATTTTGAATGTAATTTTCAGTAAAAAATACAAAAAATATTTTCGATGTCGTCCTATGAAATTTTTCAGTTTTTTTTTTTTGAGGAAAACTCAATTTTTTAAAGTGACATTTTTAAAATGAAACTTTATGGCTCACCCTGGACTGACATATTTCCATGTCCTGATACCTTAACAACGACATCCTCGATGTCAAGATAAATTAAATTAAAAATCAATTAATAAAAATTCATAAAAACTCTTAAAAAATTTATAAAAACCCATAAAATATTCATAAAAATTCATAAAAACCCATAAAATGTTCATAAAAATTCATAAAAACCCATAAAATATTCATAAAAATTCATAATAATTCATAATAATTAATAAAAACTCTTAAAAATTCATATAAATTTATAAAAATTAATGCAAATTAATAAAAATTATTTAAAAAAATTCAAAAATTTAAATAAATTTATTTAAATTATTTATTTCAGAGTGAATTCATCTAAAAACTTTCACTTTTGTCATGCGTTCGATAACATACTCTTTTTTATTTTATTTATTTTTTTACTAAAAAAACTTTGGATTACTGTGTAGTGATTGTCGATAAACCCAGAGTGGGCCGACATTCCCATAAGGTTAGCGGTGGCGTTTTCTGATGAATCATGTTTTTAAAAGTGTTGAAAAATATCTATGAAAAACGAGAAAGGTTAGGTAGCTGATCATAACTGTTCCAAGACGAAATTCAACATCAATCAGTTCGAAATCTCGAAATTACAAACACATACCACTGAATTTATTTTCTATTTCTTTTAAAGTGTGTAAAAAGATTATCGAAGTACCTTGGAATGATTCTAAACCATAAAGAATCCTCTTCAAACATCTGTCATTAGATGTCAAGCTGCTCTGGTATTAATTAATCATATATCTTATTTTCAAATGGATATGGGTTAATTTTGAGAGAAATAATCATCTATACAATAAAGCGATGTTGCCTTTAAGACTAGTGAGGTCCTAATATATTTTTAAGACTATCAGTGACATTCATATATTTTTTAAGTTCATGGTTTCAAAAAAAAATATGAAACTTCTGTTAATTTTTTTATAAACTGTTTTTATTTGGGAAGAATACAATAAAAATAGTCCAATCCAGTAAAAAACAGCTTTATTAAATTCAACAAATTTGATATATATTTGAAAAAAAAAAATGTTACAGGTGTACCAAATAGTTCCGCCTTTGGATCAATAATAGATGGCGTGTTTGAAGGAAAAATAATAATGCCAAAGAAGGGTTCGTACTACGTAGAAAAAGCCCACCATTATTTCCCTCATGCAACCCATCCGAACAAAACTTTTCACAGTGTCATATATCACGAAGATCACGTTGAGGATCCTTATGCAAATATTAGAAAAGGTAATTGATTTGTAGTTTCTTTAAATCTCGAAATCGTTTATTTCAGGAAGTAAATTAAGTAAACTTCTACTCTTTTTGCATTTATGTTTATTACAGATTCGGTTTAACATTATTTTTAGGACACTCAGCTGGTTGCGGTATCAATGACGAAGTAATCCAGTGGATGAACAAAATACAGTTTTCCGGTGAAGGAGATCCGCCCATTTCACCTCCTGTATCGGAAAAATTACAATCGGACAAAAAATATATAAATACCGAAGACGCTTTTAACAAATACTCCAAAGAAATGAACGAACAAACTAAAACTAGGCATAAAAGATCAACTAGAAGAGACGATAATAAGAATACTTGTTCTCTTTATATACAAACGGATCCTCTGATATGGAGGCACATACGAGAAGGTTTTCCTGAAGTAAGTACTAGAAAATTGCAACAATTTAATTGATTTAATCGTATGCTTTTCATGATTACTTTGACGGCGTCATGGGATTTACTGAGTTAGTAAATATGAATTTTAATTACAAAAATACTTCCTTAGCTAGTAAAGATATCAATTATCAAGCTGATGTGCCAGCATTCACAGAATTAATTTTATTTTATATGATTTTCATGATTATTTTGACAGTGTTGTCGGACTTACTGACTTAATAAATATTTCTTTATTATTTATTTCTTCGACCAATTAGAATAAATATTTTAGCATTTGGACCCGAAGAAACAATCTGAAGTCAACGAAAAGACTAGAGAAGAAATTCTGTCTCTGATCGCCCATCATGTCACTGCCGTTAATTATATTTATAGGGACACTAAGTTTGATGGAAGGAACGAGCATCGTAATATCAAATTTGAAGTACAGAGAATTAAAGTGAGTTGACAAATATGTATCTATATTTATTTTATTTAAATGAAAAAGATTTGATTATTCATAAATATGGAATTTCCTGAATTTTGGTATAACTTTGACTAGTTTTTGATATTGCAAATTGGTCATTACGTCTTAAAAAATACTTCGCTTACAGATATTTTCCATGAACAATCTTCTGTTGGTATCAATGAATATTTTCAGCATAACCTACACGTAACTTATTATTAGTTACAGGGCGAGTCAAAATTAAATTTTTGTTTTTACTCTAGCACCAGATTATTCCTCAAATTAATATTACGCTGAATGTAGCCTAGATTTAATTAACCAAAATTAGGGACCGTCATATTTTATACAGGGCAGACCAAAAAACTGGTGAAAATGGACTTGCTTGTTGTAAATTGAAGTTTTTGCATATTTTGAAGAATTGCATCAAACTTTTGTTATATCATAATCATGAAGATTTGGGGCATTCTAAGCTAAATTGGCCACTTTATTTGGCTAAAACCTTTTTATCTTTTTCTACAGCACTAGAAACTATTTTTAGATTTTTTCACCCAACCCAAAAAAGTTACGAGTTTTAAAAAAAAACATTTTTTTTCTCAAATAAAGTTTCAAAACTTTGTATTACATAATTGCGCACCACCCTGTAAGTGTAAATATTTTGAAAAACGTATATTTAAGTTTCTACATACAACATACAACGAAAACTATAAATTAATTTGTTTTTTATTAAGTTATAAGATTTCAAAAATTAGGAATGTTTTAACTTTAACACCTTAAAAACTAATCATAGTATTTAAGTGATCCCGTTGGTCTATATTCGAAGGAAAACCATTTTGCAAAGGAAAAGCGTGGTCGTTTAAGTTCAAAATATTAATTTTTTTAATATTTTTGTTGACTATTATTAAGACATGAAAAAAAAAATTATTTAATTATATATAATATTTATCATTTCATGACATGATTTTATTAAAATGATTAGGGAATAATTACTTTCTGTTAATAGATAGGGATCTGATATGGAAATTATTACTTTGTGTTATCAAATAAAGAAATTAGGTGCCGGTAAACTGCTGTCTAAATTTTTACAACTGCCGAATTGCAGTCTAAAGTATTAGGTTACCGACCAGGTGCAAAAACAGACTAATTGCAGTCCAAATAAAGGTACAATTTTAAGTATGCATAGGTGTCCCTTAAAAATCATTTTTGAAATCTGTAGATAATATTTCCGAGAAGATAAAATTTAAAATGTATTTTAAATTAAAAATCCTTTTAAAAATAATTTAGGTATATAATTTTAAAGCCAACCAAATTATCCCTTAAACTACTTTGTAGACTTTCTTTTATTTAGAATTTTGGGATAATATAATGAATTTTATATTTTTTGAATTTGCATATAGCTCGAAAATGTAGATAATGTTATTAGTATTTCCTATTCTTTCGCCTGTAAAGTTTAAGTTCAGTTATTTTGATAAAGTTGTCAAGATATGGAGATTACGGAAAGTATCAGTGAAAGGGGCCAAAAATTATTAATTGTCGAAAAATGTAAGTTCTATTTATATAAAATGCTCAAAAAGAAGTTGCAATGCGAAATTATATTTACTATTAGGAGCATTTTCAAGACTTAATGGAATACACAATAATGATAGTGACATTCCTCAATTATTGGATAGACAGAAAATTAGTAATAAAGTTAAACAAGTTGCTGCAGAAAATTTGTCAACGAATCCAAGGAAGTTGGTTCACCAAGAAATATATAAAGATTCTGATGTTTTAAAAACATTAAGTGCAAATGATCTTGCTCTTATTGGAAAAAATGCAAACAACGCTTGACGAAAAATGGTACCAAAGCTCTCTAAAACAAGGAAGCCTTACAAGAATTTTTAAACCAAATGGAAGTGAAAACGGCTATTGGTGAGAATTTTTTATTGGTTAATGATATGCTTCAAGAAATTGTAATTTTTTCGTGCTTTCAAAACTTGTCATTTTTATGTGAACATCAAGATATATTTATATGGATGGAACATTTGAAAACTCTGCCAAACATTTTTTACAACTGTTTACCATACACTGTTATGTGAGCGGAAACTATGTACCTGTTGCATTCAGTTTATTAAAGAACAAAACCATAATATCTTATACAAATTTATTTAGGTTAGTAAAAAGTAAATGTTTAGAATTAGGTTTTCCCTTAAAAACAAAATATATTGTTGTAGATTTCGAACCGGCTATTCATAACAGTGTTTTCCCTAGTAGCAATATAATAGGTTGTCGGTTTCATTTAACACAGAGTTGGTGGAGAAAAATTTAATATTTAGTGTTATCGAATGACTACAGTAACAATGATTCCGAAATTGGAAAATTGATTCACTATATTTTTGGTTTAAATTATTTGTCTTCTGAGGAAGTTGGGGATGTTTTTGTGGTGGACTTAATATCAATAATGCCCGTAAGCATAAAATTGACCAATTTAGTCGATTATTTGGTCAATACATACATATCCGAGGATGCAACATTTCCACCTCAAATTTGGGCTGCTTTAACATCTTCAACTTGCCGAACTATCAATAATTGTGAAGCATTTCACTCTATATTTAAAAAGTATTGTGAAACACCTCATCCAAATATTCACAAATTTCTAGAATGTATGTTTGATTGGGATGCAAACAGATACATATGCTAAAATGAACAGTTCTCTAAGGTTAGAAACACATTATCAAAAAAAAAAAGTTTCTTCAACAAAAAATTGACCAGTATTTACAAAAAGAGATTTGTAGATTAGATTTTCTAAAATGTGTTTATTTTAGTTAGGAATCAAAATGTTCATTGTAACTTTCAAGATAATTTGTAATATAACATAATATACAATAATAATAATAATAATTTTTATTGTATATTTTTAAATAAATTGTTGTATTAGTAATATAACGTGTTTAGATTTTTTAAAATGTCTTTTATTTAAAAATATTAGTGATTATTGTAAATTTTAAAATAAATGGTATTATATTATATATAACGTGTTTTAATAAATCTATATCCACATTAATTTTACATTACACTAATTTTTTTAAGTTTGTAGTATTGAATTTGCATTATTATAACATTAAAAACCGGACAGCATACGCTACTGATTATACAGAGTAAGCTTATTACATCTACCTGGACTGCCTGCTACTGAAATGTTTAGACTGCAGTTCGGCATTTTTTTTTTTTTTTTGATACCATTAGTGGACCTTTTATTTAGACTGCAGTTAGTATGTAACCAAGAAATTTGTTACATTTCTGAATCAGTAATAGTTTAGAAAGTGTATTTTTGTATTATAATTGTAAAAAGACGGAATGTATCAACTATTATTCCAGATTGACGACGATTCCTCATGCCGCTGTTACCACAGAGGCTGCGGCGAGATCAACCAATTCTGCCTAGAAAACATAGACGTCAGCAATTTCCTCAACATCCATTCGTTAGGCAACCACGAAGATTTTTGCCTAGCGTACGTGTTCACTTACAGAGACTTCACCGGAGGTACATTGGGACTGGCTTGGGTCGCTAGTGCTTCCGGAGCCTCCGGCGGTATCTGCGAAAAATACAAAACTTACACGGAAACCATCGGTGGAATGTATCAGTCGACGAAGAGGTCGTTGAATACTGGTATTATCACGTTTGTGAATTATAATAGTCGAGTGCCGCCGAAGGTATCGCAGTTGACGCTGGCGCATGAAATTGGACATAATTTTGGTTCGCCGGTAAGTATTTTTATTAATTGAAGGGCTTATTGGAATAACATGATAAACCACATTAATTTATTAAGGAAACACGTCCTCAAGGTTAAAATAAACTTCTATAACTAATACAACTTTGTTAAAATGCAATAACTTGATTGTTCGGCTAATTATAGTATTTTTTGAAAAATTTCCATTTGATTTAAGTTTTTGTAACCTTATTTTTTATTGTCGTGAAGTAAAAATGCCTTTATTTTAAAAAATGTGGCTTATCATGTTTATAAGCCTTTCATTTGTTGATTTTTCGTCGATAATTTTATTAATCGAGTTCACAATTCGTCAGAATATCTTTTTATATATACGTTCAATGATAATTGTTTACTTTTTTGAAAAATTTGGCAGAATCTCGCCCATAAAAAATTGATGGATGGGTAATTTCGAGTAAACAAAACTGAAATTTTTTTTTTTTTTAATAAATCATAGAAATCAGACAATTTCTATGATTCTTTTTTTTTGTTCGTTTCATATAAATTTGGTCAAGATCTGTTGATGAGATCCATAAATTATCATATTACAAGAAAATCATCAAACTTTTCATTACATTACATTACCATTATGAATTTCATTTAAAAAAGACAAAATTGAAGTTATACAAATAACGAAAATTGCAAAATAGTTGAAAACTAGAATATGAATTTACAAAATGTATAACATGACATTTTTTAAATTATGCCTTCCTCTTCTAAAGCCTGCCCCATTAGAGAAAGTTTGTAAAATAATTTTTTTATATATATTTTATTTAATAAATATACTTTTATGCATTTCTTAAATTCTACCCTCTAATAATAGAAACATCACCTCTACAAAGAAAATTCTGATGATTGGACCTTACATATAACACACATTTTAAAATATAAACGGAAATAACAGTTACAATTCTTAAGCCCTTCTATAGCCCTTTTTTGTAACATTCATTTATTCTATTACAATTTCTACAACATAATATGCAGTAATTCAAAATCGAGTGTAATGAAATGTCTTAGCTGCCAAAGGACATAACAGTGAGTGGCTAATTTAGATGTAATATGGTCAACATGAAAATCCCAAGAAACATTACAATCAAAATGTACTCCTATAAATTTGACACATCTACTTTGAGTTATACATGTACCATTGTGGCGGACCAGTAAACTATAATTTAACTCTCTTGGGGATAATAATAACATATTTGTTTTATTAACATTTAAAAATAGCCCATTATTGTCTATTTTTTTCTCAATGGAAGACATCTTATTTTCCATATAAGCAGAATTTTTTTATATAGAAAACTTTATTACACCAAATCCTCCGGTAAGATATCTAAACAAAAACTGATTTTACTCCATTGTGAACTTAAAATACGGAATAAAAATAAATAAAAACGAATAAAAATGAATAATGTACATTGGGTTTAGTTATTTTTTTTATTTTTAAATAACAATTTTCTTATTTTTAACCGACTTCAAAAAATGAAGAGGTTCTCAATTCGTCGCAATATTTTTTTTTAATGTATGTTCAGCGATAATTTTTTAACACGGTGTCCGATTTCAATGATTCTTTTTTTGTTAGAAAGGGGATACTTCAGGGGTGGTCCCATATAAATTTGGCCAAAATCTAATAATTGGGTCCATGAGAAACTCCTCAAACTCTTCATTTTTTATGTATGTTTAGCGATAATGCTTTACCACCTTGTCCGATTTATATGATTCTTTTTATGTTAGTAAGGGGATACCTTAATAATACCGTTAAGATGTGATGATGGCATCTGCACGATTTTAAAGTCGGTTTTTTTTTTTAATTTTTAATACTTGTATATTAATAATAGCCATTATCACATTAAATAATACCGTCATGCTCTCGAAGTTCTTTTATTATATTAGACCAAGAATTTCTATCTTTTTGTCAAAATTAATTCTGTTACCGTAGAAATATTTCCTAATAGAACAACCTGTTCCTTTTTTTAACCAACTTCAGCAATAATAATTCTATACCACGTTGTCGGATTTCTAAGATTTTAAAAATAAATCTAAAAATGTCCACTGAAGTATTATAAATACTTGTTTGTGGTAAAAAAAATTATGATTATTAAAAGAACATATTTAATACATATATCAGAAACAAATAAAACTTTGATATAATAGATAGTTTAAGTTTTTAATTTTTTTAACTAAATAATAAGAATCATTGAAATAATAGACTAAGAGGGAATTTTTATTTTCTATTTTGTTTTTGTTCAACTCTCTATTATATTATGAATATCTGTTCTTTCACTTTCTTTTATTAAGAGTATAAGTTGCTTTTTAAAGCTCTTATAAGAAGTTTCCTCTTTTATTCTCTGTGATAAGTATTTAGTTTTGTCATGATGTGAATAATTTTAAGGAATAGACAATCATACTAATAACTTTGAAATCTGTAGGACAAAAAAGCTATGTATATTTAGGACCAAAACTGTTCAATAAAACACTTATTTGGCAAGTCACTATTTTTAAATTATTCTCTATCTTTGATCTCTATTTACTCATTTTTAATTAATTGTTTAGGCAGCTCTAGCACTGAACCACTCAATTATTGTTTATAGCACGACTATCCACCCGAATGTCGACCGGGAGGACCGAACGGTAACTACATAATGTTCGCGTCTGCCACCAGCGGCGATCGTCCAAACAACAGCAAATTCTCCAGCTGCAGCATCGGTAACATCAGTAACGTTCTCGATGCCATCGAAGAGAAGAAGAAGAGGAATTGTTTCACGACGTCGGCCGGTGCTTTCTGCGGTAACAAGATCGTCGAAGCGGGAGAGGAATGCGATTGTGGATATGACGATAAGGAATGCAAGGACCAGTGTTGCTATCCGAGAATAGTCAGCGTGAGGGATAGGGAATTGAATAGAACGGCGTTTGGATGTACGCGAAGAAAAGACACGGATTGCAGGTATGTTGAAATATTTGTTTCAACATGAATAAGAATGCATAAAAATGAATGAATAAGAATGAATAAGAATGAATAAGAATGAATAAGAATGAATAAGAATGAATAAGAATGAATAAGAATGAATAAGAATGAATAAGAATGAATAAGAATGAATAAGAATGAATAAGAATGAATAAGAATGAATAAGAATGAATAAGAATGAATAAGAATGAATAAGAATGAATAAGAATGAATAAGAATGAATAAGAATGAATAAGAATGAATAAGAATGAATAAGAATGAATAAGAATGAATAAGAATGAATAAGAATGAATAAGAATGAATAAGAATGAATAAGAATGAATAAGAATGAATAAGAATGAATAAGAATGAATAAGAATGAATAAGAATGAATAAGAATGAATAAGAATGAATAAGAATGATTAAGAATGATTAAGAATGAATAAGAATGAATAAGAATGAATAAGAATGAATAAGAATGAATAAGAATGAATAAGAATGAATAAGAATGAACAAGAATGAATAAGAATGAATGAATAAGAATAAATAGGAAAGAAATGGAATGAATAAAACTGAACAAAAATTTATAAAAAGTAATAAAAATTAATAAATATAAATAAAATAAATTAATTTAAATTAAAATAAAGAATAATGGAATTAATGTTATTTATAAAATTTATTTTTTTTTGTTCATTTTGACTAAAAAAAAAATTATTCGAATTTTTGGTAAATCCGTTGAAGTGTTTATTTTTTTTTATCTTTTGTTAGGTGATCGTTGTTGTACATTTTTCATTAAAAATGTCTTTAGTTATTAATTAAAAACGTTAAATTTCTTGTATTTTTACTAACATGTTTTGTACTCTACTTCTGGTAGGTACTATGATACATATGTCAGTAATTTGAAAAATATGTAATTTAGTCTGAGTACCCTAGAAAAATGTTTAGCAATTCTTTTTATCTAAAAAAATATTGCACAACTTGACAACATTGTGCTTCTGTTATTGAATTTTCTTCAGTGTCAAATTCCACCTGAGAGCTAGTCAAACTCAATCCAACTAACCTAAAAAATTAATTATTGAAAAATATACATTTCTTCCGGTTTTCGACAACTAATTTCGATAGTTAAAACACTTTGTGAAGTTATAAAAATTTAATGTTAGTCCAAATTTTATCAAAATTAATTATTGCTGAAATGTTTTCCCATTTATTAATAATTTAAAGGTACATTTAACTGAAATTTCAAATATATCTGATTTTTACTCATTACTACTTTTATATCACTTTATAGTAAGGAAAATGAATTTATGATTTGGGGTATTTCCACCGGCGGGTCCTTTTTGCCCACAAATCTCTGTTTTCAACCTGTGTAAGTAAAGGGGTGCGTTAATCTTACTGGTATTTTGCCCACAGTAGCATTCAGGTACCTAAACCCGCAAATTACATCCGCCCACAAATAGGTACCTACCTGATTATTAATAATTCTAATAGGTACTTACTTTGGGTGTTTACTGTTTATATTTCAGTCAGTTTTTATACGTTGATGATTTTAATTCGAGTGTTTATAAACAATAATTATTTCTATAATGTCAGCTACATTGATTAAAAGCACACGCGGGAAAGATGTACTCCTTTTGGAGAATTTTACGTTTGCCAAAGATAGAGAAATGAAAAGTGGATAAGTTTCTTGGAGATGCTCCCAAAGAAAAACAAATGCTTGTAATGCCACTGTATTTACAATTGGTCCTGAACTTTTAGTATCCAGAGGCAACCTAATTCATAGCCATGAAGCAAATGAACCGAAATTAAACAGGAAAATTATTTCTAATTCGTGTAAGCGAAAAGCAGTTGATGATATTTCGGAAAAACCTTCTAAAATTATCCGTAAAGTACTTGCTACTAATTTACCAGAGTCACTAACTACAATTGATGTGTCCTACATAAGAAAAACTATATACAACAGTCGTCGCAAAATACTACCAGGTCCATTACCTACAAATATACAAGAAGTGCATGATGCAGTTGACTTATATTCTAATACATTTAAAACCAGTAAAGGTGAACATTTTCTTTTAATAAATAGCAGAGAAAATAATATTATTGTATTTACATGTGAGACAAATATTCGTACTTTGTGTAAAATGAACGTCTTGTATATGGATGGAACATTTTCGTATTGTACAAAGTTTTTCCTACAATTATTTACCATTCATGGGCTGTGTGGACACTATGTGCCCCTGGTATATTGTTTATTACTAAACAAATCTACCGATATATACAAACATTTGTTTTCGTTATTGCATTATAAAATTTTGGAAAGTTACAGTATTGCTTTAAATCCATCTAAAGTGTTCGTTGATTTTGAAATAGCAATTCATAAGGCGTTAATTTATATGTGGCCTAATACTGTAATCAATGGCTGCCGATTTCATCTACATCAAGCGTGGTATCGTAAAATTCAGTCTCTGGGATTAATGACTGAATATACAACTAACAGTGATACCGGAAAATGGCTTAAAACATCATTTGGGTTGACATATTTAAACGCCGATGAAGTTGGAGACTGTTTTGTGTTTGACTTAATGGCAAGTAAACCAGAAAATGCCGTTCTCGATAGGTATGCCGATTACCTATTAGAAACATATATTGAAGAAAATTCTACATTTCCTCCAAGTATATGGGCAGAAAAAACAGCTTCAATTACAAGACCTACAAATGCCTGTGAGTCGTTTCATTCAAGGTTTAATTCTTCATTCTACTGTACACATCCTTCTGTATATATTTTTATAGAAAAGCTTAAAGACTTTCAAATCGACACGTATGTCACAATACAAAGCTTAAGTATACCTAAGAAAATCAATGACAAAAGTGTAAAACAAAAAATTCAGTGTTTAGAAAAATTTATACAGCGATTTGATCTGCAGCAAATCAGCAGATTAGAGTATATAAAATTTGTATCACATTTATCCCTCCCAGTTGAAAAATATGTAAATAAAATATAAATATATAAAAAATATAATATAACTTATGTATACTTACTTTTTTATAATAATAAAAATTAGTGTTTAATATAATTTTTAGTTTAATTAATAATGTGTTTTTACTTTTCGATAATATATAAAAAATAATAAATGAAAGATATATCTATTATGATTTATTCAGTTAGAAATAAATTTGGGCAAAATACCAACAGGATTAAGATGACCTTTTACTTGCTGTGGGCAAATTACCTATAGGATTAGCAGCTTTAAATATTTTGTGGGCAAATTACCTCCGCCCATTTCCACAACTATATTGTTATTAAATTCCATTGTATTCCGAGTATAGAGTGACAAATTAATTTCCTCAGTAAATTTTTTCTCAGAACTTCCAATATTGAGTATATAAATGACTAATTAAGTTCAATAATTTCTCAGTATGTGCCTTCTCTTAGAAATTTAAATGTTTGTATTGATAAAATCAATATACCTCACAATATTTAGTTTTCAAACTATTTACATGACATAATTAGTTCTATGAAATTCAGTAACAAAGAAATCAATATATCGTGTTAATCTGTAGAGGGTGTTCAAAATAAACAAGCCTAAAAAACGTAATTCCATTGATATTACTAATATGATTATAATTTTAGTATGAAATGAATCTAAAATCGATGAAATATTACGGAAAAATTAATAATTCTAATGTAATATCAAACATTTCAACTTGGAACAAATTTTTTATCTTTTTTAATCAGGACTAGAGATTTATTTATGTTGATCCTATTATTTTTGAGTTTAAACACTTTACTTACCTTATTTTTAATAACATAAAATAGTTTGTTTAACTTTTAATTCATATTGATTAATTGATATCTTTCAGTTTCATGAAATCCCTTTTCTTCTTTATTCTTTTCAGTAGTTATCAATTCATTTACTATTCTTTTTGATCAAAATTAACCTGTTTTGTGGGGGGCTTTCTGACTACCACATTGAACTGTAATCCTCTTTTGTCTCAAATTTCTTTTGGAACATATATTTCTGTAATTTGTCAAAAATATTTCGAATTTTCTTGAGCCGAAAAAGAAAAACAATGTTTAATTTGAATTTTGGATTCCAAACCATGACTAGAATCTATTTAAGTCCACTTAGATACACTTTTTTATGGCATTTCCTTATTGTATCACTTTTTTGTATTCATGTCTACTTCCATAAAGCTGCATTGTAAATAAAGTGTATAACAGCCAATTGGAACTAATTCAGCATATTTATAAACCCTGTTAGGGTCATTGAGTCTGGTCGGCGGGTGGACTGAACGGTTGGGCGGGGCGTCTGTTCGGCGACCTTTTATTCTAGATTTGCGATTGAATGGCTGGTCTATCAGTGCAATCTGCGAGTAGTATACACTGCTAAGCTGCAGATAATGACAGATAATCGCACACATACATGTAAACCCTGTTTTTTCGCTAGCTTTTTCGCGAAAACAGGCAAAATTAAATTTGTGTAAAACTTTTTACAAATTAATTTACTGCTCATCAGCATCTCGGTCAGAATAGTCAAATAAGGTTACTAAAAGCGAGGAGTTGACTCCTAGATGACAGTTAACCTGCATTTTTGTTAAACAAAGTCCAAATAAAGAAAACCTCTTTATTTTATTTATTTATTCTTCATACTTAAACTGCAGATGTATGATATATTAGGTATTATTATCACCAGCAAAATGTAATATTTTTTTGTATTTTTTTTTTTACAGTCCTAGTCAAGGTCCCTGTTGCAATAGCGAGTGCCATTTCATTCCCGTATACCAAGGGGAAGAATGCAAAATGGAATCCGATTGTTCGCGATCCTCGAAATGTAATGGAACCAGTGCCGAATGCCCGTCCCCAGTTCCCCGCGAAGACAAAACGAGATGTAACAACGGCACTCAATTGTGCATTAAAGGTGAATGTTCCGGATCGATTTGTCTGGAATGGAATCTCGAAGCTTGTTCTCTAACGACTCAAGATCATCCTAATATAGATAAAAGAAAATTGTGCGAATTGGCTTGCCAGAATGGAACCGACGTTTGTAGAAGTACCAGTGAATTTTCGGATAAAGTCGGTCTGCCTCCGGGCGGGATTAGCTTGAGACCTGGATCGCCTTGTGACAATTTCCAAGTAAGTAATTAAATAAATACGTGTAATAAAAGTTCAAGGGGTAAACCACTAAAGTCATAACGTGTTTTTATTTCGGATTAAACCAAAAATTCGTGAGATTTTTGGTGATTTCGCTGAAATCTATACATTTTTTGGATTTTGGTGAAATTTATATGATTTTTTGTGATTTTGGCGAAATTTCCCTCAATTTATAACCATTTTAACGATTTAATATATAATTTCCAGCGAATGAATAGAATATAATTTTATTAACTGTCACTACAATATGATTATTAAATATTAATTATTTTTAACTATTTTAATTATTAGTTATTATTAATTAAAATTAATTATTATTTAATATTAATTAATATAAATTTTTTGGAGGAATATTCAAAAAGACTTTTGCTCTTCATTAAATAAATGAACAATTTTTTTTGTTTTTTTTTTTTTAATTTACAATCTGCTCCGTTTATAATTCGGGAAAATTATTTTTTAATTATAAATTATCATCAAATCGGCCATTGATAAAAATGGATATTGGAGTATCTTAGGAATTAATTAATCTAAAATCAAAATTTGTTGTTTTTTTTTTATTGAGCAACATATAGGAAATCTCCATACAATAAAAAATATTTAAAAATCATTTGAAAGATTATTATTATTATTATATTAATTTAAAAACAAACAAACAGGAACCCTTAAAATCAATCAAATGACAAGTATTATGTAATAGATAATTTTTAAAATTTATAAAATATCAAAAATCTATTGCGGAAAATCTATTGCGGAAAATCTATTTAATTAATAAATATTACAAAAAATTAAAGCCATAAAGCCTTATTATATAAATGCATATGAGTTAAGTTAAAGATGAAAAATACTTTGTAGGGTTAGTGCGACTTGTCGTTCGAATGTCAAGAAGTAAATCCAGATGGACCAATAGAGCGGCTTAAAAAATTGCGAGACCTAAAATAAACATACCTGAACCGAGAATAAACATACCTGAACCGAAAATAAACATATCTAAACCTAAAATACAAATCACTTTTAATTATACTAATATTAACATTGTTTTTAATATTTTTAAA
The DNA here is from genome assembly GCA_927349885.1 of Psylliodes chrysocephalus. NCBI lineage: Eukaryota > Metazoa > Arthropoda > Insecta > Coleoptera > Chrysomelidae > Psylliodes > Psylliodes chrysocephalus. Next base: position 9,133,406 of record OV651823.1, on the reverse strand, counting down.
TGATAGTGGTCTATCTGCTAAAATGAATTGAAAAATACATCATTTGGACACGACAAGCTATTCAATTCCCTATTTTTAAATAACAATGGTCCATTTCTAGTTCTTTATCTAGCAGTAAAGTTATATAAAGCAAGCAGTTCCGGACATTTAACCATTTAACAATTTTTATAAGAACAGTTAATCCACATCATGCCTTCGATTTTTCATGAATTTTAAAAGTTGATATAAAGATACTACTCATAAAATAACAATGAAAATCAGCATTAGCAACTGAGTATCCCTCGGTACATGTTGTGAATGGGCAAATCAGAAATCTATAATTATTCCATAATATATTATGAGCTGTGCCACTATAATTTTAATAAAAACTGATCATGTTTCACAGGGAATCGTTTTTTGTGAAATCAGAAGGTCACCGGGAGAATTTGAATTTGTTTTTATTTTTGATACAAGAATTATTTTCCGAAAAATTAAATTTTTGTGACTTAAATTGTTTTACAAACAGTAGAGAATCAGAAAAGTTTTGTAGCCGTTCTGATTTTACTTCTTTCTTTAAATATTTCTCATGGAGGATCAGGCTATTTTTAATCTACATTTAACTGGGATTTCTTCAATTTCGTTTTAGTCAACCATATCAAAAATGTAAATTAGTATAATCCAGTTGTACTTGAAGATAAAAAATATTTTATAGGGATACTGCGACGTGTTCCTCAAATGCCGTGCCGTAGATGCAGATGGACCTTTAGTGCGACTCATGAATTTGCTTTTAAATAAAGACACCCTAATCACCGTCGCCCAATGGATTACCGAATACTGGTGGGCCGTTCTTTTGATGGGCATTACGTTTATCATTTTTATGGGACTGTTTATAAAATGCTGCGCAGTCCATACGCCTTCGTCGAATCCCAAGATGAAGAAAGCGCAGCGAATTAGCGATACTTTGAGAAGGCCCATGAACACATTGAGACGAATGGTAAGTAATTTTGAACAATTTAATATAAATTATACTTGTCGAAAACCAAAAACCGTTTTTTTTAACAGATCTAAAACCAAAAAACAGATTTGTTTTACAGATAGAAGATAGTTTAATTATTTTGTCATTTAAAGTTAATTTTTGTTGATAAAGTGAGAATACAGCCTCATATTTTTTCAAACTTTTAAATTGTCTACGCTCTACGCTACGATTTATGTTAAAATTTTATTTGATAAGGATTTTCTATATGTTTTTCCTATAAATTATTTTAAATTGAAGGTTTCTATTAATTTTAAATAATGAAAGATTAAAATTTTATTTGAGAGAAATTTGTTGTTTATTTTATATAAATTGGTTGAAATTGGGGGGGATTTCAATTAATTTTTAATAATGAAAGATTTAGGTTAACATTATTTTATTTAATAGAAATTTTCAATACGTTTTTCATATAAATTAATTGAAACTACTAGTTAAGCTGTTAATACGGTATACCAGAAGCCGTAGGTTCGATTCACACCAGTAGACTGATTTTTTATTTATTTTCATTGCTTCATTTTAAATAGTTTTATTGTAATTTGACATACATTTCCAGAGATACCATCACGGCGGTCCACATAACGCGAGCGCGAGTGGTCCGTCAGGAAGAAATCGAAGAGAACCTCCTAGCAGTAGGTCCTCGACGAGTCAAGGAGGACCTAGACCTGGTTATGGTGAGGGTAGGGGGCATTATCATGCTCCAAAAGGTAGGTTTTATAGAAAATATTTTTATTATTTACATTTCTTTCGAGTTAAATACTATACTTTTTCTATGGCATTCTCTCAATTCATGCAGTTGTGAGTTGTATGAGATTTTGATATTATTTTTAAAAATAAAATCTGCCCGTTTCTGGACAATGCTTTTATTGTGTACGTACATAATGTTCCTTTTTAAAGCGTAATTTTCTACACTTAATATATTATTTATTTTTACTGCTAAAAATGCCTTGTATTTTCAACTATTTTTGCGTTTTTATCTTCTCCTTCAATATATCCCGATATACATTCGCTAACAGCTCTCAATCAAACAATCTTTACTCATTTCTGGTACACACTGTATATATTTCGTATCTAGAAGTAACGTTTTGTAAATACCAATTCAAATTAACTCTAAACTCTTTTAATATATTAGAGTATTCTCCACTAGCGACCGCGCCGCCGCCATCGAACAACTTTAGCCGACAGAATCATCCGGAATTGTACGCGGGCGCATACGAGATGAGAAACAAAGTCTGACAAGATGAGACGCAGCAGGGCCTACCGCCTCCCGACTACCCCGGCACCCCGCTGGCCGACGTATCGTCATCGTTTCTTCTCGTTTGCCGAGATGAGAGGAGCGGTAAGAATTTGGAAGAAAGTGATTCTGCATCTACTATTTAGTCGGTTTTTTAATAAGTAATTCGTCGGGAAGCCCTTGTGATTACTAAAAAAAATGAGTACTTTAGTACTGGTTTAAGCGCAATGTTACTAACACCTAGTGTTAATTATAGGCGGAGAATATATTCAAAGAATTTAAATTCTCTATGGCGAGTTCGGTAGTTCAATTATGATAATACCAAGGCTATTTTAAAACAATTTATTTGCAAAACGTCTAGTAGTATATGTGACACGTTTGGTGATTTTTCCCCAGATCTGGGGAAAAATATAAATTGCAACGTCGCAATCGGTAATCGAAGGCAGCTACATAAAAAAATTGATGTTGACTAATGGGCAACCCTTGAATGACGTTTTTTATGAACGTGTTTGACGATACCTTTGTAGCTTGTAATAATTATGATAATACCATGGGTGGTGATCTGAAACAATTTATTTAGAAAGTCTAGTAGTATATGGGACACGTTTGACAATTTTACCCAGATCTAGGGAAAAATTATAAATGGCAACTTCGCAATCTGTAATCGAAGATATATATATTGGTATCGCCAAAAGGGCAACTCCAGAGTGACGTTTTTGTGACCGCGTGTTCCACGTTGCCTTTTTAGCTTGTAATAATTATGATAATGCCATGAGTAAAACAATTTATTTAGAAAGTCTAGTAGTATATGGGACACTTTTAATGATTTTTCCCCAGATCTGGGGAAAAAGTATAAATAGCAACTTCACAATCTGTATTCGAAGATAGCAACATACAAATTGGTATAGCCAAAAGGACAACCCCTGAGTGACGGTTCAACGTTGCCATTTTAGCAGAATTTTAGCGAACTACGTGATAACTGTTTTGAATTAATGTCTCGCCATTGCCCTTTTGGCGATACTAATCTACGTTCGCTTTATTTGATGATAGATTGCGATGTTGTCATTTTAATATTTCTACAGACCGGGAAAAAATTATAAATGATAACGACGCGTAAGCTCTTTTAGACGTCACTTCTTTTGATGACAATTTGTGACGTTGCAACGCCCTTTACAAAACCTTAAATTGCGTTGACAGACTTTTGCATATTTTTCACCAGATCTGGGGAAAATATTCAAAAGTGGCCTTGTCAACTCCCAGTGATTCGTTTTGCAAATGGTACGTTTCTATTTTGACACAATTGGAGTCAATGTCTAATAAAAGTTTAATATGGATAGGATCGCCTTTGTTTGCATTCACTCCAAAAATGTAGTACCAAAGTTTGATGTATCCGTAAGCAACTATTATTATTAGTTTGTTTTAAATTCCTATTAGAATCATTTTTGGGTAATTTATAATTTAAAAGGAACTAAAAATGGTGTTTATACTTTTTGTATCCCCATTTTGAGGTGTTTAAACTGTACATATTTAATGTTTACTTTTGAAATTATTTTATTTTCTATCTGTTGGTAACATTGTGCTTAAATAGGTATAATTTTCTGCGATTTACATGAAAAGTTGGTAAGTTTAAATAAATATTTTGTTGAAACATTTAAGACGGGCGAAATTATTTATCGGGGAGTAAGATTTAAAAATTTTAACTTTGTTTTTTAAATATCTTAACAAACTCCATATTTGTAAAAAAAATTAGTTTTCGTCCTTATTAAATGAGAATTCTTTGTTTGTGTAATTTTTCCGAATTCTTGTTAAACCGACAAAATTATTTAACTGCCACTTTTTTGTTAATTTTCATGCAAGTCGCAAGAAAAAACGTGTGTGCATGTAAGTATAAAAAGTGTTGGTGATTTTCTACACTGCCAATCTACATCGGTAGATTTATATATCAAGAAATTTAAAAAGTGTGTATTTACAACATTTCTTTAAAGTCGTCTATAATTTCATTCTTGTATGCTATTCAATTTATTTAATCACAACCTGCGATCAACAATTACTATCTAATGTTATTCTTGACAACATTTGATTTTACTCCCTTAGCCTTTTTAAATACATAAAAAAAGGTAAAGGTGTAAAAACAAATGTCAAAAATAAAATAAAAAGGGAAAGTAACGTGGCAACGTAACAATAAATTAAACCGCATATATTTGATAGGTTGATTTGAAAATTAATCTTGTAAATGTTCAACTTTCAAGGTAATAGTTACATCCACATAAAGTGGTCCAAGTTCCTGAACGTTTTCTTGTCAAATTATTTCGAACAACATATTTGTATTAATCGTATATTTATATATGTAATAAATTTTAAGTAGTTTATTATTTTTATAAATATATCGCTACCTCAGTTCAAAAAAGAAATATCTTAAATTAGCGCATTTAGTTTATTTCTGTTTAAAATAAAATTTTGAGAAAATTTTGTGAGTTTTAGAAAGCAATGTCGATGTTTATTATCATGACAAGACATCTCTTCGTTGTTTTTATTTTAAATTGGACAATATTCGATATTTTTAATATGTTTGTACAAATATCTTATTTTTTAACTTATTTCCTTTCTGAATTGAAGTAAAAAATATTAATTCATATTCCTAACAACAATATAATAATTGTTTTACATTACATGCACACTGACAATATTGTAACTCATTTATTGTGATTTTTAGTGAATCTCGGGTTGGACTTCTCGGTTTTATTATTGTTTTACCTTACACAAAACTATTTGTAACAAAAAATATTTCGGCCAATGTGCTCTGTGATTGAACGTTACACGGAACTTTTCGAAAAGTGCGTGTGAAAACTTAAATGTAAAATTTAAGAAGAAAAGTATAAATAAAACGGGTGCATTTATATTAATAGTCACTGTTAATTTTGAGGGTTGGTTTTTATAAATTTTTTTTTTTTTAATAATAAAATAATAGTCCTGGCGTTACGCGAAATTTTGGTTTTTAAAATTTGATGGTAGGAATTTTAGAAAACTTTTTGTGTCAAAATATAGAAAACTTTTTTATTATTAATTATAATAACAAAAAGTTATTTTATATAAAACGTTTTGTAGTGTCTAGAACGCATAATACAATCAATAAATATAAAACATGTTCAGTCGTATACAAGGTTTGTCAAAAATATTAATTTTAATTGAAAAATTTAAATAAATTGAATCGAATTCGAATAAATTCCAATAAATCAAAAAAAAATTGAAATAAATTCATGTTTATTAAAATTTATTGAAATATATTAAACTAAAATAATTAATTTCACGAATTCAACTGAGAATAACAACGCATAAGATCTTTTAGACATCACTTCTTTTGATGACAAATTATAAAACCTTTAATAGCGCGTTGACAGACTTTTGCATATTTTCCCCAGATCTGGGGAAAATCTTCAAAAATTGCCTTGTCAGCTCGCAGTGAAGCGATTTGCAAAGGGTACTACTAGTTTGATGCAGTTGGTGTCATTATACGTCGTTTCTTTTGATAACAGATTGCGACGCTGCGATTTCGATTTTTCCTCGGATCTGGAGAAAAATTATAAATGGCAACGTCGTAATATGTCATCGACGAAAGCAAAAAATTAAAATATATTCAACAAAAAAAATTATTTCTATCGAACGTTCGATAAGACTTTTCTTTTTTAGTTTGGACATAAAAATTTCTCTTATTTCTTTTTGCATAGTACTTAGTTTTGTTTCGCATCAATAATTGTATAACGGGGTGATTAATTTAGTTTATTCCTGGATACTTTTGCCACTAACGTCCTGTTTTTATATAAATTAGATTTAGACTTCTTAATTGCCGTTTTCCTTGATTAGGTAAAAAAATTCTTCGAACTTTTTAAAGTATACTGCTACATTAAAAATTAGCTTAGTTACCGAATGTTTTCACCAGTTTGAAATAATTTTAATTCAAAATCGTTTTAAACTTTAAATTGAACATGTATGTCAATAATTTTGACTACTAAAACGTATCGCACCCTTGCTTCAAAAGTGACAACTCAAAATTCGTATAATTTTAGTTAATACTTTAAATTTTATAGTATACAACCCTACATTGATGCTCAAAATTTTTTTTACGTGTTAATAATTTAATAATGTTATTCATTCACAATGTGAATTTTGAGTTGTGTCACTTTTGAAGCAAGGGTGCGATATTATTAATTAATAACAATTTGTCTTATATTTACTAAAACGAATGGAACGCAGTTTTTAATTCTAATGAACTTTTCGTTATAACAATTTTCGATATTGTACTTAAACAAAATTCATATTTTTTGATAAACCTCGTATACAACTAAAAACTGATTGTTGTATTATTTTTATAAAATTCATAATACAAAGTTTTCTATATGATTCTAACTCGAAGTAGATACATTGTTATATATTTAAAAAAAAATCCTTGTAGATATACCAAGGAGAATATTTAGTTGTTGTTGATTGAGTGCATTTACTCTAATGCTTGTTGATATTAGTTTCTATTTTTAAGAGAACCCTAATTCCCATAAAAGAATGCAAAGCATAATCTTTTAAATCTATAGTTAAATTACTATATGATTTTATTCTTGACAACATTCGATTTTACCCCTTTAGCTTTTTTAAATACATAGAAGATGAAACAAAATTCCTACAAAAGAATTGAAATAAATAAAAAATTTTAATCTTTTAATTCGACTTCTTTTGTAGGAATTTTAAATTTAATTTCTTAAATTTTAAAAAAGCTAAAGCAGTAAAATCAAATGTTAAAAATAAAATAAGCAACATATTATTTTGCAATCACTCTATACGATCTCATTTTTTTAATTTATAAAATAAATGTTGAGCATAACTAACAAAAATGTAAATAGAAATCATTCCTTCGTTTAGTAGACGATTTATTCCATTTACATACACCTAAATGTGATTCATTATTTTCTATTGTTAGTATTAGCACGCAATGGCGTAATTTTCAACTTCTTAATAGTCGTAATCCAACGAATTTTGTTTGGATAAAAATGACATTTGCTCAAAAAATCGTTGAGAAACTGATTTTTTAAGTTTTATAGATTTATTTAAAAGAATTTCTCTACTCTCTGTATATGTAAGATATGGAGAGGACTAGAAAAGAAACGAAAAACATTTACTGCTTTTCTTTCACAATTTTAACATTATTACTTTTACTTCCTTCCCTACGTCACTCCATAGGTAATGCTGTTGATTATTTTTTGAAAGCATGTTTGTCTCTGCTGCGTTTTCTTTAACAGCTTTACTGTGTCATATATGGTTCCTTTCAGTGCTGATTTGCCCTTGGTTAATAATTTCTCATGATAGGAGATCCGGTGATTAGGGTGGATGTTCTAAAAACCTCTTGATTGATTTTATTCTTGATAACATTTTATTACATCTTTGGCTTTCTTAAATACGCAAAAGATAAAATTTAAAACTCGTACCAAAAAAGTCGAAACAAAAACATTTTTTTTTTTTTAATATCTTTTTAAATAAATTTAACGTGTGGTATTTACTATACAAAAGATATTTAAAAAATAGGAAACCTCTTAATATATAGTTCAATGATCACTTGAATACTTGAGTGTATGATAAATAGTCATCTTCATTTTTTTTTAATAATGTATACGTTTATGTGGAAGATTTTCTGATGTTTCACAAGAAATGTTATATATTGACATGTTGTTATACTTAAACATGTGAATGTGCGCCCTCGCCATTTATCTGCAGAATGATCAATCACAGCCACACCTCGAAAATACACGGATTTTTATTTATCGTTCAAAAGTTTTATACAAATAAGACAGGAAATTTTAAATTTTGTGTTTTTTCACTAATTTTTGGAAGTAATTTAAAATTTTTGTTTGGTTTAGCTTCAATAATCTTAAGAATTGTCATTAAAGTATAAATGTTGTGTTAAAATTTTAGCAAAATATGTTATTTTTTATTATAAAATAGATTTGAAATTATTTTTGACACACTTTAAAAAGTTTTCGAGTTTCTTATCATCATTTTATCGTTGGGATTCAACATTGTGTAGCTTGGACTATAATCTGTGTTACGTGGTGACCAGGTAGATTTGGAGGACTCTAGTCAAGAGATGAACAAAGCTTTTTTTTAAAAAAGCCAACCCTAAAGTGTTTATATCAATGTGAACAATGTTAATTATCATACTTTCTTTTATGTAGGTAATTTTTTTTATTTAATGTTTGGCTTCCTTTACATGAAAGGCTGATTTTGTCTCGGTAAGATAATCTTTTTGTACCCGTAAATGAATAATTTTTTTGTAATAAATATATTTATAAAATTGAAATTGAATAATTTTTGGTTGGTTGTTTTTTTTTTTTCCTAATAACTAGGTACTTATGCGTCATTATTCTAATGACGGCCTTTTAACCACGTCCCCAGATGAACAACTGTTAGTAGCGTCTAAAATAGAAACTGTGCTTCATGAATTTTCTTTCAACATCGACTGTTATATATTTTGTGTATGATCTTCGGGAAACAACGGCGTAAGTCACAATTGTATCATTATTCGCCTAATTTTCAAATTTCCTTTCGGCAACTACCAGCATAATTGTGGATTGTGTCATTGTTGAGTTATAATTTTCTACTTCTACAGTGATGCATCTACAGTGTACAGATTAAATTAAATTATCAGGTAAAACCCGCTTACAATTTAAAAATCCCAAGTGAAAATAGAAAGGATTTACAAGCTTTGTTAACATCTAACATTATTCCAAAATACTATAAACTGTTTTTCAATGGCTTGTTTTTTTAATATTGGTGAATATTTCTTATTAAACATTCATTCAAAATTAACGAAAGTAATAAAGTATTTATCCAGAAATTTCTGTAAGTAATATTGTCTCGACTATTACTGCCGCCTTTCTCGGTGGAATAATGACGCAATTAGAAAGTTTTTCTTTTTTAATTTGTTTTATATTGTACGGGTTAATAATTACAAGCATTTTTTGCTAAAATCAATCAAAATTATACTATTAGTATTTTAAAAGTGTTACAATGTCATTATTTCTAAAATAGGATCCATTAAGTAGGAAATATTTTTTATAAAAACTAACTGAAATGATACGTCCTTTTTTCTGATAATACTGCATTATTTTTAGTAACACGGTCGATAATATGTCACTATTCCCGACAAAACCAGGTCACTCTTTGAATAATACCGATCAACTAAATTAATGACGATATTCTTGTTAAATCATGTTAAAATTCAATGACACTAGCACCAGCTTTTGGATTTTTGTGAAATTACACTATTTTGACATTATTCATGTTAAATATTGTGGTGTTTTGGGTTTAATTGTAAATTACTCTCAAAATTACAATTTTTTTGAATTGTGTCACTATTCTAAAAAAGAAGTGATATGACCTTCTACACTTTGTATGGCAATCAACGGCGTGAGCTAAATTTTTGGTCTCCGATTTTTTTAAATATTTATAAAAGAAAGCAAGAGATATTGCTTTCTATCTATAAACACTTCGTTTTTCTCAGCTAATAATTTTTGAATCGCCCTGTACATTTCGCCAACTATAGAACAAAACTAAGTAAATTTAAATGATTTTGACCGCTCATCTCTATCTACAGCCGTTTAAAAGTTATTCAAGTTTTAAATAATTTAATTTTAATGAAGGCCTTTTGCCACCTGACTACTATTCAACAAAGAGATACGTTTTTTGTCATTTTATGTCTATTCTGTTTTGGACTAAAACAGACATCTATTCTTCAATCCTTTTGGCATCTCGTCAACAGATGTCGCCTTTAGCGGAAATCTACTCTTACTTTTGACGACTCATAGATAGCGAACGGCATCTCCTATCTCCGACATTTTATGTCCACATTTTAGGCAAAATTTCAATTTTCGTTTTTACTCATGCACTGAATTATCGTATAAATGTAAAACAAAGCAGATAGATTAGAGGCTAATTAATTCAAAATGTTTGGTTAATGCCTATTCGATGCTTATTGCGTTCGTTGAAGACACCAGCCAGATGATTTAAACTATTTACTCTCTGTTTTGCTTTACATTTATGTGAATTAACAAAGTAATTCGAAGTATTTACCGTGGAAAAAAAAGAAAGCAAGAATTCTGTCTAAAATGTAGACATATGCTGCGTTTGAGAATCCACATCGGATGCATTTTTTACATCTCGAGCGTTTTTTTATCCACATCGGACACATCTGTCCCATTACATTTACGTATACTGAACCACGTGATCAAAGATTTTTTACATCTCAGATGCATCCGATGTGGATTCTCAAACGCGGCAATTGTTCTATATATATAAATGTGACGCATCAATAGCACAACCTTGTCTACATATTAACCTTGGATTATGCAAACGAACGTTCTTACTCATGTTCCATAAAAAAATGATGACGAACGAGTGCACTCTTTGACATTAATGACATTAGTGACAGGTCCGTCCGTTTGTGGTATTTGTTTTTAGACATTTATGACATGCAAAGAAAGATCTTGTGGAATTTAGGTATTTAGATAAATTAAAAATTTTCCGTGTTTTTTTTATAAAGATCCTGTTATTAATTATTGTTATTAGGTGAACTATAACATATTTAAAATAAGACGTAATGTCAACTCCTGCACGACGACGCCTTATGAGGGATTTCAAAAGGTGAGTGATTCAATGAATCGAGTTCTTTATGTCCTTTGAAAAGTAATATATTTTTATTAAATCGAAATATTTTGTTTATAGGTTACAAGAGGACCCACCAACTGGTGTTAGTGGTGCTCCCACTGATAACAATATTATGATATGGAACGCAGTAATTTTTGGCCCACATGATACCCCTTTCGAAGATGGAACGTTTAAGCTAACCATCGAGTTTACGGAAGAATACCCAAATAAACCTCCGACTGTAAGGTTTGTCAGTCATATGTTCCATCCGAATGTGTATGCAGATGGTGGTATATGTTTAGATATATTACAGAACCGATGGAGTCCTACGTATGATGTATCTGCTATATTAACTTCAATTCAAGTAAGTGTTTTTGTTATGCTCATTGAATTCATTTATAGATTAGTATTATTAATCATTGATTGCCAAAAATATTTGAATGTTCTATTTCTGGTACTAAATGCTTTAATTTTCTATAATGATTAAAATACGACATATAATCAATATTATCAATAGAAATTTTGAATATAGATGCTTGTTATCCCTGTTATGTTAAGCAAATTCAACATGTTTAATTAAAATTTGATAAATAATGAACAAAAAGAAAAGTTCTTTGTTGTTCACAGTATTATGCTCTATTTGTCCATTCCTTAAGTACTTATTCCACGTATATACATTTTTAAATTATTGTTGATCATTAAAAATATAAATAAATGTTTTAAACTGCATTTTTTCATAATTATCCAACTAGTCAGTTGTTTCTGAGATGATCTATAAGACCTGTAAGCAAAAATCTATAAATAGTTACAGGTAGAGGAAAGTTCTCTGTAGATCATTATAGGAAGTATAAAACAGCAATTTAGAGAGTGATATTTCTTCACTAATTTCACAAGAAAATATAAAAAATTAATGGCAAATGAGTTAATTTATTTATAGATATTCTTTCGGAAGAAAATAGGTCTGTTATAAGGTTGGATGTTTGTCTTTTAAGTAATTAACTTCTCTACTGTTGTCTGCCAAATACCAAATGACTTCAAACCTGCCTTCAAAGACTTATTGTTACAGGTTGTTTATTTACTGGGATTATTATTTATGGCTTTCTTTTTGTATTGTATTTCTTTCAAAAAATAAAAACCTTTATTAATTATTAAAAGTAAATTAAAAGAACTCAAAACACATTAATTCACAACCATTTTATTAATCCACTGAAAACTCAGTATTTGTTTAGAAATTTAAATTGTTATTGTTTCTTTTTGCTAGGTTATCTTTAGTTTCAAGGCATTCTTTAAACTTGTCTAAAAATTGTACAAAAGTCTCTTTGGCTTTTTTTATCATATTTTCTGCTAGCATAGAGTGGTTTATTTTTTGAACTTATTCTTGATTCAACCTTTTAAACCTTCTAAGTTTTCTTGATTAGTTGTGAGTGCTACTTCTTCTTTAGCATTTTCTTCATCATCTAAATCATCAGTTCCTATGTCCTCGTGAGTTACATCCATATATATATATATGCCCTCATACTGAATGACATCATATTGTTTGTACCAGCAACTGTAGGTAACTACCCTAAACTGAAAGCCCTCAATATCCAAAAACATTTAATTTTTATTCATTTTGAAGCCCTCTGCCAGTTTGCATGGATAATATTCATTTTTTTTATGTATTTTGACTGTGTTGTATATTTTCAATCTAAAAATCATAGTCGGAACATCTGGGAGGGGGGAGTGGTACTTTAACAGGAGGCTGTTTTTCTATTTTATGGAATATTTCTGTATTTACTGTTGGAAAAGAAAATTCTTAAAATAAAAGTTACTTGTAATATTATTCTGTATAATTTATGTTCAATACAAAATTTTCCTAAAATGGGCCGTATTCAAAATATTTGAGAAAAAGTGCAAATTTTCAATTTTGAATATAACTCCAAAACGGATAAAGAGAACAACACCAAATTTTGAATTTTAGCTTTTATTCATCGTGCGGTGAACTGATTAAATTTTGGACACAGTCGGAACATTAGGGGGGTACTTTATAGGGGGCCGTTTTTCTATTTTATGGAATACATCTGCTATTTATGGTTAGATAAGAAAATTCTTCAAATAAAAGTTGCTTGTAGTATTATTCTCTATAATTTTTCTTCTATACAAAATTTTCCTAAGATGGTCCGTACTCGAGAAATTTGACAAAATGTAAAAAAATCAAATTTAAAAAAAATTGGATAAATAAAAGTTGTGTGTGATATCATGCTCTATAATTCCTGCCTATACATAATTTCTCTAAAATGGGCCGTATTCGAGATATTTGAGAAAAAGTGCAAATTTTCAATTTTGAAGATAACTCAAAAACTGATAAAGAGAAAAACCCCAAATTTTGAATTTAAGTTTTAATCCATCGGGCCTTAAACTGATTAAATTTTGGGTCCAGTCGGAACATTTAGGGGGTACTTTGTAGGAGCCTGTTTTTCTATTTTATGGAATATATGTTATTTTGCTATACTAGTGATTAACCTATTATTTTGCAGTGGGTTCCTTTGCTGTTAAAAAATACTATTATTTGGATTATTAGATTGTAAAAATTTTATATTTAAAATATAAATATTCCAAGTTGATCAAAAAAATTAATAGTTTTGAATTAGGTACCTAACCTTCTATGTTCCCACATCAATGAAAAACTGTATTTCTACTTTATGTTTTAAAATTATGTTATTTATTGATTATTATTTTCAAATATTGACTTAATTAAGCAGCAGGTATAACTTTTATGAATATAACATATGAAAATGTAAAAAATGTTGACTTGCCAGGACAGTCATATTTTTGATGGGTCATATCTTTTTCTGCCTATAATAGTGTTTTAATGTAGCATAATAGAAAATTATCTACACAAAAATAAATCAATATAAACTGACAAGTTTATAGGTATAATAGAAAACTGTCACATTTACACCAACTTGTGGAAGACACTGTATATACCTGAAGAGGACATTAAAAAAAAATATGGTTTATGTCTTGCATATTGATATCTAGGTTGGATAAAACATTTTTCCTTCTATGACTGAACAAATTATTTGATTTCATAACTAATTTGAGTATTTATTAATATTTATTTTTAAACTGACAAAAAATTTCCTGAAACTTATGTATTAACTTGTCTATTTCAGTCTTTATTGAGTGATCCAAATCCCAATTCTCCCGCAAATTCAATGGCTGCACAATTATACAAAGAAAATAGAAGAGAATACGAAAAACGGGTGAAAGCATGTGTAGAACAAAGCTTTATCGATTAGCATTTTTTATAATATATTTATTTAAACTGGTTTGTGTACCCCGTGCTTCAAAATTATAGCTACACTTCCCAGGCATCAAACCGCAGTAACTAGTTACAACATTATCTTTTCTATTCATTTTGAAATAAAATTTTAAAAAATTCTGAAGGCTTGGCACTAGATATTTGGTGAATATTAATTTTTTTCCTCGAAGATTAAGATCTATTTGTGTTACTTAACAAAAATATACTAGTGAAAATAAATAATATGTAAATGGGTTTAATTGTTTGTAGTAGGTATGTTTGTTAAAACAATCTTGGTAAGCTAATTTTAAATATATCATTGTAATTTATCAATTCATTTTTTTGATTGTCTTTTACATATTAATATTTTTGTTATTAAATTAAATCACCTCTGTTTCCGTACTGCCTACCTTAAGTTTTTAGGTAGTTAGATGTGTTATACATAATAAACTTAATAAATTATAATTATTAAATCCTCATCTTTTATTTTATTTTTTAAAAATCCATTCGAAATCCAAATACCTTAAAAGTAAAATCCAGATTAATTTATAAATTGTTTATTTTAATTAATTTCCGCCTGGGAACGTATTTTTTTTCCTATAAATTCGCGTATTTACCGAAATTCGAATTCGGCTTTTAACATTCAATTTCATGTAAATTATCTAGGTATATTCAGCAGGTGTCAAAACGGCGTTTTTTATTTCTTCCGCCCGCAGGTAAACATTAAGACTGGAGATGGTATCTCCCACCCCGAACTGATCGTTATCTGAACCAGTCTGATCGGAAGGTATAAATACGAGAATTCAAAGGAGCTGGGCCTCTTTTTCCGGCTGTTTTCGTTTAATCAATTATTTTAGTATAATCGAGTATTTTTGATTAATCGATTATTTTGAATAATCGTTTATTTCGATTACTCAATTATTTCGATAAATCGATAAATCAATTATTTCGATTGTTTGATAAATCAATTATTTTGAATAATCGATTAATCAATTATTTCTATAAATCGATTATTTCTATTAATCGATCAATCAATTATTTCGATTAATCATTATTCCGATTCGATCGATTTTTTCGATTAATCGCCAATATTTCGCTTATTTCTTAATCGATTATTTCGATTAATTATTTCGATAAATCAAAAATATGGGGAACCCAGCAATATTACTGTTAAGAGCGTCACTTTTGATTTTAGGGCCCCCTAGTGGAATAAAAAACTTGGAAAATCTAGCAGAGCTCTATCGTTAATTTTAATCATACAGAAACGTTTATAAACTGTTGGCGAAATATTTTTTTATGACAGCAATTCAAAATATTTACTGATTTTATAATAGCAAGCTGATAAAGTCAAATTAGGCGTTTCTAGAAATGTTACACTGCCATCTTTAAATAATCATTGTCTTAAAGCTAATAAAGAGAAAAGTTTCATATTTACAGAAACGTTTACAAACTGCAAAATATTTTTTTCATGACAGGAATTCAAAATATTCACTGATTTTATAATAGCGAGCTGATAAAGTCAAATTAGGCGTTTCAAAAAATGTTACAATGGCTTCTTTAAATAACCATTGTCTTAAAACTAATAGAGAAAAACGTTTCATACTTACAGAAATGTTTAAAAAGTGTTGTCGAAATATTTTTTCATGACAGCAATTCAAAATATTGACTGATTTTACAAAAGCGAGCTGATAAAGTCAAATTAGGCGTTTCTAGAAATGTTACACTGCCACAAAATATTTTTTTATGACAGCAATTCAAAATATTTACTGATTTTATAATAGCAAGCTGATAAAGTCAAATTAGGCGTTTCTAGAAATGTTACACTGTCATCTTTAAATTACCATTGTCTTAAAATTAATAAATAAAAACGTTTCATACAGAAACGTTTAAAAACTGTTGGCAAAATATGTTTTTCATAATAATTCAAAACATTTACTGATTTTATAAAATCGAGCTGATAAAGTCAAATTAGGCGTTTCTAGAAATGTTGCACTGCCATCTTTAAATAATAATTGCCTTAAAACTAATAAAGAAAAACGTTTCATACTACCATAAATGTTTAAAAACTGTTGACAAAATATTTTTTCATGACAGCAATTCAAAATATTGACTGATTTTATAATAGCTAGCTGATAAAGTCAAATTAGGCGTTTCTAGAAATGTTCACTGCCATCTTTAAATAATCATTGTCTTAAAACTAGTAAATAAAAACGTTTCATACTTACAGAAACGTTCAAAAACTGTTGGCAAAATATTTTTTCCATAACAATTCAAAATATTTACTGATTTTATGATGACAAGCTGATAAGTCAAATTAGGCGTTTCTAGAAATGTTAACCCTATAGGTCCTGAAACACCTTCATATGTAAAGTTTTGTGCAGCGATTTTGTAAATATCTCTAATTATATTAATATATGTTGTTTTGTAAGTTTTTTAGTTAAAAACCTAACAGTTGTTACAAATGATTCTTTAAACTAGTTGGTTGTTACACAATTATTATTGTAGCTAAAGGTGATGTACAGGAAAGTCCGTTATGAATTTTACAGTGTGGCAACGGTGTAAATCAAGCTGGTTCATTCATAAAACGCTTGTTCGCACCCAGACCATCCCCAATCAATTTGGCAAGCGTCTCGCTCTTTTTAATGCGACAGCTCTGCCTGCCTAACATGAAAAAATCTGATTACTTGCAATAAATAACGGTTTAATTATTATGAATAAATTTTTTATAATGTAATATTATCGGGTCCAAGTAAATTCACGCAATTCCGATAAATAGACCAGTTTAACCAATGAGTAGTCTACAGGGTGTTTCGAAAATAATGATAAAAATATGAATTATAATTTAAATAATCAAAGATCGTTGACTTAACGAGATACAGGAGGATAGGTCATGAAGGTTAAAATTATTTTTTTTATTTTTTCCGATAACTGCTTATTTTTAACATATCGCTATCAAAATTGGTGTATGTATTTTTAATATAGTTATTAAAAAGTTTTGTTTTGTTTATCCCTGTGTTTATTGCATTTATTATTTCATCAGTAATTCATAAGGTTTAATCCTTTTATTTTCTTTTGTAGTTGTACACTGATATATTAGCCCAGTCAATATATGTCTATAAATTTGTCATAACTTTAAATAGCATTTATTAACCATTTTGAATTCCAATTCCTCCTCAAAAAATCCACTATGTTGATGAAGGAAAGGACATACTACGGAATCTTGCCTGTTTCGTCGAGATTCTTTAGAATCTAAAAATAAATTCGTGGCAGTGTTTAAGATATTTTATTGCACTGTGCTTAGAGCTTTACAAGTACTTTTGTGCTTACCATTTATTTAAACACTTATTTATTTTATAACTATTATTTTAATTTATATATATTTCGAATGTCTTTGAATCGTTCACTATTTATATTCACCACTGTCTATCTGACTTCCGCTTGATCCTCCACCAATATTTATATACAAATTCAAAAGTATGGCGAAGGACCTACAATGTTCACCAATTATCCCGTTCTTTCTCGAATAGTCGTCGAAAGCTCCTCCGCCATAGTCGTCACATATGTTTGGTATTAAGGGGTTTAATTATGTATGATAATCGGACAAGTTGAGCCTCAAAGGCCAAATAAGACAGAGAGGGACTTGGAGGATTAGAGCATGACTTAATAATGAAATGGCTCACATTACATTGCTCCCTCCTTAAGAGATAGTTCCTCCTGGAACTCTTACGAAAATAAACTGGAATGGTTGTATCTGCAACTGAATCCTCTTTTACAATTTCCAGTTGCATGGAAGTAACAAGGGACTGTCTTCGCTGTAACCTGGGAACTGGGCGAATGGCTGCAGACCAGTATTTGAACTACGGTATCTTGAAAGATTACTTCCACTATGTTCCTAATGATCCTCCAATCCAGCTGATTTCCTTTTATCTTCGGTTTGGCTAGTTTCTGTACATTGGACTCCCGTACGTGCTCCCTTAGCGCTAAGTAATGCTTCCCATACATCTTGATAGGTGGATCGATCTTTGAAGGTGTTCTTCGTTATTAAATAAAAAAGATAACGTGACCCGTCTTGAAGTTTCAAGGCTTTTCCAGGGGCTGGTAACTGACATTGAAGTTCTACCAGTCGACCAAACTTCTTACGGAACACATATGCCAGTCCTCGCGCGTCGTTGATGTTAGCGGAAGTACTATGGACCAGCGAGTAGTCTTTCGGAAGCGAGAGCAGATTTTGCTGTTGCTCGGTCGTAACACCATATCTGGCTTTTCCAGTACCTCCATATGCACCCATAAATTCTTCAAAAACAAGTTCTGGTGTTTCTTGAAGTTGGTTTACTTCTTCTTCATGGACACCCTCAAATGGCGCCAGCCTGTTTTGATGCACTACTATCATTTATTTTATTCTTGATGATGTACGGACCTTCCCAAGACCTTTGAAGCTTCGGAGAATAACCCTTTTGTCATTTTGGGTTATGGAGCCAGACTTTGTCGCCTTCTTTGAAACATCCTTCTGTTGCTTGGATATCGTATCGCTTCTTCATTCTGTCGCTGGCGATTTGAAGATACGGGCGGACCAATTCATGCATATCGTCCATTCTTCTTCGTAACTGGATCACATAATCTTCACCAGCTATATCTTCTCCAGGTCGGCGTCCAAACTTGAGGTCGCACGGTAGTCTCATCTCACGCCCAAACAAGACCTTTGCTGGTGTTTGGCCATTGCAAAGAGAGGAAGATACTGATCCCAATCTCTCTGATGGTTTGAAACCACTTTTGGGTGCAATGCTGTGGTTCTGGTTTTCTTTATGCCCAGTCTGTCACAGATTCCACGGAATAGTTTACTTTCAAAATTTCTGCCTTGGTCACTGTGGTTAGGTAAATTAGTTAAGATTTGTTTTAAATTTTTCCCTAAATTAATTCTAATTTAGAACAGAATGGTTTTTAGTTAATACTTTACTGTTCTCTTCTACACATATTAAGAAATTCCGAATGTGCATCATTTCAATAATATGGATTATTGATATTTTCAAACAAATGAGTATGTCAATCTAAAATATATTATTTATTTCATAAATAAAAAACATATAGAGCTATATTAAGATAAAAATACATTTCAAATGATATGTTATTTAAAATAAAAGGTGATTGGACTTCTGGTAATTATTTTTATATGAAAATTTGTCCCCTTGCGAATAAGTTTTTTTTAATTTTAAAATTCTTTGTTTCCGAGTTTTTGGAGATCAAATTATCGTTGGTACACCCTGTATAGTA
Source organism: Psylliodes chrysocephalus (assembly GCA_927349885.1). NCBI lineage: Eukaryota > Metazoa > Arthropoda > Insecta > Coleoptera > Chrysomelidae > Psylliodes > Psylliodes chrysocephalus. The sequence continues at coordinate 9,113,927 of OV651823.1, read as the reverse complement.
GATCCAAAATAGTTCTGCTATGAAGTCTAGCAATTTAATGTATTTAGGATGGAATTTTCCAATATAGATTGAATTCTATTATAAATATTTACGACTGAAACTCACAGATCACCAATTATGTGCATTCTTAGTTTGCTAGCAATGAATTTAAGTGTTTTTTACTATTTTTAATGATGTAGAGGATTTTAACAACTCTATACAAATCAAATAGGTATTTTTGTGAATATCCCATCAGTAATTTAATATTCTGTGAAATTAATCCCGTTTTTAACAACTTTCAATTCTGCTCGAATATACTAGCCCCACATTCTTACAACTAAGACAAATGTATATACCATGACAAATTCTTATAGTTAAAGTCATATTGAAGACTAGACTAAAAAATATCCAAGGAAAAGTATTTAATCAGGATAAAGAACAAGTTGTAATAAAAAAAACATTCCAAAAATGAAGAGTGATGATTTTCTCATGAATTCAATATTATATGGAGCCACATCTGAGGTATGCCATTTCTAATAAAAAGAATCGTATAAATCGGACATAGTGGTTAAAGAATTAGTGATGAACATACATAAATATTCAGACTTGAGAACCTTCTCCTATTTTTTGAAATCTTAAAAAGGAAAGGATTTGGAAATTAGGAAGGTTAACTACATTTGAAATAAAAAACAGACCTAAATACTTATACAAGATTGACAGTTTAATTCTTAATATTTACAGCACTAAAACAAATAATTAACAACAGGATAATTTAGCTGGCTCAGCTTCTACTAAATTAAAATTCAAACCACTAGGTCGTGAAAATCCGGTTTTTATACCATCCCAACCATCTTCCACTTTATATTCCCCAGATTGTATTCTATTAAAAACTTCTTGAGTAACACACCGAAATGCTTCTTCAACATTCAACCCATTTTTAGCGGACGTTTCTACGTGAAATAGCGAATGTTGATCGGCGAAAGCTTTGGCTTCTTCTTTGGAAACTTCTCGTTTCCCACCGTTATTTACTAAATCTAATTTACAACCCACAAGGCAGAAGACAGGTCGATGCGGCTCGATATGTCTTTTGGCTTCTGACATCCATAAAGGTATGTTATCAAAACTTGTTCTATTGCATATATCGTAAACTAATAAAGCGCCTACCGAATTTCTGTAATAAGATTTCGTTATTGATCTAAATCTCTCTTGTCCAGCTGTATCCCATAATTGCAATTTGATTCTAGTGCCGTCCTTTACTTCTATTAATCTCGCGAAAAAATCTACTCCAACTGTTGGATCGGATACCTACAATTGTATATGATTAGAAAATTATATATTTATTATTGTTTTTATACCTACCTCTGCAAACTTGCCATCAGTAAAATATTTTAATAATGAACTTTTTCCTACTGTACTGTCACCTATTAATATTAATCGAAATTGGTAGTCAAAGATAGGTTCAACCATTTTAAAAGCGATGCCTTAACTCATTATTTTAATACGAAGTATTAAAACTATTTTCATCCATTATTTATAGTTTGCTGAACATAATTAGTGAATATTGTAGTGAAAGTGAATCACTGGTGAATACTGACAAAAATTTTGACAATGACAACTGACAACTACCAGGAGATCGTGAGTCAAATTTTAGCGATTACCCTTTTGGAGCAGTGATTTTTTATTATAAATATAATTTTTTTTAATTTTTCTATCATAAATAAAATGTGCCTGACTTTAAAATACGTGATAAATTCATGTATAAAAACAAATAGTGAAAACGATTTAAAAGTAACGTCAATTAAAATGGAATTGTACCTGAGCGACTAACCGGAGGAATGCAATCACAAACTACGAGGGATTTACAAAATGAAGAGTTACATTTGCCTAAAATGTAAAACAATTTTGCCATCTTTGCAGTATTAGTACTAGAATGTTACAAAACTTTGGTTAATGCAACTGTCTTGCTGATTAACTTAAGCAAGAATAAGGCAGCTTATCAACTAAATATTTTCTGAAACTGGCCTTCCATCGGTAGTGACAAACCTATGTACTTAAAGAACATTCTCTTGTAAACTTCGAGGAAAGATGGGATAAGACAATACTACAATAACAAAAATACTTGACTACGAATCTAACCATTGCCAAATACGGAAGCATTTGTAGTGTATATGGGACTGTCAGAATCCGCACTCTGCAGGGTGTGCGAACAAGAAGATGATACCATCGATGCTCTCTCGGCGAGTATATTGGCTAACACCGGCCGTTATAAGAGAATATTATGATCAACTAAATCAAGTTTGTACGCTGGCCGACGAGCTAGGAAGTGTCTATATCAACTTAGAAGGATGTACAATGAGCCTAATGAGGCCTAAATGCCATGGGCTAACTTGCACCCTTCACATATTACGGGAGTCGCTTACATTCCTTTGTACTGATGATTCTACATTATAGGTTTGTTCCAACAGCTCCTTTCTGATGTTTCTTTGACTCGTACATGGATGCATTCGCAAACTAATTACTACGCATGTCAGTCCGTTTATTGTTTAATTAGCGACTTGTACTTGTTGAAACGCAAAATGCAATGGAATTGACAAACCAAACATATGTTTGGCGAATTGGTATTTTAAACATTATTTAAAATACAACAAAATAACATTTATTTAGCTGCCTCGAACGATCTATGAATGTATAATTTTGAAACTTTAAAATTTTTATTTTTATTAAAAATAAGTACGTATTTTACTTAAAAAAATGTACAACAAGATAAAAACAAAAATTATTCATTTCAATTGAAAGAAATAGAAATCCAAGCAACTCAAAATCCCAACCACAAACAAAATAGCACAAACGAGAAGAGACGTTCTGATGCGCATGTGCTGATATCGCACTGATCTGGAGTTGTTTTATATATTCTTTTGGAATACCTAGCTCTATTTTTCCATTCCTGGATTATATACCCTTGAGACCAACATCCCTAATTTTTTTACGCAACCGCAACTCACCACACACTATTTTATATTATTAATAATTTATTTATTATTTTCGCAACCCGCTATACACAATTTTTTTTATAATTAAAAATCACTTGACCAGAGCAGGTATCGAACTCACGACAGGTCCATTGTCTTTCTGGGCATTCAAGCGCTAGGCGATGACCTCGACCACGGAGCCACTTGAAAAATTCTTACTAGATACGGTATATTAATAAAATAAGATTTCAAATTTTATTAAAAAAAAGAAAGTGTATATAAATGGGTATTATCTGGTAGGTTAAATAAATAATGACCTAAGATGGACGTCCACTGGACGTCAAAATAATACTAAACTTAAAATTAAGTCCAAAAACAGACGTCCTATGGACATCGAAATACATCTGTCAAATTAATGATCGTAAACGGACGTACACTGGATGTCCGAATACGGATATGGACGTTCTGGGGTAGAATGGCCCTCAAATGGATCTAAAATGGACGTCCATTGGACTATGTGTGCTATCTGGGTAGTTGTTTTCTTTTCTTCTTGTACGCATCTCGCATCAGTACACTTCTCTGATCGTGTTGTATTTTAAAGGCTGTATGTCACGATACTAAATTAAGTACTAAATTTAGCACTAAATTAAGTTATTAATTTAGTACTAAATTTAGAACTAAAAATTTTTTTTTCCGTTTGCAACGATACCAATTTTTAGTACTAAATTTACTATAGGCGCACGCGCATTGACGTATTAATACGTAAAATTAACAGAGAAATGAAATATGTGTAAAACAGACAAGTAAATGGTGTTTTTATTATCAATTTGACACTAGTTGACTTGACAACAACCAAATACAGCATAAAAACCACGAAAAAAACACAATAAAACCTACAAAATCAAACAAGCGAACTTTATTCAAGGCGATAATGTAAAATTGTCGCTAATTAAAAATAAAAGGGTACAGAAAATACCGTCGTGTCAACTTTTTCTATGAAAAACTTCTGCGCAACATTTCGGCGCACTTTTAGTACTTAATTAATGACTTTTTTTAGCACTAAATTTAGTACTAAATTTGCTGTTTGCAACGTGAATTTTTTTAGTACTTAAAAAATGCATTAATTTAGTTCTAAATTTAGTACTTAATTTAGTATCGTGACATACAGCCTTAAGAACAAATAGGTATATTGTGAAGAACAAGATGATTATACTGATAGAATTTTTAAGTTTCAAAAAATGTCAAATATAATCATCAACGTACGTTCTTTAAATCACAAAACACTAAATTATAATACCAACTTACTTTCTTAGGTCCGATTCCACCGTTGTGTTAAACGGAGATTAAAATGACATTGTTAATGTAAAAATGTCAGTTTAAACTTCGTTTAACACAACGGTGGAATCATAGATTACTAATGGAATCGACCCTTATTGAAGAGTTTTAAAAATTAACGTTATAAAAGTTGTTAGTTGGATTGTCGTTAGTTTAACAATGTCGTCCATAAACGATAAATTACTGAATAGGGCCCTAAATACGGTCCAGCAGCAAAATTAAATTAGATTTAGTACGCCCTTCGTATATTAAAAGTATGGACCCCTACAATACGGGAATCGTTTTCTTTTGTTAGTCGCTTATTTGAGCAATGAGCCAACCTATCTTTTATTACCTTGGAGAACCGCCCTGATTTTGACACAAATACAACTTCCATTTTGTTTTAAATGTCAATAGTCAATAAGAAAAAAGTAAATAAAAATAAACTTTCTGTAATTTAATGTAATAAACAGTGATATTTTAATTTAAGAAATAAAAATTGAATGATTCAGGTAAATATCTAATTAATTAGTAATTATTCTTTATTACTTTTAATTTATTTTTAGGATGTCTCGTCAAATGATTCAGACAGAACGGAAAATAGCCGAAAAATTAATCATTCTAAATGATCGAGGAGTTGGAATGCTAACAAGGATATATAACATAAAAAAAGCATGTGGAGATGCGAAATCTAAACCTGGATTCTTGTCTGATAAAAATTTGGAATCCTCTATTAAAAACATTGTAAGAAGATTTCCTAATATTGATGTTAAAAGCCTTACGCCCATTCATAATTTAAAAAACGAAATTATTAAATCATTATCATTATATTATTACACGTTTGTGGATTTATTGGATTTTAAAGATCATGTTTGTGAACTTTTAACAACTTTAGATGCCTATCAAATTGATTTGGATATTACTATAAATTTCGAGCTGACCAAACATTATTTAGATCTTGTCACCACTTACGTTTCCCTTATGGTACTTCTATCTAAAGTAGAAGATCGCAAAGCAGTTTTGGGATTGTTTAACGCCGCTTATGAAATAGTACATGGATCGCAGGATCAGAATTTCCCTAGATTAGGAACAATGATAACAGATTATGATGTTCCATTTAAGAAATTATCAGAAGAGTTTGTACCGCATGGTAGGTTATTAGCAGAGGCTCTTCAATCTTTGATTCCAGTTTTTATTCCAAGAAATGTATCAGCTGATAAGTGGCGATCTGAGCAAAAGTTAACAATTGTTGGAAACCCTTCACAGCTGTTAAAACCTGTTATTTCTGATAAAATGTCCTGTGAATTTTTATCTCTCGACGTGATGGAGAGGTGGATCATTTTTGGCATACTTCTGATACACAATGTATTATTATTACAACAGGATAACTTTAATAAAGCGTTTTTAAATGCTTTAGAGTCATCTTGGGTCATTCCTTTATTTAGAGATGAAGTTATTTATATACACCAATATGTAATATCATTTTTTGATGGTTTGAAGGGTTATAGTAAAAGAATTTCTGAAGTAAAAGACACTTATACCCATGCAGTTCAGAAAGCTGGATACAACCATCGCGAACGTAGGAAGTTTTTGAGGACAGCTCTTAAAGAATTAGGTAAGTAAAGTAATTTACTATTTATAATTTTTTTTTTTATTTATATAAATCATATGTTTAGTCACAAATTACTTAAATAGGTGCAAAGTGTATAAATATGTCTTAAGTTAAAATAAATATGGACAAATATACATTATGATTATAAATATTTGAAAAATGACACAAATATTAAAATATTTTAAATATTGACACTAATAATAACAACAACTAGAATGATATATAATGCTTGTCATTCTATATTAAACTCTTCATAATTTAACAGACGACCCCCCTTAACCCCCCATTTTTATTCATATATTTTTCAGTCCCCACATTGTGCCTAAAAATTTTATTATTTGTAATAAACCAAAAGGATTCAATATTAATTTTTGTGATTGTTAACATAACTTTACCCACTAGTGAGCAAAATAATTATTAATGCACTAAATCAATGTTAAGAATACTTTATATAGTTTTGTAACTGCCCACCCCATACATACCCCTTTGATTTTTTTTTTAATCTGAAATTTTATTATTTACCTCTCAATTTTGTTTTATTTTAAATTCTATACTTACTGTATTTAGCCTTTTTCCTCTAGTAGTAGTAGTGATAGTCTAGTAAATAATTGGTAAAACCATACAAAATTCATATTTAAACCCTTTTAACATTTCATAATGTAACGAAATAATTTACAAAGTATATTACAATTATTACTTTTTATGGAGATCTCACTTGAGTTCTACTGAAGCGTGAACCACATTCATTTGATATCAAGATATATTTTATTTAGCTTGATTCTATCCTTATATACACTGGATTGTATTTTCTTAGGTATTTATTTTGATGAGTATAGAGGAACAGCACCAATTCGCCAGTTGGTTAACTTACTCTTTTGATATTCACATATATTTTATGGTTCTATCCTAGTACAATGGGTGGCTAGTATAGGTGTCCCCATTGAGTCAACAAACAGTGCTAATTCACCAGTTGGTTAACTTACTATTAAATTTGACCATTTATGTTTGCGAGGATTTGTGTGCATAAATAACCCAAAACGATACGTACCTGTATATTTCTAATGTATTGATTTTTTTAATTTCTATTGAAAGTCATCCATCGAAAAACAGATGTTTAACTTAACTGTCTTTCAGAGTAAATGAAGACTATCTGATTTATTAGGTTACATAATATTTTGAAGCAAATGTCAGCCCTTATTCAAACGAAACTTGTGTGTTATCTCAAAGAGAGTTGCTTTAACCTTTTCGATTCACTATTGAATATGCAGACATTAGGTTTGTCTAGACTAGACATTATGTACTAATTTTATCTCGTTGTAACGGCGTCAATTTTGGGTACGTCGCAGCGTTGAGCGTCGTGGCGAGGAGGAAAGTATTTATTACGGTACTGCGTAGAGACGGATATAAGGTAGGAAATACTTAAGTGGTGCTGCGCGACGAAGGATGTCGTTACGGGTATTATGAAGGAAATATTTAGATAGGTTTACGGGCGTCAAGCGTCGGGAAGTAGAGCCGTGGGATGTTCATCGTCGGGACTTGATAGCGTTCGGGAGATACGTCGTCGGGATAGAGAACAACGGGACGTAAAAAGATAAAGAGAAATAAGATGGCGGGACGTAGAAAAATAGAAAAGTAGGGCGGCGGGACGTTATGTTATGTTGATAATGGGGTGTTAATACACTGCGACCTAAAAGATCTATTGTGCCCCCTTCTGTCGCCACTGCACTAAGGAAATGTCTCAATGCCTATAGCGACCCTTCCAATCCTATTTTCTCAAGGAAGTGTAGGATTTGAAGTGGCTTCAAGTTAGGTAAGTCTCCCTCTTCTATTTGATATCCTCCTAGATATAGTGCCCTTGGATTCTGGAGTGCTATACATTCAGTTAGGATGTGAATGGAGGTTTCGTCCTCCTCCTCACAGAATCTGCACTCACTATCCTCTACTACTCTCAGTTTACTTAGGTGTCCTTTTAGTCGGCAGTGCCCGGTAAGGATCCCTGTTACAATACGTAGCCTGTTCTTGCTCAGGCAGATGCAGGCTTCCGATCTTTTTTGGTTATATGTTACTGCTGATACCGCATAACGGCTCAGGTCCTACAAAGGGTGTTTGAGCCCCTTTCCTTGCAAGACTATCTGCAATCTCGTTACCCTGTACCCCGTTATGTCCCGGGACCCAAGTGAGAGTAACTCTATTTTTCTCGCCTAGCTCATTCAATTGTTCTAGGCATCTCTATACCATTTTTGAGCTGATTACGTAAGAACTCAACGCTTTGATGGCTGCTTGACTATCGGACATGATGATAATCTCTTGTCTATGATAGTTTCTCTCGATGTTAAACTGGATACACTTCTCGATGGCGTGAATTTCCGCCTGGAAGATGCTTGGGTATTCGGCGGGACGTAGAAAGGTAAGGAAGTAGGGTGACGGGAAGTGACAAAGTTCGGGAGATAGCTCATCGGGACGTAAAAGGGTAGGGAAGTAGGGTGGAGGGACGTTGAGCGTCGGGAAGAAAAACTGTATCATCGGGACGTGGAAGGTCGTGACAAGGAGCATCGATAGGAAGTAGGGTAGGAAGAACGTCGATTTAGGAAAGGTACTGATTACTGAACCTGAAATATAACTAAAAAGTTAACTGTTTTAATGATTATTACTTCATGAAAAGAATTAGCCTATTTTAATGGTTTTTCGAGTCTTTTTTTCTTGAGAGTAACATCTCTTTTCTTCTTCTTGAGAGGTGGGTTTCTTTCGAGTCTTTTTTCCTCGAGAGGTGGTTTTCTCTTAAGTTTTTTCCTTGAGAGTTGGGTTTTTTGAGTCTTTTGTTGTAGAGGTGGTTTTCTAGTCTTTTTTCTGCAAGATAAACGTTTTTTTTTTTGAGAGGTGGGGTTCTCTTGGCTCTTTTTTATCAAGAGGTGGTTTTCTCTCGTTTTTTTCCTCGAGAAGTGGGTTTATCTTGTCTTTTTTCCTCAGAGGTGGTTTTATCGAGTCTCTTTTTCTCGAGAGTTGGGTCTTTTTTCATCAAGAGTCGGGTTTCTCTTGTCTTTTTTCCTCAGAGGTGGTTTTATCGAGTCTCTTTTTCTCGAGAGTTGGGTCTTTCTTCATAAAGAGTCGGGTTTCTCTTGAGATTAATGTTATTGTCCTCGAAAGGTGGATTTTTCTTGGGGCCTTTCTCATAGAGAGATGGTTTTCTCTTGAGTTTTTTCCTTGAGAGTTGAATTTTTGAGTTTTTTTTCTGTAGAGGTGGTTTTCTCGAGTCGTTTTCATCGGATTGATGTTTTTTTTTTTTAAGAGGGGTTTCTTTTGAGTCTTCTTGAGAGGTAATTTTTTTTACGTCTTTTTTTATCATGAGGTGGTTTTCTCGAGAGTTGGGTCTTTTTCATTAAGAGTTGGGTTTACTCTTGAGCCTTTTTTCATCGAGAGGTGTTTCTCTCAAGTCTTTTATCCTTGAGATTAATGTTATTTTCCTCTAGAGATGGGTTTTTCTTGAGTCTTTTTTCCTCGAAAGGTGGTTTTTGAGTTTTTTTTCTTGAGTGTTGGTTCTTTTTTCATCAAGAGTATGGTTTGTCATGAGTATTTTTTCATCAAGTGGTGCTTTTCTCTCAAGTCCCTTTTCCTTGAGTTTAATGGTATTTTTCTCGAGTTTTATTTCGTTGAGAGGTGATTTTTTCCTTGAGAGTTAGGTTTTTGTGTCTTTTCTTAGAAGTGGTTTTCTTCTCTCTATTCTTTTTCCTCGAGAGGTGATTTTCTCGAGTATTTTTCCTCGAGAGGTGATTTTCTCTCGAGTATTTTTCCTCGAGAGGTGATTTTCTCTCGATTTTTTCTCGAGAGGTGATTTTCTCTCGAGTCTTTTTCCTCGAGAGGGGATTTTCTCTCAAGTTTTTTTTCTCGAGAGGCGGTTTTGTCTCGAGTCTGTTTTCCTCGAGAGTTGGGTTTTTTCGAGTCTTTCCTTGAGAGGTAGTTTTCTCTTAAGTCTTTTCATCGATAGTTGGGTTTCTCTTGAATCTTTTTCCTTTTAGAGATGGTTTTCTCTATAGTATCAGTTTTTTATTTCTATTCGTTTTTATATAATGGAAATTTTTCCAAATTTTCACTTTTTTTGTGTTTCCCTTAAAATTTAATTTCGTTCTAAATCGATACTTAAAATATTCTATAATTGTTTAACATTTTATTCACTTCTGTACTTCATGGTTGCTGATTATTTTTAACTAATATCTCTTCAACATACTCTACATTTAATGGAGGTAGGTTTAAGAATTTTTGTTATAGATCCTCCAATTTTTTTAAGGCCCCAGACAATTTTTTTGGAAGCTTCATTCATTTCTAAATAAAAAAAAACACGTTAGATCCGTATATACTCTTTAACAAGCATTAAACATTAAATTAGGGTTAACTTCAATATATGAAGTACAAATCTATTAATTTAAAAGAGTAAACTGCACCTTTTGCAAAAAGTTTCACATGACAGAGAAACAGATTTGCTGCCTTGGGTAGTTTCATCCCCGTAGTAATAAATGTGTTACTTCTCTGCCTAGTTAACCCTTTCTGTCCCAACGCCGCATATATGTTTTTTAAAAAGTGGGTATGTAGTCCCAGCCGCCGTATATATACGTTCAAGGTGGAATGGCCTCAATTCACCAAAGCCGAAAATATGCGCTACTTATAAAATTTTAGACCCGTTGGGGTCCCAATGCCGTAGAAATATGTACGAAAATGTTAGATTATTGGTCCCAAAGCCGCAAAATGTTGGCACCTAAGACAGGTCATGCGGACCCATTGCCGTATATATTTGTTCTCATATTGTAGCATGAAAAACCCTCTGGGACTGAGGGACCAACATGTAATTTAAGGCCCGGAATAGAAAGGGTTAAACAAATAATCATTTTTTTAGGTTTGATTTTAATGGACCAACCTGGTTTGCTGGGTCCGAAGGCGCTCATGATATTCATGGGTTTGTCCTATGGAAGAGACGAAGTTTTATGGTTGCTCAGGCATAACGATAACCCTCCGATTCACAAAGTTAAAGGAAAATCAACAGAAGATTTGGTCGATCGACATTTACCTGAATTACTATTCCACATGGAGGATTTGAGGGTGTTAGTGAGGAAGTACAGTCAAGTGATGCAGAGGTATTACGTCCAATATCTTTCGCATTGGGATGCTATTACTCTCAAAGATTTAATGCAGAAATTACAGACTTGTCCTGAAGATGAGGGTACTATATTATCTTCTTTGTGTAATACGATTGCGAGTGTGTCTGTTAAGCAAGTCGAAGAGAATGAAACTTTTAATTTTTTCGCATTTCGGCTCGATTGGTTCAGATTGCAAGCTTTTACTTCGACTGTGAAATCTCCATTGAGGTTAAAAGATGTTAGAACGTTAGCACAGCTTCTCGATTCGATTCAGTTCCACACAAAAATGGTTGATAACTTAGATGAAATGTTGAGAGAAACTTCGGATTTATCGATATTTTGTTTTTATAATCGTATTTTCGAAGATCAATTTCATATGTGTTTGGAATTTCCGGCGCAAAATAGATTCATAGTTGCTTTCCCATCGATTTGCAGCCATTTCCAGCATTGTACCCACGAACTTTGTCCCGAAGAACGGCATCATATTAGAGAACGAAGTTTGTCTGTTGTAAATATGTTTCTAGATGAAATGGCTAAAGAAGCTAAAAATATTATAACAGCGATTTGTGATGCGCAGTGCAAAATGAGCGATAAATTGCTTCCAAAAAATTGCGCTCACTTGATTTCGCAACAGATTAATAGAAAGAAGAAAGAGAAGAATAAAAAGAATGTGATAGAATTTGAAAAGCCCGGGAAAGAGAGTTATCGAAAAACGAGAGAAAATTTAACAACGATGGATAAATTACACATGGCTTTAACTGAATTATGTTACGCTATAAATTATTTTTCGAATATTAACGTTTGGGAATACACTTTTGCTCCTAGAGAATATTTACATCAGCATTTGGAAAATCGATTTTCGAAAGCTCTTGTTGGTATGGTGATGTATAATTCGGATACGAATGAAATTGCTAAACCATCTGAATTGTTGGTATGCGTGAGATCGTATATGAATGTATTACAAACTGTTGAAAATTACGTTCATATTGATATAACGAGAGTTTTTAATAATTGTTTATTACAACAAACGCAACCGATGGACAGTCATGGTGAAAAAACTGTCGCTTCGATTTATACTCAATGGTATTCCGAAGTGTTACTAAGAAGAGTTAGCGCTGGAAATATAATATTTTCAATGAATCAACGTTCGTTTGTAAGTTTAACTGTAGAAGGTTCGATTCCGTTCAATCCAGAAGAATACTCGGATGTTAACGAATTAAGAGCGTTAGCAGAACTAATTGGCCCGTACGGAATGAAGCAGTTAAGCGAAACTTTAATGTGGCACATCGCCAGCCAAGTTATCGAATTAAAAAAACTAGCCGAAATGAATAAAGACGTTCTTCTTTCGTTACGTACAAATTTCGATAAACCCGAAGTTATGAAAGAGCAATTCAAAAAATTAACAAACGTCGATAACGTACTTCAAAGAATGACGATCGTTGGGGTTATTTTGAGTTTCAGACAGTTATCGCAATCTTGTTTGACTGATGTGTTGGAGCAGAGAATTCCGTTTTTAGTGAGTTCGATTTTGGATTTCAAGCATCATTTACCTAGCGGCGATCCGATGAAGATTGTAAGCGAAATGACTTCGGCTGCCGGTATTTCTTGTAGAGTCGATCCAACTTTGATATCGGCGTTGAAATTACAGAAACAAGAAGTCGAAGGGGATAATGAGCATCTTTTGGTGTGTCTTTTAATGGTTTTCGTAGCGGTTTCTATTCCGAAATTGGCTAAATCTGAACAGTCGTTTTACAGGGCTTCTTTAGAGGGGCATACGAATAATATTCATTGCATGTCGTTAGCGGTTAATCATATATTCGGAGCTCTGTTTACTATTTGCGGACAAGGGGATATCGAGGATCGTATGAAAGAGTTCTTAGCATTAGCTTCGTCTAGTTTATTAAGGTTGGGTCAAGAAGCTGATAAGGAAGCGATTAAGAATCGCGAATCTATTTATTTGTTGTTGGATCAAATTGTACAAGAATCGCCGTTTCTTACTATGGATTTGTTGGAATCGTGTTTCCCGTATGCGCTTATTAGAAATGCTTATCATGACGTTTATAAATTAGAACAGACTATGTAACTGTATGTAATCAATATATTTATACAATTAGATGTTTTTTATTGTTTTATTTCTCATATTTAGGTTCCAGTTAAAGAAACAAAAAAATATATATATATATATATATTATATTTGGTGGATACCCAAGTAGCACCGAACGGTTTTATTCAGTACTTGAAGGAGCTTTAAAACTAAAATAAAACTGCAATTAAAACCAATTAGTTTTAAAAGGTTGTGATAAATACGCCTTCAGCATAAAAGGGCCCACTCTGAAAGAGGTCAATAAAACCAAAAATAAAAACCACCATAAAACTATATTACCTTGAACAAGTGATTTTAAAGCTGCTGTGAAGACCCGTTTAAAATCACTTTAAATACATTTTAAACACACGCGGTTTTGAAGTGGACTTAATGTTAGTTACATGTATACTCTTAAAGATAATTTATCTTATTGTTAACATATGAAAATAGTTTTTTAAAACTATATACATATTTCTTTTAGCAAATAAAAGCAATTTATATTTGAAGATGATAATATGGTGACGCTCTAACCATGAACTATAAAATAATAAAAAGTAAAATAGTGATTTTGGAATGTCAGGGTAGAACCACGCCCTAATTCAGATAGATAGGTAATTTTGGACAAGGGCATTTTGAACAAACAATGGTGGTAATTCTGGACATTTTTGGAGAAAATTGAGTAATTTTGAACAAAAACGGTTAATTTTTTAAATATTTTTGAGAAGAAAATGAAACATTTGGAGAAAAGCGGGTAATTCTGCTCAAAAAAGGTAATTTTAGGATAATTTTGTAAAAAAGATAAATTTTGGACCAATCTATTTAGTAATTATTAACTAATTTTGACAATTCGTCGATAGATAAGCCTCTAGCAAATTTTTATAGAAATCTGCTATCAACCACTCCTTGTTTTGTCGACTTCTCCGTAGATGAAGAATCCAGCGCAAACACACAAATTTACTATTTAACTACTTCTTTTGGTAACTTGCAGATAATGGCAATCTATATCCACATTTTGGATAGAATATGGCTTCACCGTTTTAGTTCTATTGTACCATTACTTTTTTTTAGTTTTTCTTATCGAAATACTTTGTATATTTATACAAACCCAGACAACACACCAAATCCCAGATATATCCACAGAATATCTTTTGTGGATATCCAATATATCCACAGGATATCAGAAATATTCCGTGGATCTAATATGGATATCCAAATGTCCGTCTATATCCAGAATATAGAAGATATCCTAATGGATATCCAGCAAAATATCTAATGGGTATCTTCCAGAAAATACAAGAAATCGCAGAGATATTCACAGAATATATTTTGTGGATATTCAATATATATCCAATATGGATATCCAACCAAATGTCCGTCTATATCCCAGGATATAGAAGATATTCAGTAAAATATTTTATGGGTATCTTTAGAAGAGGTTCATAAGTAACCAATGATTATTGAATAACGTCGAAAGAAAATAGCAGAGATAAAAAATATTTTCAACACTCAAAATATTTTCAACACTATGCCTTTGATTTTACCCACTAAGGAGAAAGTCATCCTTATTAGGACTCTTCAGCAATAAATGGAAATTCTCGACTCCAGTCTCTAATGGAGTCTGATTAGTACAAAAATTTCGATCGAACTCAATTACGGCGGGTCGAGCATGAGTAGATGCGTAAGTGGTATCGCCATCTATACTTAGTAAGCAAAATAAAATAACAACTAGTGGATATCCACGATGGTTTGCATTCGCGCCTAGACTTTGATATATTTAGTGGATGTCCATGAGATATTGAATACACCTTAAAAAAATTAATTTTAAATATCTGAACGGTACTATTAGCCACAATGGCGTAATTTTTTAATAATTTGCTATATAATTACTATTATTTATGGACATTTGCAGGTCTATAAATTACATCTCATGGATATAAAATGGATATCAAACATGGACTGAACATTCAGTGGATATTGGGATGTTCAGTAGATATCCAAAGGATTTGGTGTGCTGTCTGGGAATGTAGAGCAGAATAATTAAAGGTATGGTCTGTGAAGCAAACCAAATAAATTTACACGATAAGGCATTTCAAATATCTGGCTGGTGTCTTAGATGCATCTTGAGAAATTTCAGTCTGATTTCCATGCAGAACAAATATTTCAACTCTTCAAGAACGCAATTAACGTCGAAAAACATTTTAAATTAAGTAATTTCTCTATAATCTATCTGTTCTGCTCCACATTTGTGCGAATTTGCAAAGTAATTCAAAGTATAGTTAGAAGAAAAATTAAAAGTGCAATATTATTCATATTCAGACATAAAATGGCGGAAATAGAAGTTGATGTGCGCCATCTATCTGTGATTAATCAAAAGAATGAGTTCTCTTTATTTACGCTAGTAACAACATCTATGAAAAATTGACAAAAATAATAGTAGATTTCTATAGTAATGGCGATATCTATCGACGAGTTGCTAAAACAAGTAGTTAATACTAGAGTTCTGTTTTAGTCCAAATTAACAAGGTCATAAAATGGCGGAGAAGGTAAATATAGGTCTTTTCCTTTGCATCGAAAGTGTAGCGCTGAGCTACGTCACTTCTGAAAATATCGTTCTATCCATACAATTTGTATAAACGGAACGATATTTTCAGAAGTGGTGTAGCCAGTGTTGCCAGTCTAGTACAATTGTACTAGATCTAGTACATTCTCTGAGAATCTTGTACTCTAGTACACTCGAAACAATATCTAGTACTTTTTCAGCGTATGTTTCCATTTGAAGTGTAAAATATATTGGTCAAAAATTGCAAGAGAAATTAAAATAGTTGTTAAAAATTACTTCAGAGATAAAATAGTAGACATTTCTCGAGAGATAAAACATTGTTTAAAAATTACACGAGAGATTAAATATTGTTCAAAAATGGCTTGAGAGGTAAAAAAGGGTGTTAAAAAATGGTCGAAGTATAAAATAGTATTAGAAATTGCTTGAGAGGTAAAATATTGTTCAAAAATTGCTCTAGGGATAAAAATACTGTTAGAAATTTAATGAGAGATAAAAATATTTAATAATTTTTCCAGAGATTAAATAGTATTATAAATTGTTAAAATCGTGTTCAAAAATTGCTCGAGGTAAAATAGTATTACAAAATGTTAAACCCTTGTTCAAAAATTGCTTGACGGATAAAATACTATTGAAAAATTTGCTGAGAAATAAAATATTGTTCAAAATTGATTCAAGACATACCTACTATTAGAAATTTCTCGAGAGATAAAACATTGTTTAACAATTCCTCGAACGATAAAGTACTATTAAAAAATGCTCGAGAGATAATTTTACAAAAATTGCTCGAGATATAAAACATTGTCAAAACTTTATCGAGAGTTAAAATATTTTTATAAATTTATCGAGAGTTAAAAGAGATAAAAAAGTTGTTAAAACTTGCTCGAGAGATAGAATAATGTTAGAAATTTATCGAAAGATAAAATATTGTTTAAATATATCTCAAGAGATAAAAAAAGGTTTAAAAATTGTTCGAGAGGTAAAATAGTATCATAAGTTATTAAAATCTTATTGAAAAATAACTCGAGAATTAAAAAATACTGTTAAACATTTCTCGAGCGATAAAACATTGTTTAAAAATTCCTCGAACGATAAAATACTATTAGAAAATGCTCAAGGGATAATATATTGTACAAACATTGCTCGAGATATAAAACATTGTTAAACATTTATCGAGAGTTAATATATTTTTATAAATTTGTCAAGAGTTAAAATATTGTGCAGTTTGCTAAAGAGATAAAGAAGTTGTTAAAAATTGCTCGAGAGATAGAATAAATGTTAGAAATTTATCGAAAGATAAAATATTGTTTAAATATAGCTCAAGAGATAAAAAAAGGTTTAAAAACTGTTCGAGAGGTAAAATAGTATCATAAGTTATTAAAATCTTATTCAAAAATTACTCGAGAATTAAAAAATACTGTTAAACATTTCTCGAGCGATAAAACATTGTTTAAAAATTGTTAGAAAGATAAAAAATGTTAATAAATATTGCTCGAGAGATTAAATAGTGTTAGAAATTATTAAAATTTTGCTCAAAAATTGCACGAGAGATCAAATATTGTTCAAAAATAGCTTGAAAAGTAAAAAAGCTGTTAAAAATTGCTTGAGTGATTAAAAAGTGTTAAAACTTGTACAAAAAAATTTGTACAAAAATTTCTCGAGAGATAAAATACTGTTAGAAATTTGTTTAAAATTGTTTAAAAACTGTTCAAGAGATAAAATATTATCAAAAGGTGTAAAGTCTTTTTCAAAAATTGCTCGAGAGATAAAATAGTGTTAGAAATTGTTAAAATTTTGCTCAAAAATTGCACGAGAGATCAAATATTGTTTGCTTGAAAGATGAAAAACTGTTTAAAATTGCTCGAGTGATTAAATAGTGTTAAAAATTAAAAAAAAAATTGTACAAACATTGCTCGAGGGATAAAAAAAAGTTGTTAAAAATTGCTCGAGAGATAGAATACTGTTAGAAATTTATCGAGAGATAAAATATTGTTTCAAAATAGCTCAAGAGATAAAAAAAGATTTAAAAACTGTTCGAGAGATAAAAGAGTATCAAAAGGTATTAAAATCTTATTCAAAAACTGCTCGAGAGATAAAATACTGTTAGAAATTTGTCGAGAGATAAAATATTGTTTAAAATTGTTGTGTTCGTGTTCTCTATAAACCTTTTTTTGCTCTTTAATGACCATACTTCATAATTAGAAAAATCTGGTAATTTTATAGAATCTAGTACATTTTTATGAAATCTGGTACATTTTTTAAATAAATCTGGTACATTACAAAAATATATTCTGGCAACACTGGGTGTAGCTCAGTGCTACACTTTCGATGCAAAGGAAAAGACCTAAACTCTGTAATAAATGCGTCATATAGTCAAGTGGCAAAAGGAATTTTTAATTATATTATTTTAAACTTGAATAACTTTTCAACGGCTGTGGATAAAAATGAGCGGTCAGAAGAATTCAAATCTAATAGTTTTGTTCTATAATTAGTGAAATACACAGGGCGATTCAAACATTATTAGCTAAGAAAAACGAAAATAAATTTTAACGGTTATAGATAGAAAGCAGCGGACTACACTACAAAAATTTATTTTGCTTTATAAATCGACTTCAAAAAAGGAGGAGGTTCTCAATTCGTCGCAATATTTTTTTTTATGTATGTTCAGCGATAATTTTTTAACACGGTGTCCTATTCAATGATTCTTTTTTGTTAGAAAGGGGGTACTTCAGGGGTGGTCCCATATAAATTTGGTCAAAATCTAATAATTGGGTTCATGAGAAAATCCTCAAACTTTTCATTTTTGTATGTTTAGCGATAATGCTTTACTACCTTGTCCTATTTATATGATTCTTTTTTGTTAGTAAGGGGGTATCTTAGGGGTGGTCCCATATAAATTTGGTTAAGATGTGGTGATGGCATCTGCACGTTTTTGAAGTCGTTTTTTTTTTAATTTTTAATTTCTAATACTTGTTTTAAATGTAATTACATTTTCAAGAACATTGTAGACCTAAAATGTTTTTTTTTAAAGTGGCAGGAGGAATTTTTGAATTTTGATTTAGTTTAAAATATGCATACAGATAGATTCCAAAAATGAAATCAGTTCTTTGATATATCAATTCGTTTTTGACTTATTGTCGAAAATGTAAAGTCTATTTTTTGTTCTACATATTTTTTTTTATTTCACAAAGTATAAAATGCAACGTTTGCTTTGCTCAAATAGAACTGCTAAAACATATCTTTCAATGTTCTTATAAAGCATTGATAATTTTTAAACACTACAAGTAATAGCAAAAAAGTTTTTTATTGTAACTGTTTAACGATATAATAATATATATTTTTTACAACCTTTTAACATAATTGAAAAACGTTTTTATACTTTGGTTGTGTAACTGACTGGCAGACTGGCCTTCTCCTTCGTTTAGCTGATGTAAATATAAATTACCTTGCTTGGTCCCAATCAGCTAAAAGATAAAACAAATATATAATAAAAGAAAATGTATATTTTTAATGGATAAAGTGAATAAAGCATGTGTCGATGTTAAAACTTGAAATGCAATCTTACAAAATTAAATATTAGCCCCATAGTTACAATAAATATGTAGAATTTCCGAAAGAAATCCTTGGTTAAAGAAGTACAAAATAAGCAAAAGAATTAAAAATAAATTAATATACATTTCTTACCATAAAAGGACATTTATTTTCAGCATCTCTACTTGTAGAAAACATTTCCATAGCGGTTATTTCTTCTTTATAAGGAATGGTATAAACAGGCATCATATCACTTTCATCAAGATCCCAAATATTTATGACGTTTCTATCGTCCTTTGAATATATCACAGTAGACTTATTTTTTGACCATTGTATGAACTCTATGGCAGAATTTTGCTTATCTTTATCCGACAAAATTATAAGAGGTCTTTCTGAAGATCTCGCAAATAAACTAAGGTTTCCGTTTTTATAACCACCGAGGAAATATTCCGATGAGAATGGACAGCATACCAACGAATTTGGAATAGATTCTACTCCTAAAATGTCAAATATAATAAAAAGCTTTAGGTACAAATTATAAGTTTTTCTCATAGAGAGGTAACTAAGTAGTAATACTGTAGATTGGACGCCCCAACCCCTAACCACTCAACTTTTGAGACAATCTCCAGTGCTTTTATTATTTCTTTGTCAATCAAGAATATGCCTTCAATAAATTTTATTTACATGTAATCAAATCTCAAATCCCTGAATATGGAAGCACCTTAAAACTCAAAGTACACTGTACTTCGGATAAGACCAAAAGGAAAAAGAAGAACGCGGGGGAATAGCTAGTATGATCTGTCAATGAAAACTTGTTTGATGATTTTTTTGATATTATTCATTGTTGTTGTATTTATTAACTGAATTTAAAATAATATTTGATGTATAAATAATTCATCCTAAAGCGAAACTCCTGGAAATATATAATTTTCCACTTTCCACACTAATTAAATAACATACTCCCATGTATAGTAGCGCTGGATATTATCTCAAAAGTACTGGTGAACTTTACAATAGGGCTAAAATATGTTTTGTGTCGAATGAAAACATTAAAAATGTTTACTAACCAGTAACAAATTGTTTTACTTTGTTTATTCCTGCTTTGATAACATAATGAATTATGGAGCCGTAGTTTGTTGATATAAATAAATAATAAGGATTTAAAATACTAGAAGAAAAGTTTGTGCAGTGTAGATAATCCATGTCTGGACATAGAGAGTTTAATGAGATATTTGCATTTTTCACTAAGGTAACTTTACTATTTTGTTCCTGTTCCTTATGGTCTGAATATTTTAACAGTATAGTCCATAAGATGATTTCTCCAGTTTCATCTATACTGCAAAGCTGAAATGTAGAAATTTATATAATTAAAATAGTTTTATATTCTAGAACCTAAAACAAGTAATATAATGCAACAGATACAAGCCGAAAAAAGATAGGTTTCTTAAGAGGTTCAAATTGTTAATGAGAACAGAACATAAATATAACAATAATAGTCGAAATTTAGTCAGATTTTTGAAAGTTTTAAATTCCTCGCTCTAGTGAATTCTCAATGATTCTACAAGAAGTTGATCTGTAATACAAGAAATTGGTCTGTGATGTACACTATTTTAAATTTTTAGATAATAGATTGCGACGTGCTCGAAGAGCACGTCGTTAACAACAAAGTGTATGCATATATTGTTGCTAACGATGTGCTCGAAGAGCACGTCGCAATCTATTGTACAGTAACAAAAATTTGTATACACATAAGAAAAGTTTTGTTTTTGTAAGTGATGCAGTTCTTTTTATCAAAAATAATTGTTTTTTGGAAAACAAAACTGTTTGTCATGTGTATAAAACTTTTTGGAAGACACTGTATAATGGATTGCGACGTGCTCTTCGAGCACGTCGTTAAACGAAGTGTATTTTTAACGTGCTCGAAGAGCACGTCGCAATCTATTATTCAGTGTGTCACGAAAAAAAAAAAAACACACTGTGTAATGGATGAATTGCGACGTACTCTTTGACCGACAAAAATAAAGCTGAAAAACTACTTTATGACTAAAAACGAGAACACAGTAGCGAAAACATTAATGAATTGTAAACCACCATGAGAAAGGATCAGAGAAAGGCTGTTATTTTTCTTTTACATTCTTACCTCGTTTGTTTGTTGAACATTCCCTTCTTCAATGGATGAGTTACCCAGAAAATTCAAACCTATAACTTTTGTATGATGTCCAGAATTAATCCGAGTGGAAAACAAGGGAACTGTGGTAATCAAATCATCTTTATTCATATTTCTGTTACAATTCCATACTAAAATTGCCCTGCAAAACAGTAGATGAAATTTAAAGGCATCAAATCACTTTGGTAACATGACCATCAAGTTCTCGTATTCATCGAGTTCTTCGTCTTCGCCTCCAGAGGTTTCTTGAACGTTTCCCCAACCGCAAATGGTCTCACGTCATTCTTTTATCACTTCCTCTTCGTTTTAGAATCTCCATAAGCCTCTCTATCCGAAGATGGTTCTACGTCACTTCTTTAGCTTCTATTCTTCGTATTCGAGTCTCAAAAGACTTCTTCAATGTCTCCTTTAACCGAACAAATTCTTATGTCAATTCTTCATCACCTTTTCTTCGTCGTAAAGTCTCCAAAGGTTTCTTCAACGTCTCCTAAAACCGAAGAAGGTTCTACCTCACTCCTTCATCACCTTTTCTTCGTCTTTAAGTCTCCAGATGCTTCTTCACCGTTTTCTTTAACCGAAGATGAGTCTCCACAGACTTTTTCAACGTCTACCCAACTGAAGACGGTCCTACATCATTCCTTCAGATCCTATTCTTCGTTTCCGAGTCTCCAAAGGCTTCTTTTCTAACCGAAGAACATCCTACATCACTTCTCAACTCCTCTTCTTCGTCTGCAAGTCCCCAAAGGCTTCTGCAATGTTTCTTTTAACCGAAGAAGGTCTTGCATAACTTCTTCAGCGCCTCTTCTTCGTTTTCGAGTCTACAGAAGCTTGTTCAACGTCTCTCCATCAGAATATGGCCCTACATTACTCCTTTAGATTCTCTTCTTCGTGTGCGATTCATTAAAGGCTTATTCAACATCTTCTTTAATCGAAGAAGTTCCACTGTCATTCCTTCGTCTTCAAGTTTCCAACAGTTTCTTCAACGGCTCCTCAACCGAAGATGATCCTACATTAATTTGTCAGCTTCTCTTCTTCGACTGTGAATCTCCAAAGGCTCTTTCGACGTCTTCTTTAACCGAAGAAGGTCTTGTGTCACTTCTTCATCGTAGAGTCTCCAAAGACTTCCTTAACGTCTCCTCAACAGCACTCCTTTAGCTCCTCGTCTTCGTTTTCGAGTCTTCAAAGCCTTCCTTAACTTCTCCTCTAACTGAAGAAGGTCCTAAGTTACTCCTTCATCACCTCCAAAGACTTTTTCAACGTCTCTTAGTCGAAGAACTCGATAAACAACGAGAACTAGATGAAATGTTACCAAAGTGATTATGCCCTTGAAATGTTAAAAGTTAAGAACGGATTTTAAAAATAAATGGAACTATTGAGGTTTGTTCTTGACTTACCCATCTTCCAATCCAGTAAAAATGAATTCTTGACAGTTAACTCCAATAGAACAACAAGTTATGGCTCCATGGCAAACAATTATTGACTCTGGTTGTTCACAGTTTGAAATTTTCCATATTGTAACAAGAGATCCTTCAACTTTCGAGTGAACTGAAATGAATTTATCGTTTTTGTCTGAAGGGAAATGAATACTTGTAACATGAGAGTTTGAAAAAATACTAATATTTGCTTTAAAATTAGCAATGCTTTTACTTAAAGGTCCACTTTCTGAATTATATCGCAGTATACTAAATTCTTCTTGGATTTTTAAAATTACTTCAAAGGCAGCTAAGAGAAACTTATTATTAAATATTTTTTTAACGTTTTTGCTATCATTATTACTGTTAGTTTCTGCTTTATTATAACTAATGAAAACTTCTGGTTGCTGTGTGCCTTTTTCCACCTTTTCAACCTCGTCTGTTTGTATTTCTTCATCGATATCATCATCTCCTGTTTGAGTTGAAGTTTGTATTGTATTACTTGATCCGAAATTTCTAACGTACATTTCATATGAAATCGGTGCTAAATCAATTAATGTAAAACTGCAACAATCTAATCTAACCATACTTAGTATTTCTTCCCCACGTTTTTGTCTCATTTGAATGCTATTCCTACGTTTATTTTTTATTTGAGCTTCTACAAAATTTACAAACTGAAACGATTTGTGGTCTTCAAATCCTTCATCAGAAAACGAAGCATAATTCGATATATTTATATTTTCTTTTTCTATAGCTTCTTTAATATTATCCAGCATGGGTTTATGTTTGTAACCCTGCATCTCAAAGTTACCAGAATCGAGTGTTTTATCATCTTCGCTTCCGCTCGATAAAATCACACCGTTCGTTGAATGTTTTTCGAATGACATTGGTTCTTCTGAAGAGCTACTCAATGAACTGCTGCTCGATATGTCGCGTATCAAATTTGCTGTACTAGATGAAGAGTATTCTTCAAAATCGGATTCGTACGATTCAAAATCGTCTTCATATTTGTTGTCTTCAGACGAATCTGATTTAGAAGATGGGGATACATTTAAATTATCAGGACCAACTTTGTTTTTGTTTGTAACAGTGGCATGTGGTAATGTAGCTGTTGAAGGTCTATTAGATTCTTCGTCTGTATGAATAGATTTGGTAAACTCTGGTAAAACTGAGTTGATTTTAGGTTTAGTTGGATTTGGTTTGGTTTCTACTTTTGAAGGATTACTTGTAATTCTTGAATTTATTTTTATATTGCTTAAGTTTATAGGTGTTCTTTCTTTCTTATTATCTACCAGTTCTTTCGAAATCGATGTATTTTTTCTAGATGATATTTCTGGTTTAGTTTTAATTGCATGTAAACTATTCTTCTTTTCTAAAGTTGTATGAGGGTTTCTTGGTTTGTTTTTATCATATTTTGATAACTCAGGTTTATTTACTAACTTAACGCTAGACGTTACGGTTTTCTTTTTCGATAATTCTAAGTCTGTAGGTTTTTTCTTGGTTTTGGTTTTTTCAGTCTCTTGCAGGGGATGTTTTGTCGTATTTGAAGCAATTTTTTTCGATGAGTTCGAGCCATGGTCACCCTAAAATCGTTAAATTAATGTACATTTTATTTTTGCTCGTCACAGAATTTTTATTTACTAGTAATAGTCCAGTTTTGAAGGTTTGGAAGAAAATTTGCAATTCTTTCTTCAAATAAACAAATGGAGTCGTTATTAACAAAAGTTTGTCTACTGATTTCGTCTGCCTGGATAATTTTGGCAGCCAAGAGAATAGGGAAACTTAGTCAATACCCGACCAACGATCAAAAAAGATCTTTTCCGAAGCAGATTTCTCATCATCTAGTACAAGCATTCACAGAAAAAGGCTAGAATTGGATAAAGAAAAGAAAAAACAGCAACTAAAAAGAGAAAAAATTGAAATAAAGAATAACATAAAACTGTTAGATATAGAACATGAGCTGCAAGAAGCAGAACTTAGAATTTTGGGTAAAAAAAGTCAAAGGGGTTCAAGATAAACCACATCCAAAGTTGATCTTCCTGATGACTTTCCTAGAACGAACTCAACGTCTACAATAATTGCATAATAGCTGAAGGATAATGAAAAAAATCGAATCAGGCAATGTATAGGCAATAGCAATAGGCAATGACATGAAAATATTTTGTCGAACGCATTTAAGTGCATTAAGCTCAAATTCTACCGCAAATACAGAAAAATTAATTGCACAACAAAGATGTTCCTTACTTTGATAAAAAACCAGAGGAATGGCCATTCCTTTACTGTCAATTTAATAACATTATCTCACTAGGTAACTACAGTTAAGCAGAAATCATGACGAAGTTACAAAAATATCTAAAAGGCGAAACAAAAGCATCAGTCGCAGGAATTTGGTAGGTCAGAACAAATAATTAAAGTTTTGATCTCTAAAATAAAAGTCATGCCCTCTTTATAAAAGAATACAATCTAGACAAACTAATGCAATTTTCAAACGAATTAATAATCTAGTGTCCACTATGAGAACACTCAAGTCTGTAGGCCACGTGAAAAATCCTCAACTACAAAAAGATCTTCTAACAAAACTTCCTGGCATACTTAAGTTAAAAGAGTGAGAAAAAGTATCGATGAAAAGAGGTGACTTTGACCATCAAGACTTTAATGAGTGGGTCTGTGGAATGGCTAACTATATCGGTATAACAGAGTTATCGAGAAGGGTGGATACAAAACTATCTGCTAGGATGAGTCCTCAGCACTACCAATACTTCCCAAAATAATATATAATGTAGATAGTGTGATGGAAAGGATCATGGAAGAGACTGTCCAAAAATGATGGCTGACGATGTAGACACTAGATGGAAGGTGATATGTTGAGAATATGAGCATAAAATATTAAGAACTCCTCCATATCACTGCCAGTACAATGCGATAGAGATAGTGTGGTCACAGTGCAAACGTTTTTATGAAGAAATAAATAAATCATTTGTAAACTGTGTCTTTGTTAAGGCGGGTACAAATTTGCAAATATGGACGAGCTTCCGAGGAGTGGAATATTGCTTCGTTCTGTGCGTCGTGCGGCCTCACCCTGATTCGTTTTTTGGCGGTATATCAAAGGGAGACAACGCGCAGTACGTCCTAGTGATGGACATAATCGAATGATCGTCATAATCTAATACTCGCATAAATAAAATTCGAAATCTTCGAGTATTCGAATCATAACATTCGAATGATTTATTACCATCATCAATTATTGGGTTGGTCACAAAGAAGTAGAGAGGGTAGAACGATAAGGTACCGTCTGCGCATCCATCACGAGTGTAGAAATTATGCGTGATTCAGCCTTCCACTCTTACACACGTAAATGACAAGGAGAGGTTGCCCTAAAGCACTGTAAACAAATTCCAGGATCGACTTTATTCAGCGATTATGTTCATGTTCAGCTCTGTTTTTTATTTGTGTTTTGGCTGTTGTAAGCTTTTTTGGCGTCAATTCTTTGTTATCTTGCTTATATTTATGATTTTTATGCTTTTATTCCGATTTAGTATTAAATTATACTTGTTAATTATTTTTCGATGCACTATTTTATAATTGTTGCACAAAATGTTGTTAAACCGTCCCTGAATTTTGTTTACAAAATGTGCAAAACGAAATTGTGCATAGTGTCCAGACTTTTTCATTGACAGTTATCATTCTACCCCTCTCCACTTCATTGGTTGGTCAAGATCAACGTGTCAAAAGATAATACATTGACAGTTAACGATTCAATTAGAACGCGGTACACCAAAGTCTAAAACGTCATACGTCAATATTTACTCGTATTTATCATGCAACCGTTTTGCTTTGGAGTGATTGAGTGGTTCCCCGACTTGATAGAGATCTATCTAATTAGAACGTAATACGCTAAAAGAAAAGACGCAAAAACGTTGCATGTGTAACCTACTTAAGGAAAATAACAATTTTGGGTGCCTATTCTACTCCATATTTAAGTAAGTCACCTGGGGACTTATTTTCAAACGATTTCAAATGATTTATCTCGGAAGAAATGTCATATGACAGCGTAAAAACATTATTTTGAAAGCCAGTAAGAATTAAAATTCTTAGTATATTAATTCTCCCGAAAAAACAGAAAACAGTTCTCACTGGCTTTAAAACTACTATTTCCACGTTGACGTCTGACACTTCTCATGAAAATCTTGAGAGAAATGTTTTAAAATAGATCTCCAAGTGACTCTCGTTCGTTTATTACAATTTCAGACATTTCAAATGATTCGAATGATATTGGTATAATCAAATTAATTCGAATAATGGTAATAATCGAATATTCGAATGATCACATCACTAGACGTCCTCAGTCTGGACGGGGAAAAATGCTGAACCACATACTTTGATTTTCTTTTACTATACGGAGAATGGTCGCACTGCGCAGCTTTCTAAGTGCCTTTTAAAAGGAGATAGAAAACTCCGCCATTTTGAACCCTTATTACGTGTTGCCTACATCTTGGCGCAATATTTTTAATAGGTGCGTTTCAATCATCCGCTTCTGCTTTGGAATTGTCGGTTTTCTTGTTTTAATCTGACAGGTTAAAACGACTAAACCGACAATTCCGGAAGCAGAAGCGGATGATTAAAACGCACCTGATATTTTGCTTGCTGCTGTCAGTGTCAGTGAATATTATTTTTGAAGTCACAGTTTATTGATAAAGAATCAGTTAGCTCACTCGGACCAGTTGAAAGTTCCAAAATAACATCCACTCCAGGGATACAAATTCAGGATACGCAGAAGACTGCTGTTTTATTATAGGCGGTTGTCATATATTGTATTATCCGAGTTGCACAGTGTATAAACTGAAACATTGAGATCAAAAGTGCCGACGCAGAGTGAGTGAACTGATTCTTTAGCTACAAACTGTGGCAAAGGCATCAAAATGGCCGCGCCCTATGTTGGGCGTGTCGGGCTTCTCTCTTGCACCGTATAGTAATCAAAGTATGTGTTCCACTCAGGGCCGCCGAGAGCCAGGCTGGGCTCCAGGACAATTCTCTAGATCGGGCCCCTTGACAATTTTATAAAAAATATTCTCTCATCTTTACTTAAATTACTCTAAAAAAAAAACAAAAAAAAATGGTCCCCAACCTAAAAATTTCCCTCTCTTGTGTTGTGCCGAACTTCTCGCCATGGTTACCGGGCCCCCCTTATACTGCTGCCGGGCCCCCATTTGAGTCCCGGCTGCCCCCCCTCTAGTCGGCCCTGGTTCCACTCCCAAAGTGACAGCGCACATCACACTATATAACTCTTTTTCCTTTAGGCATTGTTTACTAACTGTTAAAAATTTTGCTTCAATATTCGTAGCGAAAAACCTTCAAATACTGTACTATACCTACGAGTAGTCACCTTTGTGAATCAGTAGTGCACAAAAACCGCAGCTGCTAGTGCTTACATTATTTCGAATATTTTGTGTATTTATTTAATTATTTCCTAAATTCTAATTAGAATAATTTTAACACGTTATACGCGAGAAGTTTATGAGTTTATATTTTTAATTAAATTTAATTTAAACAAGCATTTTCTTTAATTACTTCCATAGATTCAAAATCTGTATTCCTGTTATCCTTAATATTTATCTTTTCTATAATGTATGAATATGAAAAATAAAACTTCACCAGTAGGCAAAAAAAAATAAAATTTTATGTATTAGTACTCAAATTGATTTACGCATTAGTTATTTCTTTCTTTTTTATACATCTACACCTTTTTTCTAGTCTTAGAAATAAAGTCATAGATTGATCAGCCATATTTCTAGGACCACATTTTTTTAAATTAAACTTTTTACCACTTACATGTTTTTATAGCGATTAAAAAACTAAAATACATAAAAAATAGTTACTAATATTCATAATTGCACATATTATAGTAGTTAATTATGTAGATATAATAAGTAGTTACCAACGCTATACACTTATTATGTAGGTATCAATGAATTACGTAAAGCGTGAAGCTTATAAAATAAAAACATTAGATTCAAAAGTGATTGTTAAACGTATACGTACCTTTTTAGTAGACATCAACAAATTAAAATAAGATCATTTGCTTTACAACAGATGCATATTTTGACGTAAATATCTGTGTCATTCTGTTGCCAACAACACACTAACAACAAAACAAGTCGTGCGAATTAAAACAATCAATAAAATTAGTTCGGGAACTAGTTTAGTGAGGGAATAGGAAATAGTTATTGAATTTGAATGCATTTTATTTAAATATTTTGTTTATAGGTATAACTATTTTGATATGATGAATTAAAATTTAAAAAAATTGGATCAATTGGTATACTGTTGACAATTAGTACCTATAATTGAAATAAGTGTCAACAAAATTAATCAGAATTTGTTGATTGTGCACACTTTTTGAGATGAATATCTCTCCATCTTTGATTTTCGACTTTTAGACAATTATCAGATATTTTAGGTATTCAAAACCTTATTATTATGAATATCACAAATAACCTATTTGTAACCATGCGATAATCATATACACATCGTATGTTATCAATTACTGATACAGATCATATCCAGTAGTGGCCGAGTAGACACTCTCTTATTGATTATGCATGTATGACGACATTGAGCCCGCGAAATTTAAAAAAGAGGACGATTTAAGCGTTAAGAGTTGGTGTTAAAACATAACGTGGTATACGCGTTAAATCTAGACATTACACAATCAAATATCAATTTTAAAAATCTAAAATTATCCATTGGATCTATTTTATTTAATTTGTTCCATGGATTCCACGTGCTCCTGCAATTATATTAAACCTTCAAGATACATAATATTAAGTTGATTATTTATCGTTTGGTAATTGATTGCTCACTCTTCCATGATAAATATTCTGTAAATTAAAGAAACCTTGAACTTCAAACAACTGATAAATGTTTGTTTTATAATTAAAGATGTCGTTGACTTCCATTGTATTCATTGTCGATCGGTTTGTATCAAAAAATATTCATTTGAAGTTCACTAGCTGTCCACTTTCAAGTTAAACAATACGTTGTATTAGTGTTGACGTAATTTGAGTGCCAAATAAAGTTGTTTATAGACCAAACTTAGTTTTGTTATTATTTCAAAGGAAAAATATTCCTTTTCTCAAATGTGACCAATTTAAAAATTAATTATGAAGGAAAAAGATAGAACCTCATAGACCGTGTCACACAAACTATGACGACTATGTCCCTCTTAAACATACCTACTTCCTTGGCTAATACCGCAACAGTCATTGCATTATATCAAAAGGTGAACAGTAGAGATAGAACATTTTTGTGACACGTTCTTTGAGATTTTTTTCCCCTCATAATTGTTATTATTTCATTTAAGTTACTAGAAGTCTTAAAATTTATTCTCAAAGTTAGTTAAATAATCGTTTAGTAATTAGTTTTGTAAATTAATAAAAATAGAGGTTAGCTATTTATTAACATTTTAAAAATATACCACTTTAATAATTAAAAAGATAGATAGGTATCTTATTTGAAACTTAGAGACCTCAAGATTGAGTCCGATAAAGAAAAAATCCTCGACTTCACATATAATAACATGTCAATCAGCATTCAATGCTTCAGATCCAGTATGAAATGGAATGAAGATTGAAGAAGACAAAATAACCTTCGCTGATCTTGTGTGCACAAAATATTAAAAAAACTACAAAAAAATTAAAACGTTAATGTCAAAGTTATAGACTAATTCTCATCATTCTTTGATTTCCTCATTAAATATATGAAAAATTTAACTAAAACTGGATATGCCAATACCATTATGTTTCTAAAAAGTATAATAATCACTATTTTCAACTTCATACGCAACTTTCTAATAATCATGTCTTCAATTTTGGTTAAACAAAAAATATACTTCTATTTTGTCACGTCTCAAATTAAATCATTGTCGGTTTTCTACCCACCTAAATAAAATAAGAATCATAAACTTTAGCAGTTGCAATAATGTATTTATCAAAATTATACATAAGACCCATCTGCATATATCAAAAAAGAATAATAAATCCATCAATAGACGACACGGCAAGTCGTTATAGCATTGGTACCAAGGCGAAGGACAATATATGGGTAAGATGTTAAGTAGATTATTACATAACTTGTAAAATATAAGTAAGTATAGTGTTATATTGACATTTCGTGCCAAACATGTAAGGCTATTGTGATTTCAATATTTAGTGATCATTTTTGTATTTGTTCTAACTGAATTTTTTAATAAAATATCTATATTGTCTTAAATGATTTTAATATTATTTACCTTCACAAACTCTATCTCAGACCACACACACACACACAACACCCAACACACACACCACACATACACATACATACACACACATACACACACATACACACACATACACACATCACATACACGCCACACACACACACACCACACACACACACCACACACACACACACACACACACACACACACACACACACACCACGCACACACCACACACACACACCACACACACACCACACACACACCACACACACACACACCACACACACACACCACACACACACACCACACACACACACACACACACCACACACACACCACACACACACACACACACACACCACACATACACACACACCACACACATACACGCTATACACACACACCACACACACCCACACCAAACACACACACCCACACCAAACACACACACCCAACACACACCACACTCACACACCACACACAATACACACAGGTAAGGGAAAGAATAGGTTAATTCTTCAAAGACAATTTATTAGACTTAGGCAACTTCTCATACATTTTCCCGTAAATAATGTTGCCTGCCTTTATTTTATTATTGATTTTTATTAAATATACTTAATTATTTTAGTTTAAGCGATAAAAATATATAATAATAATAAATTAATGTTTTACTTATTTTACTAATCCATATTAATTACGAATTCCATTAAAAATTGTATTGTCAGTGTAGGCAAAATTTTTCTATGTAGGCAAAAATAGTCTATTAGTACAAAAAATGAATTGGCGCTGCTGTCAGGCACGGAGTGAATTTCAGAAACAACCTAAGTCACTCTTTGAGAGTTTTCAGATCAAAAAAACATTTTGAACTAAGATTAATAATGTAACAGTTACAAAACATTTAAAAATCGTAATATATTTTACATGTGTTATTGTGATGCTTGCCACATACCTACTTAAAGGTTTCATGCAAATCACACATTTTATTTTCTTTTCTTTTTTGCTATAAGAACTCATGAAAATACTTTCAAGTTCCTTCTTGGATAGTGTTGGTCATAGATTATTGTGAATTTCCTCCCACTTTGGAATGATCGTTTTTTGACTGCTTATTTTTTCCAGATATAGATAGACTTATTTAGGAACTATAAAAATAACAAAAACGTCGACACACTTTTTACGCTATTCAGACGACAGACTAAAGAAAGCATATCTAAAACGTCGATGTGATAGAAACGGAAAGTAGGGAGATATGGAAATATACAAGTCAAATGGGGGTACACTGACAATCTAGGGTTAAATGATGTGAGTGCATTTACAGATAATCTTGAATATTCAAGTGTTTTATATGGTTAATTGTTTAGTTTTGCGATGTCTATGATTTTGTAATATAGGAATTACAAAATGATTCAGATTGTAAAAAGAAATTTGATTCTAGATTTATTGTAAATTTATGTTGTTAAATTTTTATTATATAGTGAGGGGAAATATAGGTTGAAATAAATTCGATATTTTTCTGGCATTATGTTCACGAAAGTGGTGACGTCATTAGTACATCCGATTGTAGTTTGG
Organism: Psylliodes chrysocephalus; assembly: GCA_927349885.1. Lineage (NCBI taxonomy): Eukaryota > Metazoa > Arthropoda > Insecta > Coleoptera > Chrysomelidae > Psylliodes > Psylliodes chrysocephalus. Next base: position 9,081,351 of record OV651823.1, on the reverse strand, counting down.
TTAAAATGCGATTAGAAAGATATCAAATTTATTCCAACCTACCTATACATTTCTCACTGAATATTTATGTGTAAATTTTACGTTGATCAGCGTCGTAGCTAGGGGGTGGTCCCGGAGACGGGTGCCAGCGACGCAGAGCTCCTGACAGTTATTATGATCTGTAATTTAAAATACGATAACTTCTTTTTATGGTACCTAAAAAATCTCATTTTCTTCTAGTTGGTAGAGGTATAGTCGTGATATCTTCTAAAGAGGGAGAAACGGAGGTACACAATGATAGAAAACAGAATGAAATCGGAATTGTCGATCGCAGTATTTAGAAATATGACGATTTTCTTCAAAACTATGAATTGAGAGTTGCTATTATTCATACTGAACACCATAGAAGACGTTAATGGTGAGTTTATTTTTAATTGCAGGTTATAGAAACTCTAAACTGATATAATTCTTAATAATCTTGTTGATTAATCTCATTCTTAACATACTATAACTTTTTAACTCTATAGATTTTGATTACCTATTGTTTTATTTCTGTTTTGATTAAATGTTTTTCACTTGTATGAAGTCGAGCTTAATTGACGCTACTTCTTAGTAATACAATTTAAAATCAAGCACCTCTATATCAGTTGGCAAATGAGGATATGCATAGAAGTAACATGATCATGTATGGCATTACTTGTTTCAACTGTTAAAAAATTAATTATCCTTTGTGTCAGAACACATTATTGTCTTGCTTTACATTACATTTTTTTTTATAAGTTCTAAGTACACAGTCGAATATTCTCTCATTAAAAAGAAAAATTAAGTTGTAAAAGTTAATGATATAATTCAAATAGATTTTACATCCACCAAGTGTTTAGAATCTACAGTTTATAAGCGTTTTTATTGCAGAAAATGGTTTGTTTTGTGTTTTATAATAAATGGCAATAAGTAGCTCGGGAGCATTTGATAGGGGATCATGGGACAACTAATTGGACCAACATACCAATTTGTAGCTTTATTCAAATTTTTCATAAGTAACATCATGTCCTAAATTCTTAATTGCTTAGATTACCTGTCTAAAATTCATATTTGTATGTATTTCCAAGAAATTTTAGGTTATATTAGGTTATTTCGTTCTTCTCAATTTTCAATATTTTCATTGCCTTTGTCTTGAAGAAATTTGGTATTCTTCTTTTTTATTTGTCGTTTGGGTTGGCCTTCATCTTATACAATAAGAAGGTAATAAATTAGCTAAATTATCGAATAAAAATAGGCTAGTGGTAATTGGCCGATTTTCTTAAAAAAAAGAGGCTAGTGATTTCACAATGGTAAAGAAGCAGAGTGACAGGTGACTGATGACAGATTATATTTGAATTTAAATTTCCATTTGTAATCTCTTGAATACTTGGTTGGATAAATATTTTAGGTATAAAATATTTTCTGTCAGAAAAAATAACACTGCTAGGGCAAATGGTTTATAAGATATACATGAGGATTAAATGTGGAGTGTAGTTTCAAAACTTTGTAGTCCCTGTTAAGTGATTTCTCAGAATTGGAAAATCTAGGACTTCAAAATTACTAAAGTTTCAGATCTGCTAATACATAAGGTACTTCAAAGACTATTCTAGGACAATGTTTAACTACTTATTTAAACTTTTTTGGCAGGTAGAAAAACAAATACAGTAAAAAATATGTTGAACTTACTGTTTTAAACTGCACAGCCTATTTTACGGATTTTGATACAACAAAATAATGGAAAATGATAGTTTCTTTTATTAAACATAAACAAGTGACAAATTTCGCCTTATAATAAGAAATTAAATATTCTGGTAACACAAGTTACATCTTTCACCTTTTCTATTAGGCAAGGGCGGCTCCAGTGAGAGGGGGCCTTGTGGCATGAAGTTAGCAAGTTTTGAAACTGCACTCCTCAAATATTAACATATTGTTATGTCTGTTTATTTTAAACCCTTTAATTATTATAATTTATATTCACTAAATACACCAACTTATTTTATAACTTATTTATTTGTTATCAAAACTAAACTCAAATGGCAAAAGAATTCATTTATACAAACAAATATTATGTTTCAGACAAATCCAGTCCAGTTCCGTAGACTTCGAGATGTTTTTAGATGGTCCTTGTCCATGAATCCACACCTGCGGTAGATCTTTCCAGTAACTTTTCATAAGAGGTCGTTTGTCTCGATCGTCCAGCGGTGGCGGAACACAGACGGGCAACTTGAAAGGTAAACAAAGTAAGTGCCGGCACAACAATATTACACATCCAGTGCAACAGCGTATGTGCAAAAATATTTCAGAAGTTTCAAGGAAAATTGATTTTTATACCTTGTAAAAGTTTTTGCATTTTCTTAACTCAGAATGCAATATATATTATCTTGTAGATAAGGGTGGCTATTTTTTTTTTGAGTCTGGTACGAAAATATGTTAATTTATCATGTTTTAAAACCCCCTCCAAAAGTGCAGCTCAAAAAAAATTTTTAGGAGTCGCTCAAGATTTTTTAAAAGGTCAAAATTCGATTTATTAAATTATGCTTTCATTGTTGTATTTATTGGATTTTTTTCTGTCATGATAAATTCTGAATGCTACTTAAAAGCAAAAATTGAAATTAATTCTTAATATTATGATTTAAAAGGTCGCTCAAAAACATCAAAAGCAATAATGTTGTATATAATAAATTATGAGCGACCGTTCAAAATTCATATTTTGAGCTAAAAATTTTTCATATTTTGAGCTAAAAATTTGAGACATTTTTTATTTTTTGGGGTACAAAATTCTACCGTCACAAGCAAAAAAAATAAAAAAAAATCGAATTTTGACTAATTTTGAAAAAAAAAAAAAAAATTTAAGCTGCCCTTTGGAGGGTGGTCTTAAAAATCGATTAATTAACTTATTTTCGTAGTCGTTTTTTGCGCTACCCTATTGTACAGGGTAAATATGAAAATAGACAATGAGAAAGAAGTTGCAATAAAAAATAAACAATAATTTTTGTATCTGGAGGTTTCTGTTAGATTTATTATCAATTCCTCAATCTAAAAAAATAATTATCTTTTGATACTATTCAGTTTCACATCACGTCCTGTCATATCTTTCATATAGTGAATGAGAATAGACAATAAATCAAAAATAACAAAACAGATGAAGGGATTGTTTATTTATTTTTGGTTGTTAGTTAAATTAAAAAAACATATAAACATGTATATTTAAAAACAGTGACGTATATTTTTACTTATCTTTGTCTTACAAATTATAGTATTTCTTCAACCCTGTAATGCATGTGTCCGCCTTTGTGAAGACTTTATTTTTCTTCTTCATTAAATGCAATTTACCCATATTCAAGACATATCAGTAGATATGTAATAAGCATTTAATATGTGTTAATGATATTTTGAGTAGAAGAAAAATAATAAAGTGTGCCTCAAGGCAGACGCTTGTATTGGGTTAATAAACTCTTCAAAATATGCATTATTTCCAAGTACAATCTGTATACCTGTTCAAATTATAACGAACGATTTTAGATGAATCTGAAACTTTTTATTTTTTCTCTTACCATATTTCTTATTAACACTAACTGTTTTATGATTTCAGAAATTGAAATTTGACCATCCAGCAGTAACATGATTGTGCTGAATGCCTATACGAGTGTAACTGCAGCATGGAGATATTACACCACTTTCTAGAAATAACTTCAATTTCAATGGTTTTCAAGCTGCTCTTCAAATTTCTATAATTTACCTCTTTATGTAAATTACATTCTAATTACGTTTTAATTAAAAATCACGCATCCAAGTTGTACTGTCAAAAGCGAAACTGCAGCTTTTATTTTTAAATTGTTTAGTCTTTAACTCTAGATTGACAGCGTTACTCAGTGATCTTTTGTTTCCTGCAATATGTAAACTTTACGTGTTCATTTTAAAAAGAAAGAAACTCATTGAATCGCTTGTTTCAGAAACAACCTAAGTCACTTTTTGAGAGTTTTCAGGAGGTGAACTAGGACATAATCTAACTTTTACAACACATTTAAAAATCTTAATATACTTTACATGTCTTATTGTGATGCTCACCACATACTTATAGGTTTCATGCAAATTACACATTTTATTTTCGTCTTTATTTTGATATAAGAACACATGAAAATACTTTTGAGTTCTTTCTTGGGTAGTGTTTGATGTAGATTATTGTGAATTTCCTGTCACTTTAGAAGGCTCGTTTTTGGATGGCTTATTGTTTGCAGATATAGATGAATTAGACATATTTATTAACTATAAAAGTAACAAAAACGTCTACATGCTTTTAATTCTAAAGAAAGTATATCTAAAACGTCGATGTGATAGAAACAGAGAGTAGGGAGATATGGAGGACCTTTGAAAATATACAAGTCAAATGGGGGTACACTGACAATCTAGGGTTAAATAAAATGAGTGCCTATACAGATAATCTTGAATATTCAAAAGAATTGCTAGTGTTTTATATGGTTGTTTAATTTTGTGATGTCTATGATTTTGTAATATAAGATTTATAAAATGGTTCAGATTGTAAAAAGGAATTTGATGCTAGATTTATTGTAAAATTAATGTTGTTAAATTTTTATTATGCAGTGAGGGGAAATATAGGTTGAAATAAATTCGATATTTTTCTGTCTAACAGTATGACGTTATGTTTACGAAAGTAGTGACGCCGGCGCCGTTAGTACATCCAATTGTAGCGTATCACGTGCTGTTGAAAATGAAAATTGACGTGTGAAAGCATTTGGTTAAAATACAGTTAGAAAAATATTAAATTTATTCCAACCTATACGTTTTCACTGAATATTTATGAGTAAATGTTACGTTGATCAGCGTCGTAGCTAGGGGCTTGTCCCGGAGGCAGATGCCAGCGACGCAGAGCTCCAGGGGGATTTGCAAACCCTCAGACTGCAGGCCGCTGGGGCACAGGCACATTAAGATCTTACCTAAAATTAAAAAAAAGCCTATGCTAATTTGCACTTAAATATCCCTGCAGATATCACATTTTGAGAGTGTTATTTCAAATAATTGTTTTATTATTGTATCCTTCCTCATCCATTTGATTAAAATTGTAGTCACTTTCTATAAACTTTGAGGAGTGGAGACAGTACTCCTCCCCAAGGACATCCCCTCACACCTTTGCTTACTATATATCGTCTCTCACATATAGTATCATTCTCCCTCTTAGCATAGAGTTAATCCAGGTCACACATGTGTCCTCCATTCCTATCCGATTTTCCCAGGTTTTGGTATAAAAGTAACCCTAATGTGTCGCTATTCTCTTGTTATGTATCCAAAGGCCAGCCTACTTCTGAGTATACTGCAGAGTATTCCGTATAAAAAATATCAGGTCTTCTTTGTAGCATTATTGGAAAAATCCCGTCGATTGTCACAATCATTATGTTTTATGGTGCGCAAAATTGAAATCTTGTCTTGGACGTCAATGGTGGATGGTATTCCTCGGATCGGCACAAGAAGTTACTTGAAATGGCGCCGCGCCAATTCTTTTCAAATTGTTAAAAAATCAAGAAGAAAAAACAGGCGACGCCTATCGTCGCCAGTTGGATCGGCCAACCGGGAAATTCCCGTTGGGGCCATAGGTCCCTGGCTGATGTTGATTTTCATTGATAAGTAATTTTAATCCATTGAATTTGCTATGAATCTTTTATTTTTAATTCAAAATGTTTTTCCTATTATATATTCTTTATTATGTAAGTTTCTTTTAAATATTCTACAATGTCTTTTATGCTTTTATTATATCTCAAATTGTATATTTTTCATAAATAAACACCTCGTTAAACTAATTATATCCTTTTATTTCCTTAATTATATTAATTTTAAAGCTTTGTGGCAACACAGAATACAAAAATGTATAATGTTGGTTGTCTATTTTTACAAGAGTCATACATTCACGGGCATGCGCACATGGGATGTATGCTGTTAAATGCATAGGCAACCAATATTACGCATTGGTGTATTTGATGTTGCCTAACAACTACAAAATTTTTAATATTTAAATAATAATTACCATAGAGATAAACGGAAAAAGAGCACTCAATCCAGCTACCTTGTATAATTCAGGACAACGTAAAATTAATTTCGGTACCTACTCGCTCTTCCATTATCCTGATACAAAGTTCCAAATTCGAAAAGATCCAATTTTGTCAATAACATTTTGACAACAGAAGAGTAAGTATTTTGAAAGTGGCATTTTCATGCAAAATACCTTGTCGCTTTTCTGTTATCCTGATACCAAAATTTTATTAACGAAATTGGATCTTTTCGAATTCGGAACTTTGTATCAGGATAATAGAAAAGCGAGGAGATGTCGAAATTTTTTATTTTTGATCATATCTTTTTAAATTTTGCTGCTAGAAAAAAACTGAGTGTATTTTTAAGATCTACATGTGACCCTCTATCCGTATGCAAATTTAAATAATTTTTTATGTTTTCAAAAAAATCGAAAGGGTATAGCCTTCCAAATTTTTTGACAAAAATTTTTTTTGTCTCAGATCTTGATGAAAATTGGAGTACGTATAAAGGAAAGCACGAGCAATTAAGGGGCGAACTCAGTTGCTCCCTATCTATAAGGGTTAAATTTTTTGGTAATTCCTCAGTTAATAATGATCGAATTATTCCATAAATTCACGTAAAGGTAGAGCCGGACGGATAATTTAAAATGCCTTCTGCCGCTTGCCTCTATCTTGCGCCGTTTAGTAGTTATTTACATTTAAAAATAAGTCAAATACCTTGTCGCGTTTCTGCTATCCTCATACCAAAATTTTGTAGACAAAATTAGATCTTTTCGAATTTGGAACTTTGTATCAGGATAATAGAAACGCGAGGAGATATCGAAATTTTTTATTTTGACCATAACTTTTTTAATATTGCTATTAGAAAAAAACTGAGTGTATTTTTAAGATCTACATGTGACCCTCTATCCGTATGCAAATTTAAATAATTTTTTATGTTTTCAAAAAAATCGAAAGGGTATAGCCTTCCAAATTTTTTGACAAAAATTTTTTTTGTCTCAGATCTTGATGAAAATTGGAGTACATATAAAAGAAAGCACGAGCAATTAAGGGGTGAACTCAGTTGCTCCCTATCTATAAGGGTTAACTTTTTTTTGGTAATTCCTCAGTTAATAATGATCGAATTATTCCATAAATTCACGTAAAGGTAGAGCCGGACGGATAATTTAAAATGCCTTTTGCCGCTTGCCTCTATCTTGCGCCGTTTAGTAGTTATTCACATTTAAAAATAAGTCAAATACCTTGTCGCGTTCCTGCTATCCTCATACCAAAATTTTGTAGACAAAATTAGATCTTTTCGAATTTGGAACTTTGTATCAGGATAATAGAAACGCGAGGAGATATCGAAATTTTTTATTTTGACCATAACTTTTTTAATATTGCTATTAGAAAAAAACTGAGTGTATTTTTAAGATCTACATGTGATCCTCTATCCGTATGCAAATTTAAATAATTTTTTATGTTTTCAAAAAAATCGAAAGGGTATAGCCTTCCAAATTTTTTGACAAAAATTTTTTTTGTCTCAGATCTTGATGAAAATTGGAGTACATATAAAAGAAAGCACGAGCAATTAAGGGGTGAACTCAGTTGCTCCCTATCTATAAGGGTTAACTTTTTTTTGGTAATTCCTCAGTTAATAATGATCGAATTATTCCATAAATTCACGTAAAGGTAGAGCCGGACGGATAATTTAAAATGTCTTTTGCCGCTTGCCTCTATCTTGCGCCGTTTAGTAGTTATTTACATTTAAAAATAAGTCAAATACCTTGTCGCGTTTCTGCTATCCTCATACCAAAATTTTGTAGACAAAATTAGATCTTTTCGAATTTGGAACTTTGTATCAGGATAATAGAAACGCGAGGAGATATCGAAATTTTTTATTTTGACCATAACTTTTTTAATATTGCTATTAGAAAAAAACTGAGTGTATTTTTAAGATCTACATGTGACCCTCTATCCGTATGCAAATTTAAATAATTTTTTATGTTTTCAAAAAAATCGAAAGGGTATAGCCTTCCAAATTTTTTGACAAAAATTTTATTTGTCTCAGATCTTGATGAAAATTGGAGTACGTATAAAGGAAAGCACGAGCAATTAAGGGGTGAACTCAGTTGCTCCCTATCTATAAGGGTTAACTTTTTTGGTAATTCCTCAGTTAATAATGATCGAATTATTCCATAAATTCACGTAAAGGTAGAGCCGGACGGATAATTTAAAATGCCTTCTGCCGCTTGCCTCTATCTTGCGCCGTTTAGTAGTTATTTACATTTAAAAATAAGTCAAATACCTTGTCGCGTTTCTGCTATCCTCATACCAAAATTTTGTAGACAAAATTAGATCTTTTCGAATTTGGAACTTTGTATCAGGATAATAGAAACGCGAGGAGATATCGAAATTTTTTATTTTGACCATAACTTTTTTAATATTGCTATTAGAAAAAAACTGAGTGTATTTTTAAGATCTACATGTGACCCTCTATCCGTATGCAAATTTAAATAATTTTTTATGTTTTCAAAAAAATCGAAAGGGTATAGCCTTCCAAATTTTTTGACAAAAATTTTTTTTGTCTCAGATCTTGATGAAAATTGGAGTACATATAAAAGAAAGCACGAGCAATTAAGGGGTGAACTCAGTTGCTCCCTATCTATAAGGGTTAACTTTTTTTTGGTAATTCCTCAGTTAATAATGATCGAATTATTCCATAAATTCACGTAAAGGTAGAGCCGGACGGATAATTTAAAATGCCTTTTGCCGCTTGCCTCTATCTTGCGCCGTTTAGTAGTTATTCACATTTAAAAATAAGTCAAATACCTTGTCGCGTTCCTGCTATCCTCATACCAAAATTTTGTAGACAAAATTAGATCTTTTCGAATTTGGAACTTTGTATCAGGATAATAGAAACGCGAGGAGATATCGAAATTTTTTATTTTGACCATAACTTTTTTAATATTGCTATTAGAAAAAAACTGAGTGTATTTTTAAGATCTACATGTGATCCTCTATCCGTATGCAAATTTAAATAATTTTTTATGTTTTCAAAAAAATCGAAAGGGTATAGCCTTCCAAATTTTTTGACAAAAATTTTTTTTGTCTCAGATCTTGATGAAAATTGGAGTACATATAAAAGAAAGCACGTGCAATTAAGGGGTGAACTCAGTTGCTCCCTATCTATAAGGGTTAACTTTTTTTTGGTAATTCCTCAGTTAATAATGATCGAATTATTCCATAAATTCACGTAAAGGTAGAGCCGGACGGATAATTTAAAATGCCTTTTGCCGCTTGCCTCTATCTTGCGCCGTTTAGTAGTTATTCACATTTAAAAATAAGTCAAATACCTTGTCGCGTTCCTGCTATCCTCATACCAAAATTTTGTAGACAAAATTAGATCTTTTCGAATTTGGAACTTTGTATCAGGATAATAGAAACGCGAGGAGATATCGAAATTTTTTATTTTGACCATAACTTTTTTAATATTGCTATTAGAAAAAAACTGAGTGTATTTTTAAGATCTACATGTGACCCTCTATCCGTATGCAAATTTAAATAATTTTTTATGTTTTCAAAAAAATCGAAAGGGTATAGCCTTCCAAATTTTTTGACAAAAATTTTTTTTGTCTCAGATCTTGATGAAAATTGGAGTACATATAAAAGAAAGCACGAGCAATTAAGGGGTGAACTCAGTTGCTCCCTATCTATAAGGGTTAACTTTTTTTTGGCAATTCCTCAGTTAATAATGATCGAATTATTCCATAAATTCACGTAAAGGTAGAGCCGGACGGATAATTTAAAATGCCTTTTGCCGCTTGCCTCTATCTTGCGCCGTTTAGTAGTTATTCACATTTAAAAATAAGTCAAATACCTTGTCGCGTTCCTGCTATCCTCATACCAAAATTTTGTAGACAAAATTAGATCTTTTCGAATTTGGAACTTTGTATCAGGATAATAGAAACGCGAGGAGATATCGAAATTTTTTATTTTGACCATAACTTTTTTAATATTGCTATTAGAAAAAAACTGAGTGTATTTTTAAGATCTACATGTGGCCCTCTATCCGTATGCAAATTTAAATAATTTTTTATGTTTTCAAAAAAATCGAAAGGGTATAGCCTTCCAAATTTTTTGACAAAAATTTTATTTGTCTCAGATCTTGATGAAAATTGGAGTACGTATAAAGGAAAGCACGAGCAATTAAGGGGTGAACTCAGTTGCTCCCTATCTATAAGGGTTAACTTTTTTGGTAATTCCTCAGTTAATAATGATCGAATTATTCCATAAATTCACGTAAAGGTAGAGCCGGACGGATAATTTAAAATGCCTTCTGCCGCTTGCCTCTATCTTGCGCCGTTTAGTAGTTATTTACATTTAAAAATAAGTCAAATACCTTGTCGCGTTTCTGCTATCCTCATACCAAAATTTTGTAGACAAAATTAGATCTTTTCGAATTTGGAACTTTGTATCAGGATAATAGAAACGCGAGGAGATATCGAAATTTTTTATTTTGACCATAACTTTTTTAATATTGCTATTAGAAAAAAACTGAGTGTATTTTTAAGATCTACATGTGACCCTCTATCCGTATGCAAATTTAAATAATTTTTTATGTTTTCAAAAAAATCGAAAGGGTAGCCTTCCAAATTTTTTGACAAAAATTTTTTTTGTCTCAGATCTTGATGAAAATGGGAGTACATATAAAAGAAAGCACGAGCAATTAAGGGGTGAACTCAGTTGCTCCCTATCTATAAGGGTTAACTTTTTTTTGGTAATTCCTCAGTTAATAATGATCGAATTATTCCATAAATTCACGTAAAGGTAGAGCCGGACGGATAATTTAAAATGTCTTTTGCCGCTTGCCTCTATCTTGCGCCGTTTAGTAGTAATTTACATTTAAAAATAAGTCAAATACCTTGTCGCGTTTCTGCTATCCTCATACCAAAATTTTGTAGACAAAATTAGATCTTTTCGAATTTGGAACTTTGTATCAGGATAATAGAAACGCGAGGAGATATCGAAATTTTTTATTTTGACCATAACTTTTTTAATATTGCTATTAGAAAAAAACTGAGTGTATTTTTAAGATCTACATGTGATCCTCTATCCGTATGCAAATTTAAATAATTTTTTATGTTTTCAAAAAAATCGAAAGGGTATAGCCTTCCAAATTTTTTGACAAAAATTTTTTTTGTCTCAGATCTTGATGAAAATTGGAGTACATATAAAAGAAAGCACGAGCAATTAAGGGGTGAACTCAGTTGCTCCCTATCTATAAGGGTTAACTTTTTTTTGGTAATTCCTCAGTTAATAATGATCGAATTATTCCATAAATTCACGTAAAGGTAGAGCCGGACGGATAATTTAAAATGCCTTTTGCCGCTTGCCTCTATCTTGCGCCGTTTAGTAGTTATTCACATTTAAAAATAAGTCAAATACCTTGTCGCGTTCCTGCTATCCTCATACCAAAATTTTGTAGACAAAATTAGATCTTTTCGAATTTGGAACTTTGTATCAGGATAATAGAAACGCGAGGAGATATCGAAATTTTTTATTTTGACCATAACTTTTTTAATATTGCTATTAGAAAAAAACTGAGTGTATTTTTAAGATCTACATGTGACCCTCTATCCGTATGCAAATTTAAATAATTTTTTATGTTTTCAAAAAAATCGAAAGGGTATAGCCTTCCAAATTTTTTGACAAAAATTTTTTTTGTCTCAGATCTTGATGAAAATTGGAGTACGTATAAAGGAAAGCACGAGCAATTAAGGGGTGAACTCAGTTGCTCCCTATCTATAAGGGTTAACTTTTTTGGTAATTCCTCAGTTAATAATGATCGAATTATTCCATAAATTCACGTAAAGGTAGAGCCGGACGGATAATTTAAAATGCCTTCTGCCGCTTGAATCTATCTTGCGCCGTTTAGTAGTTATTTACATTTAAAAATAAGTCAAATACCTTGTCGCGTTTCTGCTATCCTCATACCAAAATTTTGTAGACAAAATTAGATCTTTTCGAATTTGGAACTTTGTATCAGGATAATAGAAACGCGAGGAGATATCGAATTTTTTTATTTTGACCATAACTTTTTTAATATTGCTATTAGAAAAAAACTGAGTGTATTTTTAAGATCTACATGTGACCCTCTATCCGTATGCAAATTTAAATAATTTTTAATGTTTTCAAAAAAAACGAAAGGGTATAGCCTTCCAAATTTTTTGACAAAAATTTTTTTTGTCTCAGATCTTGATGAAAATTGGAGTACGTATAAAGGAAAGCACGAGCAATTAAGGGGTGAACTCAGTTGCTCCCTATCTATAAGGGTTAACTTTTTTGGTAATTCCTCAGTTAATAATGATCGAATTATTTATTCCATAAATTCACGTAAAGGTAGAGCCGGACGGATAATTTAAAATGCCTTCTGCCGCTTGCCTCTATCTTGCGCCGTTTAGTAGTTATTTACTTTTAAAAATAAGTCAAATACCTTGTCGCGTTTCTGCTATCCTCATACCAAAATTTTGTAGACAAAATTAGATCTTTTCGAATTTGGAACTTTGTATCAGGATAATAGAAACGCGAGGAGATATCGAAATTTTTTATTTTGACCATAACTTTTTTAATATTGCTATTAGAAAAAAACTGAGTGTATTTTTAAGATCTACATGTGACCCTCTATCCGTATGCAAATTTAAATAATTTTTTATGTTTTCAAAAAAATCGAAAGGGTATAGCCTTCCAAATTTTTTGACAAAAATTTTTTTTGTCTCAGATCTTGATGAAAATTGGAGTACATATAAAAGAAAGCACGAGCAATTAAGGGGTGAACTCAGTTGCTCCCTATCTATAAGGGTTAACTTTTTTTTGGCAATTCCTCAGTTAATAATGATCGAATTATTCCATAAATTCACGTAAAGGTAGAGCCGGACGGATAATTTAAAATGCCTTTTGCCGCTTGCCTCTATCTTGCGCCGTTTAGTAGTTATTCACATTTAAAAATAAGTCAAATACCTTGTCGCGTTCCTGCTATCCTCATACCAAAATTTTGTAGACAAAATTAGATCTTTTCGAATTTGGAACTTTGTATCAGGATAATAGAAACGCGAGGAGATATCGAAATTTTTTATTTTGACCATAACTTTTTTAATATTGCTATTAGAAAAAAACTGAGTGTATTTTTAAGATCTACATGTGGCCCTCTATCCGTATGCAAATTTAAATAATTTTTTATGTTTTCAAAAAAATCGAAAGGGTATAGCCTTCCAAATTTTTTGACAAAAATTTTTTTTGTCTCAGATCTTGAAGAAAATTGGAGTACATATAAAAGAAAGCACGAGCAATTAAGGGGTGAACTCAGTTGCTCCCTATCTATAAGGGTTAACTTTTTTTTGGTAATTCCTCAGTTAATAATGATCGAATTATTCCATAAATTCACGTAAAGGTAGAGCCGGACGGATAATTTAAAATGCCTTTTGCCGCTTGCCTCTATCTTGCGCCGTTTAGTAGTTATTCATATTTAAAAATAAGTCAAATACCTTGTCGCGTTTCTGTTATCCTCATACCAAAATTTTGTAGACAAAATTAGATCTTTTCGAATTTGGAACTTTGTATCAGGATAATAGAAACGCGAGGAGATATCGAAATTTTTTATTTTTACCATAACTTTTTTAATATTGCTGTTAGAAAAAAACTGAGTGTATTTTTAGGATCTACATGTGACCCTCTATCCGTATGCAAATTTTAATAATTTTTTATGTTTTCAAAAAAATCGAAAGGGTGCCTTCCAAATTTTTTGACAAAAATTTTTTTTCTCCCAGATCTTGATGAAAATTGGGGTACGTATAAAGGAAAGCACGAGCAATTAAGGGGTGAACTCAGTTGCTCCCTATCTATAAGAGTTATCGAATTTATTTATAAATTTCCACAAACGTAGGGATGTACAGTTATATTAAATTCCTGGTTGCTGATCCTTTCTATCTGGCACCGTTTAGGAGTTATTCAGATTATTAAATTCGTCGATTTTACGTTACCCTTAATGGTAGTGACACCTAAAATTTTAATGTAACTTGATTTAGGAATTTAATATTCCCGTCATTTTTGAAATACCTCCTCGCTTTTGTGTTATCCTGTGATGCACTCTCTTTAACGCTCTCTGTTTGACGCTCTTTCTTGAACGCTCTTTATTACTCTCTATCTCTCTTTAAATATAAAATAGTGATTAAACAACAAGTGATAAAAAAACAATTGTTTACTTTATTTATGTTTATTAATTCAAACATTCGTACCTATTCGATATGGTAGTACAGATATGCACAGATTATTTACATAATATTTACATAATAATTACAAAATACAAACATTTCCTATATTGGATAAAAAATAAAATTAACGGGTGTTTTTCAATATCATTTCTTATAGACACAACCAAATTTATACAGATAATTTTTCTCTTAAAAATTGGCTTGTAAATAAATCAATGTTATTTTATTTTATAACAATATTGTTTTTAAATAGATCGGGGGCGATAAACCAAAGAAAAAATCGAATAATGGAATGGAATAGAATAATCCATAAAAAAAATGAAATAAAATAAAAAGAATAAAATTGAAAACAATTTAAAAATCGAATAGAAATATTGAATGATCCAATAATCGAATAAATAACCAAAAGCATAATCGAAATAATCATATTAATCTAAAAAATAATCGAAAGAAATATCGTATTAAATAATCAAATAAATAACCGAATGAAAAAACAAATAAATAATCGAATTGAAAAAACGAATAAATAAACGAATGAATAATTGAATGAATAACCGAATGAATAACCAATGAATAACCGAATGAATAATCGAATAAATAATCGAATGAATAACCGAATGAATAACACGGCCCCACAAAAAAAAGTGTTCAGACTTGCCGGTCGGATATATGTATTCCCATGTATTTTTCGACGCTGAATCCGATATCGAACTCAGAAATGGCTCTCCGAACGCAGAAGTGGCTCTCCGAACTCTAGAATCGGCCACAGGGGCCAAAAATGGCATCTATACGGCTTGAAAGGTGGAAGAGTCAAGATTGGTCCAAATCGAGTTTCTGAGGGTTCTCGAGGTCGCTGATTACGATTATGATGTTCAAATTGAACCATAGCCGACTTGGAGCTCAGGAATGTCGATGAACGTTATCTACGAGGACTATCGCAAAATTCACGCGGGTAAGGAGAGAAACTAGGTGCTCGGAGGTTTTTTGGGTTGCTGCATTGAAATTTAACATCGGCGAACACCCCCTAGACACCCGGTGCACTGAAACCGACACGTGGACGTCGTCTCCGGGAAGTTTCTTGCCAAGATTGACAAAAACAAGCCGAAAAACCTTATAGGGGTATTTTTTGGGGCTCTTGATCCATATTTCATGTCGAAAACGATCCCCGAACACCTAGTGCACCGAAACGTCGTCTCAGAGGGTTCTCCAAACACAATGCTAAAGACAAACCGAAAATCGTCATGGGCTTTATAGGCACGCGGAATCCAAATTCCATCACGAAAACGTACCTCCGGAGACTTGGTTTACCGGAACTCCAGCCTAAACTTCATTTGAGAGAGTTTTTCTCACACAATCGGGACTACTGTGTCTTATTAGAGATTCCCGTATATGGTATGTCCGTATGAGGAAGTAAAGTCGGGGACTCTATACTGTATCGTTCAACCCACTCTTTATATTTGACAATCGAGTGTAGAGGAATACATGGATAAAGGAAAGACGCATTAGAATCGGTGGATGGGACATTCGGGATCTTTTAGATACCGAGGAAAACTATCACATAGGAGTACTTCTTGAATTAAGGCCGTAACCGAGCGTGATGAAACCTCGATGTCACTCAATTTTCATGAGAATATCACTTGATTACTACGTCCCAAACACGACTTTCCGGCCCTTAAAGGGTCGTTTTCCAGGTCCCTAAGGGGGAATTCCAGTTGGCCATAAACTTTTCGAGCACAGTCTGAGTTCGTGAACTAGGATATAATTAAGGACATAAAAATACCACTGTAGCGATTGAAACGTCTGAAACACGATTTTTCGGCCCCTAAGGGGCAATTTTCCCGGTCCCAAACGGGAAATTACAGTTGACCATTAACTTTTCGAGCACAGTATTCATTCCAGAATTCAAAAGTACATAAAAATATTATTGATGCCACTGCAACGTCCGAAACATGATTTTCCGGCCCCTACCGGGCCATTTTTCTGGCCCCACTTTGACTTTAAAATGCACCTTCAACCACACCTCATCTCGGAATCCACCTTTCAGGTCATATAGAGGCCATTTTTGGCCCCTGGGGATAATTACAGACGTGGAGGGCCAATTCTGAGATCGGTAAGTCTGAACACTTTTTTTGTGGGGCTGTGTAATCGAATGAATAATCGAATAATCAAGTATTTTAATCGAAAACTAAGAAATAAAAACAGTGAAAAATCGCAACATTGAAAAATCGAAAAAAAAAACGAAATATCGAGAAATTAAAATTTAAAAGAGCGAAAATTTCGAATTTAGTCGAAAAATAAAAAAATCGTAAAATCGAAAAATAAGAAAGGAATGAATGAATTGAGTAATCTAATGAATAATTAAGTAATTTAATTGAAGACCGAAAAATCGAATAATGGAATTAAAAAATCGAGAATCGAATAATTGAGTAATTTAATCGAATTATCGAGTAATCTAATTGAATATTCGAATAATTTTCGACTAATCTAATCGAACAATAAAAAAATCGAAGGTTAAAAAACCGAGAAATCGAGATTCGAAAAATCGGAAAAACGAAAGGAATAATCGAGAAATCAAAAAAATCGAGTAATCTAATCGAATATTTAAAAAAATCAATATATCGAAAAATAAAATTGAAAAGTCGAAAATAGGAGAAATCGAAATTTGAAAACCGAAGTATTCGATTGGATCCCGGGCATCGTCCAAGACATCTAAATGCTCAAATCAACTAGGATGCTAAATATAGTTAAAAACTGGAACTGGGGGCTGGAACGGCAATCCAGAGGGCGGGTTCGAGTCTCGCACAGAGCAGTTTTTAACATTTTTTCAATTTTATTTAGTTTGTTATCGCATCCCGATCGCTTCAGTATTTCTTTCGGCAATTTAAATCGGCAAAATTTTTTTATTAAACCTTTTAGTTTATTCGTTTCAAAGAAAATACTTAAAGTTCCCAAACTATTTTCAGTTTTAAATTATAAACATTTTATAAATAATATTTTGATATGTTATTTTTATAAGAATAGTTCTAATTGTGTTACTGAATTTTGTTTCTATAGATATGTTTTTTTTTTATATTGCCTATTTTAGACTTTTGATATTGAGATAATATAATTGATACGTTTTTACTCAAATCCTGGTATATTTTTAATATTTGATAAAGATTTTAAAACCAGTAAAAAATATTTCAAAACGGCAGTTAGATTATCCAAAATTTAGTTTTTTATTGAATTCTGTCTATAATTATCCATCAATACAAAACGATAAGTAACAGTCCATATAGAATATGCTTAATATACAGGAAAATTCATCTTATTTTCTATCAGTACAGACTATTTGAAAAATACATTCATTTTATAAACAAATAAACAACACACAAGATTGTCCATTTATTTTGAAAATGTTATTATTTTAATCCATTGATTTACTTATTATTTAAGCCTTTTGTTTAATAGTATTATTAGTTAATATGTACAGTGTTAACAATTTTCAGTCTAAATATTCGCATAAACTAACAAACTCGATGGATTAATGGAAATTTTCTGTAGGAAAACTTTAAGTAATAACAAAATATCTTGTTTTTACAGTTTATTCCATAAAATAAAGTTATTGCTAACAAAGATATGTTAATTTTATCATCAAGTATTTCGATTTAGGTATATTTATTACAAGTAAATCGTGATACTATAAAAATTTGTAAAAATATCAAATACAACAGTTAATAACAAAGATATAGAAATTGTTGTTTTAGAATTTACAGTAGATCAGTAATATATATCACAAAAATCTAGTGTAATGGGTGGTTCTCGTAGCAATGTTTTTATAGTTTTACATAATTGGACATAATTGGCAAAAAAGGAAATAATAAGACACTCCACTCCACTTTCATCAATTCTATATATGTGCAATGTCAAAATATAATAAAGTTAATGCTTCTGATTTATCAGAACAAAATCGAAATTTTAAATTTCACAAATAAATTAAATCTATAATAATAAAAGAATTGGTGCTAGTAGTATTTTAATAGTAAACTTTGTAGGACAAAATAATATTAAAAGTTAAAATAGAAAAAAAAAAAATTAAAACCGGGGAAGTTAAGCTTATATCTTATTATTTATTATTATTCATTTAATTTGAAAAGAGTTAACGTGATTCAGCGTGAACTGTCATTTAGTTGTTATTTATAATAAAAAAAACATGCGCAGCAATCGAAAAGAAGCCAAAGAAGTGACATATTAGGACCTCGAGTTCTTTCAATATAGAGGACATCTTGATATGGAAAATCACCAGGAGTAATATTGTGTAGCAAAGTTTAATTTGTTAATGTCGAAATTTTATTTCGAAAGAAGAAGGAATTATAGAAGATTGGTTGCTGTTGCTCTTTCTTAAAATGGATGAAAATAGCAAGAAAAATAACGAAAGCAAAAAAATGAACAAATCAGAATTAGAAAGGACAAAAAATAAATTATTGATACAATTAAACAAGATAAAGAAGAACTAATGAAGTTAGACAAGATGGTAGACATAAACAGAAGAAGAGAAATTTATTAAAGAAGAAATATGTAAATTTAAAGAACAGTTCTGTTGTAAATTAGTTTATATTTTAAATAAATATTCAAACGTTTGGAGTTTCCGTAGCTATACACCTTTATGCATTCTTTCGAACGAATTTTATAAAAGCAAATAGGTATTTAAAAAACTGTTACTCTCTTTCTCTCTCTCAAGGGGATTAGAAATGTGTTTAAAAACAAATTACAAGTGGAACGAAGTAGATATGTAACGAACCAAAATGACAATGAATTTAAAATGAAGTTCTTTGTTTTCGACCAACGAAGTAATAGATAAAAGTTCGTTTCTAGCATTTTAAACAGTGCTTTACTCCATTGGCAGATTCTAAAAAGAACTGTAATAAAAAACATTAAGAAGTTCTTGCACAAAATAAAACTTTCCGATGTACTAAACTTTCAGGAACTTAAGAAGATGAGGTGAAACTTAAAACCAATTAAAGATTTAATTGCTTTTAATCTAGATGTGGTTTATTTGTATGTTTTTTACGAGATTGCTCATTGACCATCTAAATTGGGCTTTTTATTTGGATTTCGAAAACAGAAAAATGCTGGTTGCGAAAATTTTATTGTTTGTTAATTAGAATTCGAATGGAATAAAAGTTTTTCCAATTAACGGAAAAAATCAATTTAATTTTAATCGTTTCATTATTATTCACAGGGTTGTGAACAATCTAGAAGTCATTATATAAAAGAAAACACGTCAGAAGTGAAAATTTATAAAGAAAGAGAATAAATACCTTCAACGATTACTTCATACATAAAGAAAGAAGCCGAAATTGTCGACTACACGTCAAAACGTGTTGGAAAAGTAAAATAAAGAAATGTAATCGAGTTCATCGATGGCAGGGGACGTTGGAGAAGCTTTTGGAGACTTAAAGTCGAAGAAGTGATGTAGAACCAAAGTAGACGTTGTAAAAGCCTCTGGAGAATCAAAGAAGAAAAAAGATGGACCTAAGGAGTGACGTAGGACCATACAGGTCTTGTTTTAAGACGAATGAGTAAGGTAGAAACATCAGAAAAGAGAAGACAGAGAAGTTATGTGCAGTAGCATGACCTCAGTTTATATCTCCGTTAATATTGATTAAAATTTTATTTTTTGTTATAATTCAATAAAAGTATTAAGTATATAACAACAAGGAAATTGTTAGATGATAAAAAATTATGAGGGCAGTAGTAATATCGAAGACAGGTGAAAAAGTTTTGAAAATGAAGCAAGAAGTTACAATAGACAAACACTCTTTAGAATTTTATTTCATTTGTTACTAATTTTCTCTCCAAACATAAATAATTCTTAACTTGCCGTCAAGACTTTTTTTTAATTGTTTAAATCGTTTGTTTCAGAAATTAATTGTTTCCAATTATAGTTAATCGTTTCAGTTGTCTGTTTTATGTGAAATAAAGTTAGTATTGCTAATTTTTTTAAACCCTCGCCCACAATAATTAATATTTATTTTAAAGTGTCTACAGTATGTCTGAAAGTTACAGTTAGACACTCTTCCTAAATTCTTTTTTTTAAACTACAGAAAATTTCCATCTGTACATTCCTATTCGTGGACGGTAAACCAACCAGCATCAATACAATGAAATATTCATTACTAATCGATAAAAAATATATATAAAACAAAACACTTAAACGCAACTCTCTGGTAACCGATTGGCCATAAGTTTTTCTTTGATGGCCATCCCGTTGAGTTCAACGTCGGCTACGCTGTGAATTGTCGAACTGCCGTTGCCCAAATGCAAGTCCTTCGGTCGTGTTCCTCTGGGAAAGGTCCCGCTGACCATCGCTACGGGGTTGTTGTATTGGTGGTACTGCAAAATAAATTGAAATTAATATAGAACTTGAGTCGGGAATAAAATTTTCAATCATGTATGAGCGAAGCAAATAGTAATAATAATATAAAATGCCTTTATTTGCTTGTAATATACAATGCACATAAACATTATGAGGCGAAGTCTAGCTTGCGCTACTCAACTTAACCTTAACATAAATATAAACTTAAAATATCAAAAGGTTTCCATCATTTACAATACAGTGAGCATCATAAGTATTACCCCCCTATCTAACTCGTTACTGGAGTCTTGTTAGGAAAATCGCCGAGACACGTCGCTTCTTCATTTCTACAGTGTACATTTTTGTATAAATATCTTACCCTTAATTTCATCCCTTACTGGAGGGGAGCAACCCTTTCAAAAAAGGGGTTATTACAATATTTTCACACTAATAAGTTTTCCTTGAAATAAAATCAAATAGCATACAAAACATCAAACGATTTTTTACTTTTACTTATATCAATATTATTCTGCCATAAAATTCAAATACAAAATCATAATAAACTCTTTCTTTGTGAACTATGTTTTAAAAACCTTCATTTTAATGTATGAGAGAAAACAGAAAATACGTATTTTCGTTGAAAACCATATTGGCAATCACATGACGCCTTTGAAGATGTATTAAAGGAATTAACTATGCCCGATATGTATCATATATGAAAAATACGTATATTTTTTTACCTGTTCATTAGTTACCGGACTAATCCACTGCGGCGACGGAACATTGGATTGAGCGTAATTTTGTGCCTTTGAGATATTTCTCACTGGAACTGTTTGCGATCCAGTTAGAGAACCAATAATTGCTGTCCCACCGACACCTGCCTGTCTGTCATTTTCCCCGTCAGGAGAGCCTGAAAATTAATAAAAGATTAGTACTTTTACTGTATGGGTACATATATGTTATTATGCCACATCTTTATGTCCATTTAGATAGTTACTAGACTGAAGCGCAGCTTATTTAGATGCCCTACTCCTCTCCATTCATCATACATTCAATCATCGTCATTCATTCCACGTCGTCAATGGTTAACTGCTTAGTCAGCTAAAGCCTTGGTTTCTTTGAACACTTCGTCGCGGTGAGCGGACAGTCCGTCAACCGTCGCGTTTTGACGATTTTATCCAACCAGAGTATTTAAATGGGAATGGTTTTTTTGAATCCGCTTAGCTGAACAGGACGGCGTCATGCCGCTGATTTGTCGCAAAGAGTCAATTGATATCTGTTGAGTTTGATATCAGCGGAAT
Source organism: Psylliodes chrysocephalus (assembly GCA_927349885.1). Taxonomy (NCBI): domain Eukaryota; kingdom Metazoa; phylum Arthropoda; class Insecta; order Coleoptera; family Chrysomelidae; genus Psylliodes; species Psylliodes chrysocephalus. Next base: position 9,059,423 of record OV651823.1, on the reverse strand, counting down.
CGTCGGCGTGTGCGGAGACTATATTGTTATTAATTTTAAAACAATGAGTAACAAATTCACACATACAGATGACATCATGACTTTATTTTTAGGTTTCTTGTAAATTATGTCCTTTATAAAACTCAACACGAATTCAAAAAGATCTGTAGAAAGTCTAAAATACTCCCTAAATTTGGTTTCATTTCCAAAAAGCCTCCGCTGCACAGTGATATTAAAGGCATCTTCTGTATCGCGACAGAAAAACAACTCATTCACTGGCTTATTGGAAACTTTGACGGTTGCAATTGCCAGTTCCTCTTGTTCTTCCTCTTCCAATAATAATAACAACGCAAACAATTTATTTGCAACCATTTTAGTACCTTTCGTTTACATTCATAATACATAAACAGCACGTACAGACATAGAGAAAGTATCATTTTCTATATTTTTTAACAAACCACCTCGGGCGAAAATTGCTGTCCTCAGCGGTCGACGGACTGTCCGCTCACCGCGACGGAGTGTTCAAAGAAACCAAGGCTTAAGTTGGTAGAACGCCCAGTCGTTACACATCCACGACGTAACCTTAAGTGACTCAAGAGATTCTTAAGTTGTAACATTTTAAAATAGTATTCGATAGGGAAATTTCATGAAGTGGGAGTAAAGTAAGCAGACGATATCGACATCAGGTCTTAAAACTTCATTTTCCGATATTATCTTAAAATATTTACTAGCGTCTGGCTGTGCACGACGGTGAGTAAAAAATGTCGTTATAATAAATATCTCAGTAGAAATTATATTTCTACCTGTTGTTAGTTATAAGTTTTTTTTTGTATATTTATATATTTATACTCCTTTAGTTTTTTTTTCGATAATTGTATTTTCACTAAATAAAATTGTAAAGAGACCTAACTAAATATTTATTTTTTATAAGTGATTTACTATACTTTACTTTATTATACTAAAAACATATTAAAAATATATTATTTAGTAACTTACATAACTAGTTTCTACATAATTATTTATATTAGAAAATTAAATAATTTACCTCGAACAAAATATACTAACTCATATTAATAGTCAAATTACTTATTTTTTAAATTTTTTCATTGTTTATTTAAATTCTTTGTTAAAAATTATGTAGAAATGGCTTCATACTTTATCTAAATATCTTCTTGTAAAAAAAGGCTACGCAATTTTAGAAAACGCGCTTTACTGAAAAGTTACTAAATCATAGTTACTAGGTTCTGTCAAAGTACGGCAGATCAGAATTACAGAAGTGGCTAATTTTAATATTAGAGATATAAATTTATAGTTGGTACCAGCTTAGGTTCAATATTTATTTGTTTCTTAGAATTTTCATAAAATTACTGAATAAACTAATTCATTTTTATATGTTGAATCTTATTTTTTAAAGGTTACAACAATTTTCTTTTACCTAAATGTTATATAAGTTTTAATTAATTTCCTTTTGATAAAGCTAGAGTTTATAATTCTCACTAGCTTTCTAAAAATAAAAAAGAGAATTATTGGCGCTCCAACGTGTCAACCTATAACAAAGTGATATATTACAAGGATCTGCTCTTTGTCCGTTGTTGTTAATTGTGTACGCAAACGGTCCCTTCGTCCTTAATATATTTTTTACATTTTCGAGCAAAATAATCTACTCTATAACCTACAGCATACCATAACACTGACAATATTCGCCAAAAAGCCCTTTAAACCATTGTGTAAACTGGTCCTATTCTGGAATATCCACGTTTTGTATGGTGACTAGACATTGTGTTTGACAAATAAAGCTGAAATGTGTCAAATTTTTTCTCTAAATTTCAGAACTTACCGTATTTGGCAGGAATTACATCTGGATCCCTCTCATCCATGTCTCTGGGAGACGCGCTTCTCAGCAAGGGTTTCGTAGAAGATACAGTATTTTGGTGATGCGTTGGACCAACAGAAACTTTTTGTTCTAACGCGGCACCGTTCGTTGTGTTTTGAGATTTTCTAATCCTGACGATGATAAGGAAGATTACTATGATTATTGTTAACGTTGCTCCTATTAGAATACCCAATATTGGTGAAATTGAAAGATCTCCATCTTGAGCTTGAAATAAATATAAAATGCTTTAGCAACAACATGGATTGAGAAGTTGGAAAATGGCAACATAAATAAACTTTAGAGGATTTTCCAAACGGTAAAAACTTACAATAATCATTTCAAATAAAGAAATTAAAAATAATTTCAACGACTTTGGAGAAAGTTGTGATTATTTATACTAATTCATACCATACGAATGTTGCTTTATTATATTGAAATGCTGATTGTTGTTCGAGAAATTTAACACATTAAAATTTGGAACTGAAGATAAGTTACAATAAAAAAGTTAATAATATATCTCAGCATAAAATTAAATCAAAATTTTTGCATCTACTAGATTTAACATTATTAACAATAACACTTATAACAATAGTATGGATTATATCTATTGTATCCCGTTGAAAATTTAAATGTGAAACCGGTAAAAAATTCGATCTATATCAATTTAACCGGGCATGCATACGTCAAATTGAAGGCCAGCAACTATAAATCATCCACTAGATCCGACAAAGTGAAAAACTAAACCCCTGAAGATTTCCCAAACACCGCCCATCGTTATATCGATTGCCGCTAGAAACCACAATTGTAGTATTGAATACTGAATTTGATACAGAAGAGAAGACGTCCTTTCACGCCCTATGAACTTAAAGGGAAACAGTGGCGCGACTATAATTTGATTATGGGAAGAACGGTATAATAGACGAAATATTAGAATTATTATATTAAATAGTACGAAATCGACGGTATGTATTTTTTGTATCACCAACTGATTGATTTTGATTTTTCTCTATAAGATCTTGTTTTCATACAATTTACCATTGACCACAAATTAACGGCTAATCGCACTTAACCACAAATTAATAAAAATATTAAAATGAATCGAAGAAGAGTGATTTCTACATCAAAAATTAAAAAAATAATAGCAATTAGCCAGAGAAGAAATTTTCCATTAGTTCTCGGATGCGAAGACATAGCGCACAGCTTCACATGGGACAGTAACGACATCACTCAAAGACATGAGCAACTTCTAGAATAAATTTTAAATAAGAACTTAAAAATTTTAAAAATTATACTGAAAATTCCACACCTGTAATTTTGAACCAATCAAAATACGTGTTTTTGACAGATCACCATGGCAACGGAGGTATTTTAGTTGAAATTTTTTTCTCGTGGGGTATCCAACAGCGAATTATACTGGAAATTTTTTGACGTTTATAATAACAGACAATTTTTGACAGACTGGTTTTTATTTGTTCACATAATAGGTTTAGTTTTGATACATTTTAGTTACAATGCTAAGGTGTTTTCTATATTCTTCGGCCACTTCTTTTCTTCTTAATGGCGAAAATGCAGGACTTTGGATGCTTTGAATTATGTGTCTATGTCTAATAAAATATATAAAATATTTAGACACTAATTTATTCACCTTTTTCCCATTCAGCACTTTGAATTTTGCGTAGTTTAGGTGCAAATATTCGTGGACAATTCGGAACAAATTTTCGTTTTTCAAGTTGGAGCCACAATCCTCTATTAATCCGAGTAAGTCATGGTGCAATGATTGATCATTACATCAGACAATTTCACGCATATTTTGCATAGCGTATGATTTTCAAATCGATTCATTTTTAAACAAATAGGTAATTTTGTTGGTTTTACTTGCTGTGCAATATTCTTTATCGCAACAAAACGCGAGTTATTTAATGTTTTGAACTGTCAAAATACAATGATCACAGCCTCCTACGATTGATGCTTGCTGACGCTGGTTATGAATTTCATACCATTTTAAAGCGCTCATAACGCATGTTAATAAAAACGCAGAAAAACAATTTTCTACCACTTGTAGTTATTCAAAACTTACGTAAAATTAAAGAATATACTATTTTCTATTTTCTAATGGTATTCCCATGCAACTACAATGAGTAGAAGTAAGCAATTTGAAGGCCTAAATAATTGCAGCGAAACATTTTTTTACGTCGGGCCGCTTGACAACTTCAAAACTGAAATTATATTCGAGGTTAGGGTATCACTTAGTTACCATGACAACTCAACAATCACTGGTGACTTGGAGAAAATAATTTGCATTGTTGAGAAACGAAAAATAAATTTTAAAAATATTTAATTTTCAACCATAATTCGGCGTGGAATTTTCTTACCGAATACCACGCGAGGTCAAATTAATATCAGGAAATTTTTTCTCGCTCATGAATATTTTTAGAAAATTTCCCTCGTCTGCGACTCGGGAAATTTTCAAAATATTCATGAGCTCGAAAAAATTTCTGGAAATAATTTGACCTCTAGTGGTATTACTAGTGAAAATCAATCCCACAAAAAATTTTAATTATTAAATTAAATAAGCACTTTACTGTGCACAACGTTTGGAGTACTCCTACATTTGTAATAAGGGCAAGAAATGGGGCATTATCGCATTAGAATTAAATATTTACGAGGATGGGATGAAAAGTTTCCGGCCTAACATAGAACGCAACACAATAGTGACTGAATAAGAATTTATTTTTCTACAGAGTCCCCTTGTAGGGTAATACATTTGACCCAACGATGTTCAAGCGATTTAATACCGTCACTGTAGTCTGATTTATCCAACTCGTCAAAATAGGCGTTTGTGGCTGCAATTACTTCTATATCCGTGGAAAATTTGCCAGCAACAGGAAAGCAAATCGGGCCTACTATAGGTTAGGCCGCAAACTTTTTATCCTATCCTCGTAATTATAAACTGGAGAGTAACAAGTGAACCAACTATATCTTGTTGTTGGAAATATATACAACATATTTTATTAATATTTCAGACTAGTCCCGCCCTAAAAGCCAAACTAATCAATTAATTGATAATTAAATAATCAACTCTCAAAATAATTCAATTTAATAAGAATCATATTTATAATTCAAATAAAACAGGAATAAACAGCGAGTCGGCCCTGCATCCATGATACCTCAGCAATCTCGTACGTACAAACAATAAAATAAATTTAAATAAATATATAACATAAAAAAAACTGACGCAAGCTTTCTGTTTTTGTTGGTGGTAGCGGTTAGCCCGCCGCGCGCCGCGACTAAAATGTGAATTACTTTCTAATGCAATATGAGGCAGTTATGCCATTAAATGTACAACTTAAGACTACATCATACAATGGAGTTTAAGTGAATAATTTTCTGAGCAAGTGACACGTTGCTACTTATAAACTTGGCTTTTGCATTAAAAATTTTTTGGGATATACTGTATAATGGATTAACTAAGATGCCTGGATACACATTGCCATTAATGACATGCACAAAGAGCAATTCTATATAAAGTGTAAACCAAAAAGTTTTATATCCAGGGGAAAACATTTTATTTTACATTATACAAATAAATGATTTCCATATAATTTTCTTTAACACTTGAAAACCCATAATAACATAATAAATAACAACGATGCTTAGATACACATTGCTGTTGATGACGTGCTCGAAAAGCCCGTCGCAAACCTATATAAAATGTATACCTAAAAGTTTTATATACATGAGAAAAACAATGATTCCCATAAAATTTTCTGTAACACTTGAAAACCCACAATAACATATAAATAAACATATTTGGACACGTTGCTGTTACCGACATACAAGATACAATATTTTTTTAGGTTTATTAAACTTTTTGGGATCCACTGTATATTCGATTGCGACGTGCTCTTCGAGCACGTCGTTAACAGCAATGTATATTTAGGCATCGTTATTAAAGAAGAAAGTTTTATACACATGAGAACAAAATTGTATCACATTTCATAAAAAAAAATGATTTCCATAAAATTTTCTGTAAACCCATAAATAATATAAATAACAACGATTCTTGGATACACATTGTGCTCTTTGAGCACGTCGCAATTCTATATAAAATGTATATTATAGTTTTATATACATGAGAAGAAAAAATGATTTTCATAAAATTTTCTGTAACATTTGAAAACCTATATTAATATAATAAATAATAACGATATTTGGACACGTTGCTGTTAACGACATACAAGATACAATGTTTTCTTATGTGTATTAAACTTTTTGGTATCCACACTGTATATTGGATTGCGACGTGCTCTTCGAGCACGTCGTTAACAGCATCTTGTTAAAGAAGATTAAACTCATGAGAAAAAAATGTATCTCACATTTCATTAAAAAATTATTTCTATAAAATTTTCTGTAAACCCATAAACACATAATATAAAAAACAACAATTCTTGGATACACATTGCTGTTAACGACGTGCTCTTTTGAGCACGTCGCAATCTTATATAAAGTGTATACTACAGTTTTATATACATAAAAAAAACTGTACCTATCTAACTATAATTGTATGAAATTATTACCGTCAATAGTCATATACTCAACAAAGACAACTGCCTATTATTTTACTTGATTTTTTTAAATAAAAAGATGCGCTAATATATCAAATAACAGGTTCAAACAGAGATTTTCCGAAGCATATTTTCATTCACAATAACAGAAATTCTTGTTTATCTACTGTGCAAACTAGCTTTGACAGCTTTTATATTCTTTCGCAGATCCTTTGATATTATAACAATGCGACTCAAATTCTCTTGAATATTCGTAAAACGGGAGTCTTGTATATGACATGCAATTTATCCATACAATCAACATGTTCATTTATGCTTGACACGCAAGACGCGTTGTACTTAAATCATAAATAAAAGGCAATTAGCGGGAATATAAAAAGTGAATATACGTCTATTTATAATATTATATAGGGTGACAATTTAAAAATTTATAACGGTTGTAACTCATGAAATAGAGGATATTAGAAAATTATTACGTTACATATTCAGACTGTAGAAGAATAGTTAAAGGGATACCTCAAGGAAGTGTACTTGGACCTCTGCTCTTTTTAATTTTTACTTTTGATTTGCCAAGATGCCTCACTTACATGAACTATCATTTGTATGCAAATGATTTACAACTTTATATGGGAATCCAAAATATTAATATAGAAAATGATATTGATCACATTCACGAGGATTTGTTGACTGTACATGAATGGTGTGTTAATCATGGTCCTAAATTCAATCCTAGAAAGTCAAGTGCCATTTGTATAGGTCCAGAGTTTAAGGGCACGTCTATCGCTAGTTTTGAACTGTCTTTAGAACAAGAGAAAATCATTACATGTGCTAAAAATTTAAGACTTATTATGAATGGCAATTTGAATTTTAATGAACATGTTAAAATTTAGTAAGCGTTTCATACTTAAAATTAAAATCAATTAATCATTTGAAGTTTCTCTTGAGCGAAAACAATAAATTAAAACTCATTAAAGTTCTTATATATCCTCACATTGATTACTATTCTATAGTTTATTACTAGTTTATTACTAGTTTAGTTTATTACTAGTTTATTACTAGTTTAGTTTATTACTAGTAAATATAACCCAGAGAAACTTCAGAAGATTCAAAATTCCTGAATGAGATTCACTTGTAATATTCCATATATAGATCATGTTTCTCCATACACTCCCCTAAAATGTTCTGTAACACTTGAAAACCCATAATAACATAATAAATAACAACAATGCTTGGATACACATTGCTGTTAACGACTTGCTTGAAGAGCACGTCGCAATCTGTTATACAGTGTATATGAAAAAGTTTTGTACACGAGAAAAAATGGTATCTTACATTAGACAAAAAAATTAGCAGGCATCTTATTTATTATGGGTTTCCAGGTTTCCAAATTTTTTTTTTGGAAAATGTAAGATACACTTGTTTTTCCTTTTTGGTTTACTGTATTAAAGATTGCGATGTGCTCGAAGAGCACGTCGTTAACAGCAATGTGTATCCAGACATCGTTGTTATTTATGATGTTATAGGTTTCTTAATGTAACAGAAAATTTTATGGGAATTTTTCTCATGTGTATAAATTTTTTGGTATACACTGTATGAAATATTGCGACGTGTTTTTTCAGCACGTGGTTAACAGTAATGTGTATTCAGGCATTGTTGTTATTTATTATGTTGTGTAACAGAAACTTTTATCAGAATAGTTTTTTGTGAAATATGGATACAATTTTTTCTCATTTGTATAAAACTTTTTAGTATACACACTGTATTAACAGAAATATGTATCCAGGCATCGCTGTTATGTATTTGGTTATTATGGGTCTTCAAATGTTACAGAAAATTTAATGGAAATAATTTTTTTTTTGTGAAAAGATACATCTTTTCCTCACGTATATAAATCTTTATGATTTACATTTTATGTAGGGTTGCGACGTGCTCTTCGAGCACGTCGTTAACAGTGTTGTGGATCCAGGGATCATTGTTAACGACGTGCTCGAAGAGCACGTCGCAATCCATTTTACAGTACATCCCAAAGAGTTTTATACACATGAGTCAAGTTTTATCTTGCAATTCACAAAAAAATTTCACTATAGAACAACACACAAATAAATCATAAATTTGAAACCTATTTATTTATAAATTTTAAGAAAATAAAATAAAAAAAATTAACAGTTTAATTAATGTTCTCCGATTGAGGGTATTTTTTTTTTCAGATTTATTTTATATGTTATAAAAAACTCATAAATTCAAACCTATCTTAAAAACCTCTAAATTATTTTCAGTATTTTGTGGACTAGTATCAGTGATAATCGTATGGGTTTATAGTCCTATCTGGTATTCCTCAAGGAAAACATTTGTGACTATTTTTATTCAACGTAATCATAAACGATGTTCAAGAATGCTTTAAAAGAATAAAATTATTGTGCTACGCCGACAACTTAAAAGTTTTTATGAAGAATGGGTTTCTTAAGGATTGCCGTAATATTAGATTAGATTAGATTAGGAGCTGGACGTTAATTGTCCTTGTTCACTGCGACCTTTTCAGATCTATTGTGGGACTCCGCTTGTTCTAAAGTATGTCGTCTAGCCTGGTCTTTTTTACTTTCCTATCTGTATACAGATATAAGGAAAGTATAGGAATCATGATTTTTTTCGACCTCGAGTTTTCGACGGATTTTTACGTTTTGAGGTCCCCTGAATCCGTTTTGACTATTTTCGCGATGATGTCTGTGTGTGTGTGTGTGTGTGTGTGTGTGTGTGTGTCTGTATGTGTGTGTGTGTCTGTCTGTGTGTGTGTGTGTGTGTGTGTGTGTGTGTCTGTATAACGCATAACTCATGAACCGATACACAGAAAAACACCAAATTTTAAACTTAAGCTTTGTTTCAGCGTCCAATGAGCTGATTAGATTTTGGGCAGAGTCGGAACATCTGGGGGGTACTTTATAGGTGGTCATTTTTATATTTTATGGAATATATCTGTTATTTACGTTTGGAGAAGAAAATTCTTCAAATAAAAGTTACTTCTAATATAATTATCTATAATTTTTGTTTTATGCAAAATTTTCCTAAAATGGCCCGTATTCGAGAAATTTGACAAAATGTAAAAAAAATAATTTTTTATAAAAATTGTTCAAATAAAAGTTGTTTGTAATATAATTTTCTATAATTTTTGTCCTATACATAATTTCTCTAAAATGGACCGTATTCGAGATATTTGAGAAAATGTGTAAATTTCGAAATTTGAAGAAAACTCAAAAACGGATAAAGGAAAAAACATTAAATTTTAAACTTAAGGTTTATTTCGGCCTGACGTGAAATGATTAGATTTTGGACAAAGTCGGAACATCTGGGGGGGTACTTTATGGGAGGCCGTTTTTATATTTTATGGAATATATCTGTTATTTATGTTTGGAGAAGAAAATTGTTCAAATAAAAGTTACTTCTAATATTATTATCTATAATTTTTGTTCTATGTCAAAATTTCCTGAAATGGTCCGTATTCGAGAAATTTGACAAAATGTGCAAAATTCTGATTTTTATGAAAATTGTTGAACTAAAAGTTGTTTGCGATATCGATTTCTATAATTTTTGTTTATATATGATTTTTCTAAAATGGACCGTAATGAAAAATTGCTAAATTTAAATTTTTCTGTATTTTCGTTTTCAATGAATATCTATAGAAAAATGTTTCGAGGTAGATGTATGTGGAAAATGTATATATTTAGTTTATCCTCTAAACATTTATAGAGATGCTGCAATAGGTTGTACAAAATAACCGGAAAATGCCTATAATAACTAGATAGGAAAGTCATGTGTTGGACACATCAGATTTTTTATTTGACTTAGAAGCTTTGACAGTGGCTCCCGCATGTAGTTGCATGCATTATACAAATTGATTTAAATTATTTATTTCAGTGTTGCACAACAAATGATGTACTAAACCCTATTAATTTCGTTTAACTAAGTCTTGAATCTATATCATTGACAATTCTTGTATATTTAAGTCAGTAAACAAGTCACTGCAAATGATAGTAACAGCTGATTTTAGAAATCTTCAAGTTGAGACTCATTTACAGTTTTTTTGTTAGATCACTCATTTGATACTTTTTCTCTATGTGGAATTCGTTTTGCACATTTTAAAACCATAAAGTTGAACTGTTATTTCAAATAACTTAGTGAGGACAGTATGGTCCAGTCTTCTGTACAGTCAGTCGCAGTTTGGAGATAATATAGTTCAGTCTTGTGGACAGTATGGTGTAGTTTGAAATACGTATGGAGTAGTTTGTGGACAGTATGGTTCAGTTGTGTGGACAGTATGGCGAAGTTTGTGTACAGTATGGTTTAGTCTTGTTGGCAGTATGGTTTAATCTTATGAACAGTGTAGTACAGTTTGTGGATAGTATGGTTAAGATTTAAATATTGTATGGTTATGTATTTTGGTCTGTATAATTTTTCTCGATAACTTATTTTAAAACAGATAAAGTTATAATTACATAACTAGTGACAGTCAAAATGTATGTTTTTATAGCTGACATTTTGACATAGAACTAATGATTTACTTTAAATTGTTATGCAACCTACTCTCAGAAAGACATCACTGTCACACATAAGTGTTATATAACTGTGTTTACTGACATAAAACATTATATTTAAAAATCTATTTAAAAAAGAAGATAATAACGTATTAATACTTTTCTCTAAATTTAATTACAACCCCCATTATTCGCACACCACTGAGAGCGAAAGAGGTGCGGTTGGCTTCGGCTTGGAGAACAATTACACAGTTCAGTCTTATCGTGGATAGTCCATTATATTCCCGATTCCATTCAATTTCGATCGTTGTCACAATCATTCCAATACAATCCAAGATGGATGGCCCCGGCAACGATTTACTGCCTGCCCTGCCCTTTTATGCAAACATCCTGCCGATGTTCCGCAAGATATGACGAGGTGCAAAAAAAATCATAATGGACTTAATCTTAACCTGTACCGGAATTTGATAGATTGCCGAAAACAATTTTTTTAATGCGTTAGTAAGTTAAGAAAACATTTATTTGTGGTGTGGTCTAATCAATAATCATACTATTTTTTGGATCGTAATTCAAATCAGTAACATTATTTATTGGAGAAAGTGTTCGATGATATACTGTTCCCTTGTTAGATCCTATATTGAATACTGTTTTACATATAAAATTGAACAAGTACAAATAAAGTTCAACAGATATATTTTATTAATTATTATGTATATCTTTTATTATTTTTGCTGTTCTTATCTTAATTTAACTTATTTTTATTGTAAATTAATTCAAACAACTTATTGTGGATCGTGAAGTACAGTCTAGTGGACAGACTGACTCAATTTGTGAACAGTATGGTGCAGTTTGAGAACAGTATGGTTCAGTCTTGTGAAAATTATAGTACAGTTTGTCGTGTCAGTTATTAAGTTTAAAATCGGCTTAAGAATAATTTTATTATTTATAAATATATATCATAATATTGTAATTAATTATTGTTAACGAAGAACTATGGAATTAAGTAGGTTGCCTGTATTGACACCTAAACAATATGAAGTAATTTGTTTTAATTCGATAGACTGCAAGGTTCAATGACAGAACGAAGGTAATGTAATACATACTTTGGATTAAAATAAAAACAAGTTATAGATTCGATTCGACTTTGGTTTTCATTACAATATGTCCTAACAAGTATGGCGCAGTTTGTAGACAGTAAGGTTCAGTTTTGTGGACAGTATGGTAATTTAAATCAGTTCCGATATATACATTTATTTGAGGATGAATTCGATAAGGTACTCTTACAGACAAGAAATCTTCAATATTTTATGCAAGACGATTGGGTGCATACAATGCTAGGAGGATTGCAGATTATCTTGATCAATAATTTATAGAGGTAATTGGTAATTTTGTAAAATATAAGATACAATTTTTTCTCATGTGTATAAAACTTTTTGATAAACACTGTATGATAAATTGTGACGTACTCTTCGAGCACGTTATTAACAGCAATGTGTATCCAAGCAACGTTGTTATTTATTAGATGATTATGGGTTTTGAAGTGTTACAAACCACTTTATGGGAATAATTTTTTTGTAAAATATAAGATACAATTTTTTCTCATGTGCATAAAACTTTTTGATATACACTGTATGATAGATTGAGACGTGCTCTTCGAGCAAGTCGTTAGCAGCAATGTGTATCCAAGCATCGTTGTTATTTCCAAGTGTTACAGAAAACTTTATGACATTTTTTTTTGTGAAATGTATGATAGAATTTTTCTTGTGTATATAAAACTTTTTGGTAAAAAACTTTATGTAGTATTGCGACGTGCTTTTTGGAAACTTATTTTTATTGTGTATTAATTTAAAAAAACTTATTGCGGATCGTATGATCCAGTTTTGTAAACAATTTGGCGCAGCGTGTGGACATTATAGTTCAGTTTTGTGAACAGTATGGTTTAGTCTTCTAAAGTAGTATGGCTTAGTCTTGTGGACAGTACGGTAAAGTTTGTGGATAGTATGGTTTAGAATTGTGGACAATATGGCCCGAAAAAAATAGGACAAGGAATTGTATTTAGTCAATAAAATATTGTTTTATTGAGGTATTTTCCAAAAGAACTAATACATGATAAACATATTCCTTTTTTAAACATCAGTGATAACTACAAGTTATCTTTGACCTGTCTAAACCATATACGCAAATTACACGCGGCCCATACTGTATACAACAAATAAACAAAATTAAAAATGTTGGCATGTTAATTTCAAAGGTTATCCAGTCCAGTTTTCCTGGAAAACCTTCTATTTTCAATAAAACGTAGAACGTAAAACCCGATATAAGTTAAGATAACATTTGTAATTCAGGAGCCATCTCCAACTTCGATATCCATCAGGCCAAGACGTCATAAAAACTAATTTAATCACGAATCCAAGGGGCAGTAACGGCTTAAAATGGGTCATTAATAAAACCGACGGACTTTAAATATTCCAGAATTCGGGATAACAATGGCCGAAGAATTTCCAGTGATAATGGAATGCGCGCCGTGAGGCGAGCTGAAAATGTTTCATTATCAACCCTCGAAGGGTTGAATGTGATCGAAAATAATTCTAGCAAAAAGTGAACGGATTGGAGACTTAGAAGAAAATTAAATAACCACAGGGAACGGTATTGACAACGAAATTAATTATATTTTTTCCCGGTTTTCTTTTTAAATATGTCACAATCAATTTACAATTAAATACCGATGTTTCTTGAATGCCTCGAACAGAAATTCAATTTGAAAATGTAAAAGGAATTTATATAAAAGGTTCTCTTTTTCACTCGGCCTCAAAAATACTTCGTTTTTAAAACTTATTACTTTATTTTTTGTAGGTTGATGGTATATACTGAATTCAATAATAAAAAATATTTTATGCTTTATGATATTTGAGAAAAAATTTCTAATTGGTTCATATCACAGCCATTCACTAAAATATTACAAGCTATTTAAAAATATAGAGTGTTTAATGCATATGATTAATTTAAGATACTTTACATAGTATATTTATATGTATGATAGACTATTAAAGAATAGTTTAGGGAGTTCTTCATTTAATGGTCCTTCTAATATTGTTTGAGAGAACGTATATTATAATAAATTATAAGTTTATCAATGATATAGTCTGTAAAAATGAAGAATAATAATGAAAAAATGATTTGGACTAAAACACTCTAAACAAAGATGTAATTAAAATAAATGCATAAACATTAAAGCAACTACACCATAAAAAACTATTTCCATTGCATTTATCAAAAGCAAACGAGCCGTTACGCTGAAAATTCGCATAGATACTATCGAGTTTAATCTAAAATCAATCCTGCATAGGTAATTTCGTTCAATGATTGCGATGGAACACTCGACCTCTACCGATAAACTCGGGATATATTAGATTTACGGAAAGTAATGGAACATCCATTAAAAAAAAAAACGCGCAAAAACCGTTCGTTCGCACGCAAATACACACTCGTTTTTTAAGAGTAATGCTGAAGCGACATCGGGTGGAATAAATCGCTCAAAATCAGAAAAAAATAGGAATGTTTATGTCTCTATTATAAATGATTAAAAGTAAATCAGCAACGGTTCATTTTTGATTCTGTCACTACTGTTAAACCACAGAAATTCAAAATGCTATTGTAAGATCGATTTGCAGATACAGTCTCGCAGCAATCTCAAACAGCTCTAAAGATAGTGAACAACTGGTGCAAAAAAGGAAGAATTGTACCATTTACCTACAGGACCAAAACCATTAGTCCTAAACAACATGAGTATTCTATTTGCCTACCAAGCTACAATATCTCCTGTAAGCTGTAGAAGAATATGCAGGAAAAAGTGGGGTTCAAATCTCCAAATGAATATATGCAAAGATGATAGCCATGACAACCACCCATGGTGTAGTGGCGTAAGTAACCAAAACTGCGCAGACAAGTGTTATAGACACTAACTTACTGGACATTAGATAGAGAATCGCATTTCCAAATAGTCAACTTTAGTCTGTTTAACGAGTCTGGGCTTCCAGGAGATTTACATTAACGTTCTAGGAAGTTTTTTGTGGATTGAGGGATACCCTTTATCTGCTACACCAGAGATTATTAGTTCTGTAGATTCGAGTACATAGTTGATCAGAAATTTTAGCTACCATTAAAGCAATATGATCGGTAGAGAGAAGACATTTGGACGATGCGAAGTTTGAAGGTGAAAGAACTACTTTAACTATGACAGTTCTATCAGTGAGGTACTAGTATTGAATTAGCAATATTGAGGGGAAGACCTATGTTCATAAGTTTTTTTGACTAATCCAGCATGCCAGACTAAGTCTAAGGCTTTTTGAACTACGAGTAGAACAGCTAAAAAGATTTAGAGAGAGAATTTACTGCTGTAATAACAGGTAGATTAGGTTTTGAATGGATTGACGAGATCTGAAACCGTGTTTAGATTGAAGAACTTTGTTTCGTTTTTCAAATAACTGTTTTGATATGTCGAGAAGAGTATTTCGTCTACGCCATTGAAGATGGCTGCCGCAGTTGCAGCTAAAACGTTTGGTAGTAATGATGTTGGCGGATTTCTAGGTAGGATAATGAGAACCAAACGTCCAGGTGTAGGGCAAATATGAGAAACATGGTTACAAGAAGATGTTATGGCGTTCTTTTGTGCAAGAAATCGGGCCCAGAGGCCGTATTAGATATCCTGAAAGGTTTTTTAATATCCAATGGTGAGAATGGATCGTGTCTGATGGACATTCAGTTCGGTCTCGTGTCGAAAACGGTCGTCAAAGTAGGGAATATCAGGGGTTCTGAATATGGATTCAAAATATGTCTTGTGAGTTAAGGTTTTAGATTTTTGACCAGTGATGATTCAGAATTTGTCCCAAAACATAGAATCATTTGTATGATTCAAATATGTAAGTTTATTTGGAGGGCGTTGAGATGGTTCCTTTCGGTTTCGATGAAATGATCATAGGTACAGACAAAAGAGACATTGAATAGGCATTTAAGACATTAGAGACATGAAGGTAAATTTATAAACTTGAAGTTTCCGCCGCCGATGCCGTTTGTTTGACGTACAATTGCCGTTGAACTTAGAACAGATAAAATATAGGTGCGCAAATATAAAAGTAAGCTTTTTAATTTCCAACGAACACTGCAACTGGGATCGGTAACTTTAACTTCAAGTTTATAAATCAGCCTTTAAAGATTGATATCTCTAAGACTTAGTCTTCCTCATTAAAAGAGAATGTTATTATTCAAACTTGACTTCTTGTGATCGTAAAGGGTTATATAAATACATCAAAATGGAAGAATCAAACCTAATGGAGATTTCTAATGAAACTGTCTAGTGAATAAAGAGATTTAGGATGAATTAGGGCAAGGCCTTTTGTGAAGTATTGACGGAAGTAATTGGGGCTGAAATTTCTACAGCGTAGGTAATGCTGGTAACCAGGGAATCAATGTCACGTGGGGAGCGGAACGAGTAGTTTTGGAACGTTTGCAGAGATAGTTTTCTGAAATAATGGCCAATCTACTGTTTTGAGATTTCGAAAGGTGTATATCGTAGATGTTAGTGGAGTTGGATGAAAAATAAATGTATCAGAAGTAATTGTCTCTCCAATGAAGCATTTATCAGCTACCAGTCCAGTAAATGAATCTGTCAGAATGATGTGGTCGATAATAGATGATTCTAGGTGAGACGTAAAGGTTGGAAAAAGGTTTGAGGCTCTGCAGATAGGTTAATCAATAAGCAGGTTAGCTAGATGAACGCCATTTGTATTTAGGGCGTGATCTCCGTACACGGTATGGCTTGAGTTCAGATATCCACGCAAAACGGCTCGAGGAAGTGATGATAGATGATCTAGCAGTAAGGTGGAAATTATCTGGCCTGGGTAGTTGCAATATAAGATTTTTGTTAATGGATTGTCGATTTTCTGAAACAACTAGAATACCAAGTAAATAGCTGAAAACATCAGCTTCTAAAATAACTTCATGGGTACGATTCCTAAGATAATTTGATATTAAGCAAACGGAATTTTGAGAAAAAAATCAGTTTTGTTGATCTAAGGTTTTGGTTTAATTTAGAAGAATCAAGCTTATCTAGATGTATTGCTCTAAAAAAGATATCCGGGAGAGATAAGAGGGCAGTGGTCGTACTGTGGTGCCTTCTGAAGCAATATTGAGCTGGAATTATGTTTTGTTTGTATATATATATACAGTGTGTCTGAAAAAGTTGGCAACAAATGGGAAACTTTTTTATTATTAAGTTTAGGAAAAAACGTCATTCTTCATAAAAAGTTCTGCAAGGCCTAAAACCCAATATACGATCATCAGATATCGAAATTTTCCAATCGTATACGAGGTTTGTCAAAAAGTATGAATTTTGCTCAAGAGTAAAGTACCTTTATTTTCGACAATATCTAAAATTGTTATTAAGAAAAGTTGATTAGAATTGAAAACTACGTTTAAATGTCTAATTACAGCTATCTACGATAAAAACCAGGTTTTATTATTGTTTACAATTTCTTTAAGATCGAAAATGATCAAAAACTAGGTATCTAAATTATTGACCTGTACAAAATCAAGTTGCTGTGGAAATGTTTTGAAACATATCTTATGTCAGTATGCTTCAAAACCTCAGTTTGTAATAATTGTACTTTTTTAAATACTAGTAAAAATGCCGTTGAAATTAAGTCTTGAAGAGAAAATTGAAATTGTTTTAATTGTTACAAAACTTATAGGGAAGCTGCCATAATCTTTAATAACAGACATCCTGATAAAAATGTACATTTTGCAACAGTAAGTAAAATAATAAAAAAGTTCAAGTGTTCCGGAAATGTTGAGAATAAATTCAAAAAGAAACATGAGGCATGGGTTGCTACTGAAGAAATTCAAAATCAAGTAATGCTCTCAGCAATAGAAAATCCTAAAGATTCCATAAGAAAAAGGGCAGCTTTACTTGGTGTGCGCAAAGACGTAGTTGCAGGAATATTAAAAGCAAACAAATTTAAACCTTACAAACCCCAGTTCACTCATACCCTAAAAGCAGGAGATTTTAATAGAAGATTTGAATTTTGTGCTTGGTTCCAAGGGGAGTTAGAAGATAATAATTATATGGCACGGTGCATAATTTTTTCGGACGAGGCAACGTTCACTTCTAATGGGGTAGTCAGCTCACAAAATTGCCGTTGGTGGAGTGATGTTAATCCTAATTTCACTGTCCAAACTCGTGACCAATACTGTTTTAAAACAAATGTATGGTGTGGAATTTTTAAAGATAGAATAATTGGACCATTTTTTTTTCGAACTAATATGAATGCTGAACGTTATCTGGAATTTTTAAATAATGAGATTCTTGAATTTCTTCATAACCTACCAATAATGGAAAGGCAACGTACATGGTACCAACAAGATGGAGCAACCTGCCATAATACAAGAAATGTTCGAGAATGTCTTCTACAAATTTTTAACGGAAGAGTAATTGGAAGATTTGTGGACTTTGCTTGGCCTCCAAGATCTCCGGACCTGACCCCCCCTAGACTTCTTTTTATGGGGATACTTGAAGCAAAAGGTATACCTTAAAAGACCGTTTGAAAATATTGATCATTTGTTAGGGAAACATGTGACGGTGTTACTCCAGATGTTATTAGAAATGCAATAAAAGAATTCTCTCGAAGAACAATTACCTGCTTAGAAAGGGACGGTGGATATGTTGAGGCGTACGTGCAGTGAGGGAAAAGTTAATCCGGATTCTTCTTTTTCATGCATGTAATGTTTGATGTTGTGTTTTGAAAATAAATGATTTTAATTATGTATGCATTTGTTTACATTGTATTATTGATAACTCGTGCAAAACAAAGTCAATATTTATAGCAAAATTTGCAATGAGAAAATGAGTGGTGTAATCAGTAAGTGCACATGAACATAATTTTTAATTTCTATCGATATCTGAGGTTTTGAAGCATACTGACATAAGATATGTTTCAAAACATTTCCACAGCAACTTGATTTTGTACAGGTCAATAATTTAGATACCTAATTTTTGATCATTTTCGATCTTAAAGAAATTGTAAACAATAATAAAACCTGGTTTTTATCGTAGATAGCTGTAATTAGACATTTAAACGTAGTTTTCAATTCTAATCAACTTTTCTTAATAACAATTTTAGATATTGTCGAAAATAAAGGTACTTTACTCTTGAGCAAAATTCATACTTTTTGACAAACCTCGTATACGATTGGAAAATTTCGATATCTGATTATCGTATATTGGGTTTTAGGCCTTACAGAACTTTTTATGAAGTATGACGTTTTTTCCTAAACTTAATAATAAAAAAGTTTCCCATTTGTTGCCAACTTTTTCAGACACACTGTATATATATATTTGCAAACTTGATCTTTAAGTATAAATACAAATGATTTAGAACGGGTCAGTAAAATACTAATAGGACTCAAATCAGATACGCTGGTAGGTTGATGACATTTAGCAATCGGAACAATAAAAGCATGTTTCTACGAAAGTTGATAATGAGAAAAAGAAATTATACCGTAGAACACGCAAAAACAGAATAAAACCGAATAAAACGAAATAAATCAGCAAAAAATCAGAATAAAAACGGAATAAAACGAAATAAAACGATATAAAACGGAATGAAACTAAATAAAATGGAATAATAAAAGCATGTTTCTACGAAAGTTGATAATGAGAAAAAGAAATTATACTGTAGAACGCGCAAAAACAGAATAAAACTAAATAAGACAGAAAAAAATCAGAATGAAAACGGAATAAAACGGATTTAAATGGAATAAAACAGAATAAAACGGAATTAAACGAATAAAACAAATTAAAACAGAGCAAACAAAAAAAGCAGAATAAAACGGAATAAAACGAAATAAAACAAAATAAAACGGAATAAAACAAAATAAAGCAGAATAAAACAAAATACAAAGAAATAAAACAGAATAAAAGAGAATGAAAGAGAATGAAAGAGAATACAACGGGATAAAAAAAAAAAAAAAAAAAAAAAACAAACAAGGATAGAACGGGATTAAACTGGTTAAAACAGGAAATAAAAGGAATAAAATAGAATAAACAGAAGAAAATAAAACATTAAGATGAAATAAAATGGGGTAACACAGAGTAAATAGAATTAAAATGGAGTAAAACGTAATAAAAAGGGATAAAACAAGTAAAAACGGAATAAAACTAAATAAAACCGAATAAAATAGAATAAAACAGGAAAAAATAGAAAAAAAAACCGGAATAAAACGAACTAAAAAAGAAAACAGAATGAAACGAAATAAAAAAAAACGTAACAAAACGGGATAAAATGCAAGAACACGTTATTTAAATCAACGGCACGATTTTTTAATATGATTTAGAGATTCGGAAGAGAATCGGAAGAAGATAATTTAAATTCGAAAGCAGTCCTAAAGAAAAACAATTGTAACATAACAAAAGTCTAGCTCTTAGGCAGTTTTTCATGTTACATTGCGAAAACTTCGCACCAATCACTTTACATATTTATTTCTCGATGTACCTATTTAAAATTTTCATCACGGATCATGTAGGAACTTTCCATACGCCAAAACTTTCCTTCGGATGTTATGCTATATCGTGAAGCGGTACAAAAAATTAGAATAACATTCCTGAAATAGATTCGCGGGAATATACGTCATTGTTTCGAGGTCCGTGTCCCATAAAATCAATTATGTTTTCATATATGCCCTTTGTGATGTTTTTCCGTTATATAGTTTAAAACATTTTCCGGCAAAAGTTGTTCGCTTTGTTTGGACAGTTTGTTTTATTCGATATGAGTTTCGATTTGTTTGTCGGCGTTGCTTATTGTGGCCGGCTGATGAAATATCGAAATATTTTTGTGTTTTTTTGATTGACTTCCATATAGTATTTCCTGTCGTTTTTACATAAACTGTCCGCGAAATTTAATCTCTAGTGTTTATTTTCACGTAGTTTGTAATTTTCAAACGACCAATATTATGGTCACTGCGTTTTTATAATAGAACAATATAATACGGTATAGAATTTTTTTTGTGGTAGGTACATTTTTTTTCATCGGCATTTTGTTCTGTTAAAAATGCACAAATCGCAACTAATATTAAACGAGGATGTACGGTATATGAGTACTCCAACGAAAATTACTTATATTTAATAATAATTTTCGTCTAACAATAATAAAAAAAGAATAAAATAAAAAAATGGAATTAAACAAAATAAAACAGAATGAAACGAAATAAAACCGAATAAAATGAAATAAAACGCAATAAGACTAAATAAAACTAATTAAAATGAAATAAAATTAAATAAATGGAATAAAATGGAATAAAATGAAATAAAATGAAATAAAATGAAATAAAATGGAATAAAATGGAATAAAATGGAATAAAATGAAATAAAATGGAATAAAATGGAATAAAATGGAATAAAATGGAATAAAATGGAATAAAATGGAATAAAATGGAATAAAATGGAATAAAATGGAATAAAATGGAATAAAATGGAATAAAATGGAATAAAATGGAATAAAATGGAATAAAATGGAATAAAATGGAATAAAATGGAATAAAATGGAATAAAATGGAATAAAATGGAATAAAATGGAATAAAATGGAATAAAATGGAATAAAATGGAATAAAATGTAATAAAATGGAATAAAATGTAATAAAATGGAATAAAATGGAATAAAATGGAATAAAATGGAATAAAATGGAATAAAATGGAATAAAATGGAATAAAATGGAATAAAATGGAATAAAATGGAATAAAATGGAATAAAATGGAATAAAATGGAATAAAATGGAATAAAATGGAATAAAATGGAATAAAATGGAATAAAATGGAATAAAATGGAATAAAATGGAATAAAATGGAATAAAATGGAATAAAATGGAATAAAATGGAATAAAATGGAATAAAATGGAATAAAATGGAATAAAATGGAATAAAATGGAATAAAATGGAATAAAATGGAATAAAATGGAATAAAATGGAATAAAATGGAATAAAATGGAATAAAATGGAATAAAATGGAATAAAATGGAATAAAATGGAATAAAATGGAATAAAATGGAATAAAATGGAATAAAATGGAATAAAATGGAATAAAATGGAATAAAATAAAATAAAATAAAATAAAATGGAATAAAATGGAATAAAATGGAATAAAATGGAATAAAATGGAATAAAATGGAATAAAATGGAATAAAATGGAATAAAATGGAATAAAATGGAATAAAATGGAATAAAATGGAATAAAATGGAATAAAATGGAATAAAATGGAATAAAATGGAATAAAATGGAATAAAATGGAATAAAATGAAATAATATGGAATAAAATGGAATAAAATGGAATAAAATAGAATAAAATGGAATAAAATGAAATAAAATAGAATAAAATGGAATAAAATGGAATAAAATGGAATAAAATGGAATAAAATGGAATAAAATGGAATAAAATGGAATAAAATGGAATAAAATGGAATAAAATGGAATAAAATCGAATAAAATGAAATAAATTTGAATAAAATAAAAAGGAATAAAATTCAATAAAATTAAATGAAATGAAACGGAATATAACTGAACAAAATGGAATAAAACGGTGTAAATTGGAATAAAACAAAAAAATTTAGAATATAGCGAAATGAAATGGAACAAAACGAAATAAAGCGGATGGAAACAAAATAAAACAAAATAAAATGCAATAAAATGGATAAAACCGAATAAAACAAAATAAAATGAAATAACACAGAATAAAACGGAATATGACAGAAATGTCCTAACAACTTCTTAACGCTCGGTGCTTGTGTACGTCTATTTGATACCAGAAACCCATGGGCGAAGTTATGTCATCAGATCTGGGGGGGCTAAAGCCCTAGTCATATAATATATAATAGTTCTAGAGGTATACCTACTGAAGTTAAGTAAAAAAATTCTGGCGAATCTATGAAAATGAATAAAATATCATATATCGATTCTAAAAAAAGTTTTGCAAAATTTCAATATTGTGAATTTGTAGATATCCATTTATGGTAAAAAACTAAATTTTACGACTTGCACTTGGAAAATAATGAATACTTCAGTTTTGATTTTGACATTAACACCATATAGATTGCAATTTGCTGGGGACTTTTTCGCAGATTTCATTTTTAACATAAACACTATCACATACTATAAGAAATAAACAAATTTAAAGCTAAAAAGTAAAAAAAACTCGAATTGTAATTGATACAAATTAAAATGTAAACAATGAACTCGTTGCCAAATGATGAACTGATTTTAAAACAAAATTAATAAATGAACTGAAATTAAAAAAAAAAATTAATATAATAAATCGGTTTTATAAAAAAGTCCTTAAATAAATATAGAGTATGATTACATATTACTATACACAAATTTTGATTCTTAAATAAAAGGTCTTATCCACTTCTTCAAGAGCTAAAATCCGACGACGTAGAGAAATTTTGCTACTTCTGGCAACACTGAACGATATCCTACTTATAGGGACCTTCTACAAATTTCCTCCAGAGGGCGTATCACTTAGCTTGAATCGCAAATAAAGATCCTTCCAATTATACCTTCTCAAGGAAGTGTAGGATTTGGAGTGGCTTCAAGTTAGGTAAATCTCCCTCTTCTATTTGATATGCTCCTAGGTATAGTGCCTTTGGATTCTCAAGTGCTACACATTTAGTTAGAATGTGAATGAAGATTTTTTCCTCCTCCTCACAAAATCTGCACTATCTTCTACTACTCTCAGTTTACTAAGGTGTAATTTTAGTTGGCAATGTCCAGTAAGGATCCCTGTTACAAGTGTTCTCACTACTAGAAAAATGTATATTATGATAACAGCTTAAAATACAATCTGGCTAATGGGGGAATACCCCGAAAGCCTTGCCAGACTCGTCTAATGACCGTCAGATCCGACCGAAATACGGTTTTATAACCGAAACAGAAACCAAATTTCGGCTCCTTTCTTAGTTTCGGCCGAAACAGAAACAAGAACTTTCTTTTAAGGCAATCTCTTATTGAAATTTGCAATATCTCATTGTAATCCTTGTTTTAGACTAATTAACTCGTATTATAAATTTTAGCTACATTTACTTATTACCTGTTTATTTATGTGATCAAAAGAAGCCATTAATAAATTTATTGACATGTTCACTTGAAACAAAGCAGAGAAGTTTGTGTGTACGTGGTCGTGCACTGTGTAGGAATGGCACCCGGCACAGTCGCCATTGCGCCGGACACAACCAATTGTGATACGAAAACTTTTAAAAGTAGTTTCGCTGTCAGCTGCAGTTTCGGCCAGTTTTCCGCCGAAACCGAAACTGTAGTCGAAACTATTATTTAAAGCCAAAGTTGGCCGAAACCGTAACCGAACCTTCGGTCGGACACTACTTGTGAGTCTGGCAGGCCTCTGTAATTGTAATTGTCAGCCAGACGTGTATTTTCACTTACGAATATTTTGAAATTTATCCTAAGTAGATGGATAATGTTCTTAAAATATGCGTGAGTGTGCAAAAATTTACTGACAATAATTTAGGCACGTTTGGTATTGGGTAAGAAAGTTTTACACCAAAATATCCAAATTTTAAAACTTGACAGACATGCATTAAAACGACTAAAATCAAATTTTTAAAGGTAGCCATACCACAGAATATGCTGTGACCATACTATGACCATTTGTCATATTTGAAGTCGTTTAGTTGACGCGAAAAACCTAATTATTATTTTACATAAAATAAATGTAGTGTATTTCTACCTAGTTATAATTGGTATTAAATAAAATATTAACCACTGAAATGGCAAATTTTTTATATGCATGAAAGAGCTGCTCAACTGTCAAAAAAATTTTCAGTATAATTTCGTTCAGGGTACCCACCAAAAGAAAAATTTCCGGAAATTTTTCTGGTTGTCATGAAGGTGTTTTAAAATAACAGCAGTTGATTGGCTATAAAATGGAGGTGTAAAATTATAATTTAATCTATCACGTGATAAATTTTCAAACCCGGGAAAATAAAAGCAAAAATATTATATTTTTTCCATTTAGAAGATATTACCAGACTCATTAGCCAATTTCGTAAATCAGCCAGACTTATTATTATAAACAGTTCATGATTGTATCAATTTATATGCTCAATTTTCTGCCACACTCACTTTCCACTATCTGAGATAATCCAAACTGCTATTTTTATAAGCTTTATGTTCTAGTTTAGTAAATGTAAAATAGTTATGACTGGGAAAATAAGTGTCAGACTCAAAAATTTTGTTTTTTGTCACTAAAAGAACAGTTTATTTTTCATATACATCGACTGGAAAAATGAATACGAAAAAAATTCACTGCCTCCTGAACTAAATGTAAAATTGCAGAATCAATCAAATGGCACGATTCTTTTTATTTTTTAATTTCTGTTCTGAAATGTTTTGGTGGATGTGCGATAAATGTTCTAATTATTTTTGGGGGGGCTAATTTGGTTTTTGGGGGGGCTTAGCCCCCCCAAGCCCCCCCTTAACTTCGCCCATGCAGAAACCACACTTACCGACCGATTAACCTATTCTGTCTTTGTTACACAGTAGCAATTTAGAAAGGAAAGCCATTATGATCAACGCCAGATTGAGTTACAGTATTTATCGAACAGGCTGACAACTTGAAAACTTCTAAAAGCCAGAATAGTTGTCAGACTTAACTAAAATTAATATTATCTGGCTAAATCTGACCTGTTATGGTATAAATGTTTATAATTTCATTGTTTCCAAATTCACCAATAAACCCGATCTGCAACAATTCAGTAAATATTCTTACCTGTTCTCTTTTCAGCATCCCGGAAAGTCAGTTCTTCTAAAACGACGCTATGACTCTTTCCCTTGATGTTAACAGCGAATACTACGATCCTGAAGGTGACATCTGGTTCCAAGTTGTCCAAGAAAAAGTACGGCTCCATGAAAGAAGTCATATTGAATCTCGGATCAGATGAACTAGACGAATACAGTTCAAGAACGAAGTGTTGCGGAAGACCCCCATCGAAGCCTGGAAGGCAGTAGACTTCAACCGAACTGCTGGTTTGGTTTGAGAGGGTACAGTTTTTTACAGGAAACGGTTTTCCTGAAAGAAAATTAGTTAAAGTTTTGGGTACAAATAGATGTTTAGAATTTGAATCACTATTGATTTATTAATTGGTATTATTTTTGTATTTTTCATTCCTAGGAAGTCTTAACATTCGAATTGAATTATTTAGAGTTATTAGAGGTTATCTTTAATTTGTTTTAAAACAAAACTACAAATTGGTGTTTTGTTGATCTTGCTTTAGTGAGATATATTTCCAATTAGTTACAGTCTCCTTCATCATAGAAAGAAAACTTCTACTCTCAGTAGAATCTGACACCATACCAACACTACCGATCCTCTTTAAGTCTAGTGGGAGTTTGTAGCAACCTCTGGAGAAAGATAACGATATCACCATTATAAAGATAACAGCAAGGCAAGTCTATATTTATACATATTTAGAAATTTAGACACTGAGCCTATCTCAGAAATATCGTTGTTTTCTTTTATTTGAATTAAATAGTTGTTTCCTTGAAGGTTAACGAAGCAATCCATTATTAACAAAATGGCGCCCAACATTTTCTTCTCTCAGTTATTACTTATTTGTTTTTTTTTTAAATAAATCACGATGATTCAACAGCTGGTAATAGTGGTATTGAATGGTTTTGAAACAAATCCCCATTTTAAAAAATTATAAGTAAACTGTGTTTTACTTTACTAGATTCAACGGTAAGCTCTCATATTAATGTCATCATAATCAGTAGCGAACGGTTCTTTATGCAGCTGCTTCTAGGATTTTGACAGAATCTAGTTACGAAGCATATGTATTAAAATATAATAGAGTTTATAAATCCTTTAAAACGTTTATAATGAGAAAGTCGAGCTGCACACATGCACCACACCAAATTCTTGCACAATACATTAGAAGTGCACGTAACAGTGCTAACGTAATCGTAAATTACAGTTGCGTGAAATGAGCTGTCATCAAGATAGTAATAATAGTGGATATCAAGGGTTGGCGCCCTCATTATTTTCCCTTCTTATCTCAATTTATTTTTTGTGCCGACGCTGGAAAATGTAGGTCAATGTTCAAATGTTTGTAGATTACCGAGAAAAATGGCGGTACGGCATGTTTTTTCTCTCATTTAGTTCGGCTAAATTGTTTGGGTGCCACCCGTAGACGACTTTTTGTTCTCGTAAATTCGGGATTATATAAAACTGGATCAAAATGATCATGGCGTAAAAGTGGATCCATAGTCTCGCTATTTTTTATGGAAATTAACAAGATTCGAACATTTTTTAATAAATCGGAATAAATATGATCATTAATTATTATTATTTTAGTTAATTTTATTGCTAAAACAGCTGTTTCTAGCGGATATAGCTATTTTTATGTTTTACCTCTAAAATGCCTTATGTATAATATATTACTAGCCCAAGAACACTTTCCTGAGGGATTCCAGCAAGTATTGACTTAAGTTCAAATTATTTCTTTTCAATTTTAACTTAAATGTTCGCTGCGATAGATATGATTCTATTAGTTGGACATATTGTATGGGGAAAAATTTCTTTATTTTAAATAGTAGGCCTTGATGTCAGACTATCGAAGAAATATTAAAGAAATATCGAAGAAATATCAAAGAAATATCAAAGAAATATCAAAGAAATATCAAAGAAATATCAAAGAAATATCAAAGAAATATCAAAGAAATATCAAAGAAATATCAAAGAAATATCAAAGAAATATCAAAGAAATATCAAAGAAATATCAAAGAAATATCAAAGAAATATCAAAGAAATATCAAAGAAATATCAAAGAAATATCAAAGAAATATCAAAGAAATATCAAAGAAATATCAAAAAAATATCAAAGAAATATCAAAGAAATATCAAAGAAATATCAAAGAAATATCAAAGAAATATCAAAGAAATATCGAAACAATATCGAAACAATATCGAAACAATATCGAAACAATATCGAAACAATATCGAAACAATATCGAAACAATATCGAAACAATATCGAAACAATATCGAAACAATATCGAAACAATATCGAAACAATATCGAAACAATATCGAAACAATATCGAAACAATATCGAAACAATATCGAAACAATATCGAAACAATATCGAAACAATATCGAAACAATATCGAAACAATATCGAAACAATATCGAAACAATATCGAAACAATATCGAAACAATATCGAAACAATATCGAAACAATATCGAAACAATATCGAAACAATATCGAAACAATATCGAAACAATATCGAAACAATATCGAAACAATATCGAAACAATATCGAAACAATATCGAAACAATATCGAAACAATATCGAAACAATATCGAAACAATATCGAAACAATACTGAAAAATATCGAAAAAATATCGAAAAAATATCGAAACAATATCGAAACAATACTGAAAAATATCGAAAAAATATCGAAAAAATATCGAAGAAATATCGAAGAAATATCGAAGAAATATTAAAGAAATATCGAAGAAATATCGAAGAAATATCGAAGAAATATCGAAGAAATATCGAAGAAATATCGAAGAAATATCGAAGAAATATCGAAGAAATATCGAAGAAATATCGAAGAAATATCGAAGAAAGATCGAAGAAATATCGAAGAAATATCGAAGAAATATCGAAGAAATATCGAAGAAATATCGAAGAAATATCGAAGAAATATCAAAGAAATATCAAAGAAATATCGAAGAAATATCGAAGAAATATCAAGAAAAATGAAGAAAAATGAAGAAAAATGAAGAAAAATGAAGAAAAATGAAGAAAAATGAAGAAAAATGAAGAAAAATGAAGAAAAATGAACAAAAATGAAGAAAAATTAAGAAAAATAAAGAAAAATAAAGAAAAATGAAGAAAAATGAAGAAAAATGAAGAAAAATGAAGAAAAATGAAGAAAAATGAAGAAAAATGAAGAAAAATGAAGAAAAATGAAGAAAAATGAAGAAAAATGAAGAAAAATGAAGAAAAATGAAGAAAATGAAGAAAAATGAAGAAAAATGAAGAAAAATGAAGAAAAATGAAGAAAAATGAAGAAAAATGAAGAAAAATGAAGAAAAATGAAGAAAAATGAAGAAAAATTAAGAAAAATGAAGAAAAATGAAGAAAAATGAAGAAAAATGAAGAAAAATGAAGAAAAATGAAGAAAAATTAAGAAAAATGAAGAAAACTGAAGAAAAATGAAGAAAAATGAAGAAAAATGAAGAAAAATGAAGAAAAATGAAGAAAAATCAAGAAAAATCAAGAAAAATCAAGAAAAATCAAGAAAAATCAAGAAAAACAAGAAAAAACAAGAAAAAACAAGAAAAAACAAGAAAAATCAAGAAAAATCAAGAAAAATAAAAAAAAATAAAAAAAAATCAAGAAAAATCAAGAAAAATCAAGAAAAATCAAGAAAAATCAAGAAAAATCAAGAAAAATCAAGAAAAATAAAAAAAAAAGAAAAATCAATAAATATCCAGAAATATCGAGAAATATCGAAAAATATTGAGAAATATCGAGAAATATCGAGAAATAACAAGAAATATCGAGAAATATCGAAAAATATTGAGAAATATCGAGAAATAACGAGAAATATCGAGAAATAACAAGAAATATCCAGAAATATCCAGAAATATCGAGAAATAACGAGAAATATCGAGAAATAACAAGAAATATCCAGAAATATCGAGAAATAACAAGAAATATCATCAAGAAATAGCATCAAGAAATATCATCAAGAAATATAATAAAGAAATATCATCAAGAAATATCATCAATAAATATCATCAAGAAATATCATCAAGAAATATTATCAAGAAATATACTCAAGAAATATCATCAAAAAATATCATCAAGAAATATTATCAAGAAATATCATCAAGAAATATCATCAAGAAATATAATCAAGAAATATCATCAAGAAATATCATCAAGAAATAACATCAAGAAACATCATCAAAAAATACCATCAAGAAATATCATCAATTCACCATACGATATCTATATAAAATGTGATAAAAAATGCATCATCAACTATCAAACTAAAATATCAATAAATGTCAAAGTTCTTACCAATGATATGTGAAAAATTAAATTAAAATTTATATCCTTTTCAAAAAATGTATAAAATACTATTTTTAAAATGAACTGTCAAAAATTACTATAAAATGATAACTTACGATTGGGCGCCAAAATGTTACAAAAAGAATAGCAGATAAAATACAATTATTAAATTGGGCAATATCTTTCATATAAGTACGATTTACTTCCATATTACCTATAATAATACTCTTCCTAATTTGCACCCTTACGAGTGAATTTCAACCCCTTAAGTCGACTGAGTGACGGGGAAGGGACGGTTATTATTATTTGCTGTGGCGCTCTGGGGCGACTAAAAGATGATTGATGGCGCCATTTGAGTTACTAGTGAGGAAAACGCACGCATGACGATTTTTATAATCTGAATGTCAAATCCACATAAATTAAATTTCTGCTAATACAACATCCATTAAATCCTATAGAGAACCATGCAAATAAATTCACATGGTCATATGTAGGATTAGAAGCCCTGTGTGCATCTACCACAAAATTGGTTCGCAAATGATGTACGAGCCGTAAACACATACGCTACCATAGTCGATTTCTTATTTACATATCATTAATTAACAGGAAAGGCTTTTCAAAAATGACAAAAAAAAAATGATTTATAAATTTCAATTGCTAAAGAAACATTAATTTTCTTATTTATTACATAAAAAACATTGGAGAAGATACATATTTTCGAACACCTCTACATTTTTATAAATAGTGTAGCATTATTAAAATAATTGTGGTGATTTTCATTTCAAATTACAGACTTTATGCTTATGTACATGTAATGATGTATGTAGTTTTTGTTTCCCTACATTATGCATAATGTTTGATGGATCACTCTACATGATATTATTAGTGGAATTATATACATAGGCCGCTGTTTCCGGAAATATTTTATTTCTATTATTAAGGACAGGTAATTTTGTATTTCAATTTTTCGTGCTTTTTCGTTTTTTTTACTGCACCCTATTTTACCCTTTTCGTTTTCTAACTTTTTTTTACTGCACGATATTGCTTCGTTGCATTTTACCTTTTTGATTTTCTAAAATAAACAAAAAGATATCATAATTCAGTCTATATTACTTTTACATCAGTGTTGACATAATATGTCAAATGTTACTTGTCAATAGTTACCTTTTTAGGTGTTGTAAGTTATAGTAAGCAACCGTTTACCCCGTTCTACTGTTTCTACATGTGATCCAGAAGGTTTGAATCGCACAGAATATGTCTGACTGTTTATATTTCTTTGTGATACACTCAACACAATATATCTCCATTATATACGACTATTTATAAAAATTGCGTAACTCTCTGCTTGAAATGTCAAACTTAATGTCAAAAGTCGATTGTCATTGTCTTTGATTGTAAAATAGTTTTGTATATTGTTCGAACTTTCTAATACGAATCATAATAAAATATTTCTTAACAAAATGTTGCTTACCTGCAGCCACAAGTTGAAACGTGCATGGCTCGAATTGATGCCCGACAGAATTCGACGCCCAGCAAGACAGTGACCCGTAATCTAATTCCGAAACTGGTGTGTACCTTAAGATACTCATTGATCCGTTACTAGTTTTCGCGTATCTTTCGGAAGCAACGTCTAACGTTTCACCGGAATTGTTGAACTTCCAACGGTAGGATCTAGCAGGCGGGTCCGATTCAATTTCGCAGACGATGTCGACGCTTTCGCCTCTCGAAGCTCCTACTATGACTACTTTGTCGTGTTTGCAAGTGGGTGCATCTGTAAACAAAAAATATGAATAATAGACTTGTAGAGACTACCTCTATATAGGTGGTAACTGGCCTGTCTCAAGAATAGTCAGTTTTAACCTTCAATTAATGACTATGTAATTTTGTTATGGACCCAACTATTAGATTTTGACCAAATTTATATAGGACTTCCCTTGAAGTACCCCCTTTCTAACAAAAAATCATTGAAATCGGTCACCGTGTTAAAGAATTATCGCTGAACATACATAAAAAAAATATTGCGACGAATTGAGAACCTCCTCCTTTTTTGAAGTCGGTTAATAAATATTAATTACGTCACCACTTGAGATGTAAATAACAAATTTTAGAGAATTGTGAGATTTGATAAATACTTTTACTAGTAAAAAATCTTTATACTGTTGTATTATGAAAATAATGATTAAAGAAAAAAATATGTACCAATAGTTTTTTGAATATAGCTGGAAATTTTATCAAAATCATCAGTTTAAAGTAAAAAAATACTACAACGTACAAAAAACTCAAATATTGAAAATTATGTAGGAGATATATGAATATTCATAATACTTAATGTACCATTCGAAATTCCAAACAATATTTGTTACGTTTATAACGATTTTGAAATACCGAATAATATAAAATGAGTTTATTTTGGATGGAACAGTGAAGCGTGTACTAGTATTGGCTGTCAAATAATAAAAATTGCAAATTCCAATAAATTTGAAATATTTTTTTCTGAAAAATAAATGTATTCGTAATAACGAACAATCACTAGCTATATACTATCACAATTCCACTATTTATAATTGAAACATCCTTCAAATACGTGTCACTTACAACAAATCATAAATATTCCAATATATTTACTAAGAACACATGCCGAGCCATTTGCCTGGTAATGTTCCAATTTGTTACCGTCTTGAAGCTGACATTTTCATATAAGTCGACGAAACTGAAATGCCTCTAACTATCTAGACAACACGTATACACGTTAAATGTTACATCAATATTTTATATTTATCTCATGACAAAATGGCTGAAACTACTTTCTACACACATCAAAGAGCACAAGGAAAAGTATATTTAGGTCATATGAATGAATGGCAGTAGGACGCCTAAGAAGAATTGAAGTAAGGCAGAACTCGATGGAAAGGAAAAATAACTTTATTATATAAAGAATAATATGTGACAACTGCATTAATTAATTGACAACTTTATCAACAAATATACATGGTCATTTTTATATTTGATATGGTAGTATAGCCTATTACATCATAGTCTAGTCTACAACAAGAATTATAAAAAATTTATGAAAGACCGAGAAGATATTCTACGCCACAAATTAATAACAACGTTTTCACATTTAGTTTGATGATAAGAGTATTTGAAAAGTTGAATCACTACGTATATTTTAATATCATTGCATAAATAATGTTCAAAAAGGAATAATAAAGATGTATTATTATTATTATTATTAAATACAAACTTTCTCCATATTATTTTTATATAAAATAATATAAAGTCAGTTGTGCTGTGAGAATAAAAACCAATTGATAGCCATCGACCGCCAATAAAGAACTCATGGAGAGTACTTATAAACAATTCCATTATTCTCAGTCGACAAAAGCATAAAGGCGTAAAAACTCTTTAACGTCTATTCCGTTTGTGCCGTTTATCGAAGTAGTCGCTACCATTGGCTATCAGATCGTTTATTTTACGAGTTGAAAATCATCTGTTTGACGTGCGTTTCATCTTCTTTCATTTATTATTTTTATGGAGTGGTCCATTAGGAGAGCGTAGTGGTAGCATCAGAGACCGCGATTCGGACCCTATACGAACTAGAAGCGTTTGGATCACGACTCTCGGCGTCCTTACTGTCTCTCTACTGTCACATCGGTTGTGATGTATTGCCAACGGCCGCCGGCCATCGGGGCGCTTTGTTAACCCAACGATAATTCTAGCATTAAATAAAGAGAGTTTTTAGATTCGTAGTACGGTTGTTCCGTGAAGAAAATTAGAATTCTAAAAACTTATAGTCTATATTAAATAAAATTACTAATACATAAATATATACTATGCCAGCAAACTGGCGTCCGAATTTAAACTAATGCAAATTAATAAATATCAAAAGTATTTGAAAAATGAATCAAGATACATCTTATATCCTATTTAAATAAAAAGCATCTGACTATCTGATGTTCCACAAGGATCCCATTCTGAACATCTCTTTACTGATTCCAAAAACGAAATTATTTTATTTCCAATTTTTCTTAAATACCTGAGATGACTGTTATCTATAGACAATTATTGCTGTCATTTCAATGTGCTTGAATCAAATAAATTTAATTATATTGTTTCGGTTTTTTCTCTTATTTAATTAAAAATAATTGTACTCAAATTTGATGTGCATACTATTTTACTATTGTTATATTAAGAAAGTTTATTATCATTTTATTATATTTCTGAAAAAAGTTTTTTGGCAAATTTGAATAAAAAATACCTATTCTATGTCACCGATGATTTAATTGATATTTATACTTTCTATCTATTTGTTTTTAGGGTGCGGATATTTGGTCGATGGGGATAACTCTCTTCGCATTTTTCTACGGTAAAGTACCATTTTTCGATAATAATATACTCAAAGATTAAGAGTCAACCAGTCGCCTTTCCAGAATCACATTCCATCAGTAAAAATTTCAAAGATCTCATCAAGAAGATGCTTGTGAAGGAACCAACCCAAAGAATAACTGCCCGAAATAAAAGTAGACAATTTCAATAATTAATAACAACCCAATAGAAAAAGTTTTTAGGCTGTAAAATATGATTTTTGTAAAAAGAAAACAACTTTGACACAAAATGACGTACTAGTAATAAATTTCAGAATATATAATTCGTTTAATTCATGAATCTAAAAACTTATGGTCAATGATAAATAAAATTACTAATACAGAAATATATACTGTTTCGGCAAACTGGCATCCGATTTTTTACAAATACGAATTACCAAATATCAAAAGTATTTAAAAAACTAATCAAGAAACACCTTACATCTTATTTAAATAAAAAGTATCTTATTCTATCGGACAGCCAGTATGGCGTTAAAGACAATACTTCGACACTAGATACGGCAATGCTAGATGAAGAAGTAGAACTACTTGTGTCCCAACATACAACAAGCAGTATGGAATAATACGCCACCTATTGTGCAGCGAACAACAAGAAATAACTATTCTAAAGAAATAAGGGACCTAATTTCAGCAAAAAGAAAACTAAGGAGCAAATGGTATCAGAACAGAGCTCCATCAGATAAAACCAAACTTAACAACGCCACCCAGCAGTCAAAAAGAGAAAACGAATCAAAAATGAATCTATTTGTGAGTACCTTAGTCACAAAGCGATTAAAAAGGCCCACTGTGCAGAATGCTCCAGTCAGGAATACAGATGGTAGCTGGGCTAGAAATAATATACAAAAAGTTAAGATTCGCAGAGCACCTACAAAATACCTTCGAACCAAATAAAGGAGAATAATTACCGAACTGGGTTCCTCTAGACTGCAGGGATGCACAACATACAGCCCGCCATTGTCGTTTTGGCGGCCCTTTGGCCGTTAACTAGTTTGGCCCACCTACGTCAAATTATACAGTTTTCAGTAACAAACTAGCATTTAGCCTTTTTTTTAGGACTCGATCAGCAGGATGGGTTATACATTATAAGCCGACGACTTTTTTGTTGAAAGTTCGGCAGAAATATAACGTGGGGACCTTTTTTTTAGAAGGAGTTGGTTTATAAATGAAAGGTGGCGACTTTTTGTTTTTTTGAAATCTGAAGGCGACCTTTTTTTTAAAGTTGAAACGACCGAGCCTCTATTGGCGGCTCTCGTACAATTATGGTTTTTAAAATCTGGCTCTTTGAAAATCTGAGTTGTGCAAGCCTGCTCAAGAGAGAGATGACTTAATTATCAAACCAACCTCTCCAAAGGAAATTGCAGAAGATATGAAAACAAATATTAATCCTAAGAAAGCTTTGATTTAATTACAGGAGAAACCTTAAAAAACTTCCGAACAAAGCTTTAATTAAATTTACACACTTTTTTAAGGCCTCATTCAAACTAAGGTATGTCCCTAGATTGTAGAAAGTAGCTAAAGTCATTATTATCCCCAAACCAAGAAAACCTCCGAACTAAGTTTCGTCATATATGCCAATATCTATATTGCCTATAATATCGAAATTATTTGAAAAAATACTAATAAAAAGACCGAAAGGTATCATTGAAGAAAGGAAACTAATTCCAGATTACCAGTTCGGCTTTAGATAAAACCATTCAACTATAGATCAGGTTCATATATTCTCAAATGCGATTAAACAGGTATTAGAAAACAAAGAAGTCTGTTCAGTCATCTTCCTCGATGTTTCGCAGGCTTTTGATAAAGTATGGCATAATGTCTTAAAACATAAACTGAATGTGCTACTTCCACAGAGCTATTGGATTCATACATTTCAGATAGATTCTTTAGAGTACTACAAGATGAAGCATACTCTGAATTAAAAGAAATTAAAACAGGAGTACCCAGGGATGTGCCCTGGGACCCACTTTGTATCTGTTCTACACTTGTGACATACCTACCCCAACTAGAACAAGACACAATAGCTACATTTGCAGATGATACTGCCATCCTAGCGATAGGCAAAGATCATGAAGAGGTTGCAAATAAACTACAAACATCAGTTAATCAAATAAATAAGTGGACCAAAAGATGGCGTATTAAACTAAATGAAACCAAATCTGTTAATATTAACTTTACTAACAAAAACGGTGAAAGAATACCGATTAATATAAATAATGCTCAGGTTCCTAATGCTTACTCGGCAAAATATCTAGGCATTACATAAGATGCAAGACTTCGCTGGAAGGTCCATGTTAAAAAGAAAAGACAAGAGTTAGATATCAAATTCAAGAAAATGTACTGGTTACTTGGTAGGCATTCTAGCCTATCTACATATAACAAAATTCTATTATATAAACAAGTTCTCAAACCAATTTGGACCTATAACATTCAGCTCTGGGATTGTGCCAGCTACAGTAATATTTTAATAATCCAGAGATGCCAGAACAAAGTATTGAGGAACATTGCCGATGCTCCTTAGTACATTAAAAACAGCGACCTTCATCGAGATCTTCAGATGGACACTGTTGACCAGACTATCGCCATATTCGCTAGGAGTCACGAACAACGGCTCCACCAATATGTGAACGTTGAGCTTCTTGACAACATAACCTGACAAGAAGACTCAAGAGAGTGAAACCTTTTGAGTTAGTTAAGTGATTGTGTTAATAACAAAGCAAAGCATTGTGCGGTTTAATGTTACACGTTAGTTTAGTGTAATTATGTTATGATATATCATTCGTTTAATCCGTTAATCTAAATACTTAAAAATACAGAAAAATATACTATGCCAACAAACTGGCGTCCTAGCCAGTCAGTCTAGCATCAAAGAAAATACTTAGACACAAACAAGTTGTTCTAGCAATACATTCTAGAATATATCATTCGCTTAATTTGAGTAAACCATGTCTATGTATTTTTATATTAATCTAAAGCCTTTGACAGTATCAGCAATCTTTTACTTTTCCAATCTTTAAGTAGCACAGGAATAAGAAATACTATCTATATTAGAGCTTTTAAAATCATTTTTAGGTGGAAAAATATTGTTTTGTATTCTCAAAAATACTTATTACAGAAACCGTGCTACAATTGTTTCGGTGTATAAATATTCTAGAAAAGATTAAAATTTGGAGCACGTTTGCACCTACATAAAGCATTTGTGCGTTAGTTTAATGGGATTGTCCTAAGGATTGTTAAACGTTAAATCCTTGATTCATTCGTTTTAAAATTTCCATCCTTCGAAACACTTGGATTAATGTCTTTAGGACAATATAATTAGGGTCTATCCGATGTAAATTTTAATATTTTAGTAAAGTAGATGAAATAATAGGAACATCATAATAGTAATAACTGTGAAAAAAGTTTGATGGAATATAAATAACGATATGGAAATTCTGGAGGGTAAATTAGGTCATCAGCAATTTAATTGTCAAAATTCTATAAGCAGCAATCAATTTAGAGGCGGTGTATAAAATTGGAATACTTATAAAAATCAAGTTAGTATTGTTAGAAAAAAAGTTTTTAGATGGATTTGTGGTTGGAAAGGAAGTTTCCATATAAATAAATATACTTATTAAATAAAATAAATACATCAATATGATTTTATTGGCATGTGAAAATAACAAAATTAAAATGGTATTATTTAATAAAAATAATTTGCCAAAAGGCAAAATTCAGATTTCCACTCAACCTCGATAACTTAAAAAAAAAATAGAAAAAG
Source organism: Psylliodes chrysocephalus (assembly GCA_927349885.1). Classification (NCBI taxonomy): domain Eukaryota; kingdom Metazoa; phylum Arthropoda; class Insecta; order Coleoptera; family Chrysomelidae; genus Psylliodes; species Psylliodes chrysocephalus. The sequence goes on along the minus strand of OV651823.1, from coordinate 9,021,196 downwards.
AAGAACTAATACTAAAATTATATCTAAAATAATAAGTATTAACTTAAAATACATATAATCTTAACTAGGGTGTTACAAACTTGGCGTACTATAACAAAAACAATTTATATTAGGTGAGAAATTGCTAATAGAAAGAAGAGATTCTTCTGTGAACATTTATTGAGAAAGTTCTTCAATTTTGTAAGATACACCATTTACAATTAAAGTTTTTTTTTTATAACTGCCGTTGATCCTTCTTCACGTGCTGCTTTTTGACAACTATATAAAAATTTTCTTTGTTCATAATCCTCAGCAATATAATCGATGGAGATAAATATCCCTGAGCCTTTCAAGAGTTTAGCTTGGTTAAGAACTTCCCATTTGAAACGAGAGGTTAGGCATTCAATAATTATAGTTTTGGGTTTGTTGATACTGCCACCTGAGTTTAGTCGAAAAACGTCTCGGAGATCTTTTTCATCACAGGAAATATTTAGCTTGTCACGAAACAAACTAATAACTGCACATAGTGGATTAGCTCCTTCTAGGTTGTGGATAAATAAATTGTATTTTTTAATTTCCCTCTCACAGGCCAACATTCGTTAAATTGTTATTTTCTATTATCAATTCTTCATTTTGTTTCTTTTAATTCATTAATGTTTTTCTGAAAATCAACTTCAAAAGAGCTTAGTAAAAATTCGGACGCCAATTTGCCGGTACAGTTTATATTTCTGTGTTAGTAATTTTATTTATAATACAACATTGGTTTTTAAAATTAATGAAAGTGGTATGAATATAAAGGTACAATAATTTAATCAAAGCTTTCTATCTGTAATTTTGTAAAAAAAAAAATATTTTTATTTCCTTTACAAAATGTAATAAAAATAAAAGTATTCTTTTTAAATACTATAATTAATATTGTAAAAAAAACTTGAAATCGATGAGTGATAAAACAATAATAAAATATATAATTTTTGAGGTAAATTCCTATTTTACAAAATATCTAGAAAGGTTTTGGCTCTGTTTATAATTTCGACACGGTCTACTAGAACTGACATATTTAATTATCGGAACTGAATCAAACCCTCATTAGAATAAAGTATTTGCATCAGTAAATTTATAACAACGATGTGCGATAAAATTTAATAGAAATATGAGCCTGGGGTAATACGTTGGTTTGGATAAAAGCCTATTGATTGAAGCTCTGAAATTACGCATTGGATCATTTGCGGTCATCAGAGCATTTCACTAGATCATCTACGGATATTTCGTTCAGAAATTGCTCAGTTATTGGTGTGTTTATTCCGCTGGGTCAGCACTGTTTTCGCTATTATGCGTACAATTTAATTTTAAAAAGCCAATTGCGAGACTTTGTACTTTGAATACCACTCAATCGATTGGAATTTTTTAAGTAATAATTGAACAAAATTAAATGAAAAGCTATATGAAATATTTTCACTACATGTTTCAAAATGGAAAGCTAGTAATAACAAGATATCCTCCATGGTTTAATGGATCTATTATTAAAATGATTAAACAATAGATACATATCATAATCGGTTTGAATCTACAGGACCTTTTTAGGCTCTAAATACATTTATATAGGTTAATATTACTCACTACCAATATACTTAATGAATGGAAAATAATATTCAAGAAAATCCTATAAGTAAACACTTTTAAAAACTTCTGGTTTTCCAGTTGCAATAAAATTAATAAATTAACAGATAGAACATCCCCACAAAAAAAAAGTGGAGGTTGGACATATGTATTCCCATGTATTTTTAGACGCTGAATCCGATCCAGAGCTTAGAAATGGCTATTCACGTCTAAAATTGGCCCCAGGGGCCAAAAATGGCCTCTATATGGCCTGAAAGGTGGATACCGAGATGAAGCGTGGCTGAAGGTGCATTCTAAAGCCATAGTCGGGTTTGTGGTCGAAAAGTTCACGGACAACTGGAATTCCCCGTGCGGGCCAGGAAAATGGCCCGGTAGGGGCCGGAAAATCGTGTTTCGGACGTCTCAATCACTACAGTGGTATTTTTATGTCCTTATTTATGTCCTAGTTCTCGAACTCAGACTGTGCTCGAAAAGTTTATGGTCAACTAAAATTTTCCATTTGGGACCGGGAAAATGACCCCTTAAGGGTCAGAAAGTCGTGTTTAGGACGCAGTAATCGAGGGGTATTCTCATAAAAATTTAGTGAAGCTAATGATCTTCTACTCTGCGAATAGATTTGACGTCAAGAAGGTTTCATCACGCTCGGTTACAGCCTTAATTCAAGAATTACTCCTATGTGATAGTTGTCCCCGGTATCTAAAACATCCATAATGTCCCATCCACCGATTCTAATGCATCTATCCTTTACCCATGTATTCCTCTACACTCTAATGTCAAGTATAAAGAGTAGTTTAAACGATACAGCATAGAGTCCCCGACTTTACTTCCTCATACGGAAGTATATACATACAGTATACGGAGATCTCTAATAAGACACAGTAGTCTCGATTGTGTGGGGAAAACCCTTTCAGATGACGTTCAGGCCGGAGTTCCGGTACACCAGGTCTCCGGAGGTACATTTTCATGATGGAATTTGAATTCCGCGTGCCTAGATACCCCCATGACGATTTTCAGTTTGTCTTTAGCTTTTGTGTTTGGAAAACCCTCGGAGACGACGTTTCGGTGCACTAGTTGTTCGAGGATTGTTTTCGACGACGTGAACTTTGGATCAAGGGCCCTAAAAAATACCTCAACAAAGTTTTTCGGCTTGTTTTTGGCAATCTTGGCAAGACATTTCTCGGAGATGACGTCCACGTGCTGGTTCCAGTAGGTGTTCGCTAATATATTTGAATTCAGCAACCCAAAAAACCCCCGAGCGCCAAGTTTCTCTCGTTACCCGCGTGAATTTTGGGATAGTCCCCGTAGATAACGTTCATCGGCGTTCTTGAGCTCCAGGTCGACTCTTCCACTTTTCAGACCATATGAAGGTCAATTCCAGACGTGGAGGGCCATTTCTGAGCTCGGGATCGGATTCAGCGTCAAAAAATACATGGGAATACATACGTCCAACCGCCAAGTCTGAACACTTTTATTTTGTGGGGCTGTGTAATAATCCACTTGTATTGTACATGCATTTGCAGCTCATTGTTTAAATAATTTTACATTATTATCGGAGATTAATGCATCTTTACCTGTGAATTATTTATCTGAAAAGAAAGTGATAGTTGCTATAAAAAGTTTAAAGCTAAAAATGACACTTTACTTGATAACAACCCTTCCTTCTTATTTAAAGATTGTTTACACTTTCAACCTATTTTTGTAGTACAACTATATTTTTTTTGGTTCTGGTTTTTAGAAATGTATTGTTTTAAATTAAATTACGAAATAAAAGTTTTAATACCAATCCTCAACTTCCACAACAATAATAGTTCACGCTGGTTTAGTTTCTCGACAACATAAGGGTAATTTTACTTAACCCAATTTAAACAATGGATAGTTAGCTTTTCATGTTACTTTACGTGTCATGTATGTTATTCGAAGCACCAACGTGAATCGATGAAGACGAGGTAAACAAAGCCGATCCTCTTTCCGCCACCCGATACCCATATCAAAAACCAATAATGGCCGACAATAATCTCGACTCGAAACATGATCAGCAGAAATGTTTGCAAATCCAAGGGCTCATTCTTATTATAGCCGTTCAATATTGGCTTAATATGGGATCCGTTAATGGGGTGCCTCTGCCGTCGGCTATCGTTATTATGAATATAGACCTTTTTGTTAGGAAATGGTAAATGGGGAGGTGTGTCGATATTAACGACCCTGCTCGAGATTTTCCGGTTAAATTAAAGCATTACGGTTTACAGGATACTCGATGCATTAACTGAAAATATATTGTTATGTAATTTAACCAGTATACGATTTAATTGTATATAAATGAAAATAAAATAAATATTTAATTATTTAATATCCTGTACATCAAATAATTATTTAGTCAAAAAAATTAATACAAGCGCTGATAAATTAAAAAGCTTCCCAAAGAAATAAAATAAATAAAACAACGTTCTAAAATAAGTTAAACAATTAGGTTTTTACTCCAGTGAATAGCTTATATTGTACTAAAGAAGTATCCAAGATAATCCGTTGATATTCTTAAAAATAATAATTGAACTGTCGCGTAAATTTTGATTTAAATAAAGGGTCAATAGTCGACAGAGGACACTTGAGTAAGGGCTTTTGTATGAGAATGCATCGAAGAACTAAGAACACTGGCAGACCGAAATACAGTAAAACTATTTTGGGTGCCAGGTCACCAAGAGATCGAAGGCAACGAAGAGGCTGACGAACTTGCAAAAAAAAGGGTCAGAAGAAATACCGGAACCAGACACAAACCCAGGAGTACCAAAAAGTACAGTCCGGGATTTCATAAACGACTGGATTCGTGATCAACATATCAACTATTGGGGAAGCACCCCAAAACAGTCACATGGAAAAGCCTTCATAGGCAGACCATGTCCCAAAAGAACTGGAGAACTACTTAATGAATAGGAACCAGTTGAAAGTGATTACAGGGTTCATGACTGGGCACGCCCCAGTAAAGGGACACTTGAACAAAATTGGCATGTACAATGGGGAACTCATGTGCCGACTATGTCACAAAAAACCAGAAACGGCCACACATACTGTGCGAATGCGAAGCTCTAGATCGCAAAAGACAGGTTCTTTTTGGACAACCCCAGGTTGATCCAACAACGTATAGAACCCACTCACCCAAGGATCTGTACAAACTTGTACAAGGTACAAAGGTGACAGAGTGGGTGCTATGAACTAACATGGGGTAAAACCCAATAAGCCAATAGGATTCAGTGTTATTCGGAGACACATAGTCAGGCGAGCCCAGGAGAAAAAAAAGGGCCGTTGCCAGAAACTCTTGCCGAAAGGCTGCTATAGTTATAACCATATCTTCAGGACCTAATGTCCCGAAGCACCTTATTTTGTAAAGCAAAGTTTTGAGCAGAGAATTGTGTATCAGCGATAAATATATTTATTTATTTTAATGCTGTTCGAATGTGTTGTTTGGTTTCGAGACAATTATTTTCAATTTAAATGCAAAATGTTCTATTTTCATTCCAAGTTTGATTACTAAATATTTATCATATGTTTTCTGTTCTCATACATTTTGTTTCCAATTTATTTTTATTATAACTTTTATTTTTTCTTTTAATGACTTATAATGTCATCTTTCCCTTTATCATATGTGTTGTTTAAATTATGTTTATTATCAGCAAATATATTAATTAACGTCTTTTTAGCATTGCTCTTGCGCATGTTTTTTCTCTTTAACGTTAATCTATGCCACTTCTCTTTTATAGTGTCGTTAATTTTATGTAAATCGGACTAATAATAGCGCAGATATTAACTAAAGCCCTTTTGGCTTTACCACTGCGTATGATTTTTCTCTTCAACGGTAATCTACGTCACGTCCTCTTCATAGTCTCGTTTATTTCGTGCAAATTAAATTAATAATAACGGAGATAAAAGCATATTCTTTTTTGGTTTTGTATATTATTCGTTCACTTATACTCGTTAACGTCAATTATTGCTGTCACCTTGTAGGGCCATCTCGCAGGAACTTCTGAAAATAGTGTGCCCGTGGTGGCCTAATCTTCTTTCATATTTCTTTATCCTGTTTCTTCTTACTCATGACTTTTAGTGCTCACTTTTTTATTCCCACCTCTCAATTCTACTATATTTTTTGTTTCATTCGTTCCATCTTTATTATACACATCATATCACTAGAGATAAAGATTTTTTTATGTTTTGTTCGACGTATCTTGAACTCCACAAATCATATTTTAACTCGAATATAAATCCAACAAGAAGAAAGCAAGTAACCTCTTACCAAGTACACATAGAGAGAGTATATGAGAGAAAAATATGACATAATCAAAGTGAGTGGTCGATGTTATCTCGGGTCTCCAGAGATTTTCGTTGAATTCTTGCGGATTGTGATGTAGGCATTTTTCATAAATAATAAATTTCTTTGAAGCTCAGCCACATCCGTAGCTACAGACACAGCCACGGTTTCTAATGAAATTTTTTTCTTAGACTTATTTGCGTTAATATTTTATGTTGATGTGTTCATTTACTTGGTTTAAGGATAAGGCCTTTTAGGATAATTACAAAAAGAAACTGAATTGAGGACAAACGGAAAAAATAATGTGCAAAATAATTAATAAAGAAAAATGTCAAAAGAAGTCTCAAATTCATCCAGATTATATATTCTCTTTTTAATAATAATAATAATAATAATAATAATAATAATAATAATAATAATATTTATTCATACAAAAAATGCAATAATAAGTAGGATATAAATTGCTATTAATAAAATTCCAGAAACAGTAAGGAATTCATGTGTGATAATTTGATATTTCGAAACAAATTATTACTAATATTATTAGAGGATTAAATACTAAAACCTTTGGGAAATAGTCTAATTTAACAAAATTAATTAGTTTTAAATAAACATGAATTGGGAGAACGAATTATACACATTTAGAAAACCGTATTTAACTACTCCAAGCTTTAGAGAATAATTAGTAACATTAACTCTAAAACCATTAATAATATTTCAGTACGAGACCAAAAGGAAATCTTTTAAAATGATTTCCATTTAATCATCCAAATAGCCAAGGATTACAGATAAACACCTCCATTATAAGTAACTCCTAATTATTAATGGTATTTACTTCACGGAGTCATAAAGTGATTAAATACTGTAATGAATATTACTCATTTTAATAGGCGTATCAGTCAACACTAAAAGAAAAAAATGCAGGATTGATAATTGAATTTTGGTATCTACAGCATATTGTTATATTTATTATTTATTTTATAGTTGTGCTTATTATTATTGTTTTATGTAAAATTGTAAAAAATAAAGGGTAAATTGAAAAGATGCGAACAAAAACTGGCTGTTCCTGGAGTCAAATCAATTATGAGGTTCGTACGTTAACTGCTAGAGGTCAATGTTGTCACCAAAAATAGATTTTTATAGATTTTTTAAATTTTTTATAGATTTTTATATAATTTTACAGATTTTTATAGAATTTTACAGATTTTTATCGAATTTTACAGATTTTTATAGAATTTTACAGATTTTTATAGAATTTTACAGATTTTTATAGCATTTTACAGATTTTTATAGGTATTATAGATTTTTAGTTTAGTATATTGTTGTTTATTATTTATTGTAAATTTGTTGTGATAGAGGTAGGAGTAAGTCAATGTTGTCGCAATTCTATTAGTTAATAAATAAAAAATAAATTAATCTTAAATGCAAAGAAAACTAACATTGTTATTTTCAAGATAAAAACAGAAAAGAAAAATAGACCAGTGTGCTTCTACAATCAAATAAAGTAGAGGTTTATAAATATATGCAAAATTCTTAGGTAACTTTACAGATAATTTTAGTGCAGGAATTGGTATGCAGGAACGATGGGGATGTAACGTAAACATACTGCGATGGATGTAGACTGCAATAATGAGACCAATCGTCACTTACGGGGCTATAGCCTGGAGTAACAGAACTAGTTTAGCTACTACGGGAGCTAATATCTCAAAAGTACAAAGACTAGCCTGGGTTTGCATTACTGGTGCAATGAGAACCTGTCCTACGGCCGCAATGGAGGTGATCTTAAACCTCACCCCTCTACATTCGATGAATGTGGCAAAAATGACAGGATATAGAATGATCAGGAACGGAGTAATCAGACGAAAGTCTACTTGCTTCAGGACTAAAGATACCTAGGACATGCTCCAGGATGAAATGCTAAAGAAGTACAGTTTTGTGAAAAACTTCAAAACCACAAATCTGGACTGCAAGAAAGAATGGAACCAAGAATCCATCGCGCTTGCAACCGAAAGACGTGCTATTGATTGGTATACGGACGGTTCCAAAACCATAGAAGGAACTGGAATAGGAGTGTATGGGCCGAGAACCAAGCACTCCGAAAGCTTGGGAAAATACCCAAGCATCTTCCTGGCGGAAATTCACGCCATCGAGTTTAAAATCGAGAGAAACTATCATAGACAAGAGATTATCATCATGTCCGATAGTCAAGCAGCCATCAAAGCTCTGAGCTCTTACGTAATCAGTTCAAAAATGGTCTGGAAATGCCTAGAACAATTGAATGAGCTAGACGAGAAAAATAGAGTTACCCTCACTTGGGTTCCGGGACATAACGGGGAACAGGGTAGCGAGATTGCAAGGAAAGGGGCTCAAACACCCTTTGTAGGATCTGAGCCGTTCTGCGGTATCAGCAGTAACATAATATTAGGAGAGATTAAAAAGAATTGGGCAATAAAAGAACCGATAATTGGAACAATCTCTTGGGACTAAGATAGGCCAAGATACTTCTGGCTGAATATAACCAGAAAAGATCGGAAGCCTGCATCTGCCTGAGCAAGAACAGGCTACGTATTGTAACAAGGATCCTTACCGAGCATTGCCCACTAAAAGAACACCTAAGTAAACTGAGAGTAGTAGAGGATAGTGAGTACAGATTCTGTGAGGAGGAGGACGAAACCTCCATTCACATCCTAACTGAATCTGTGACACTCCAAAATCCACTATATCTAAGAGGATATCAAATAGAAGAGGGAGATTTACCTAACTTGAAGCACTTCAAATCTTACACTTCCTTGAGAAAATAGTATTGTAAGGCTAGTTATAGGCATTGAAACATTTGGTGCATTGGCGATAGAAGGGGACACAATAGATCTTTTAGGTCGCAGTGTATTAACATCCCATTCCCAACATAACATAGTGCAGGAATTAAATGAACGATGTTTCTTTATAGGTAATTATTGTTTCAAGTTAACAAAAAATTTAAAGATAAAAGTATGGAACTCTTTAAATATCACAATAAAGGCTTACAGGAAAAAATTAATTTTGGCTTTAGATAACAGTTTATATTTTAGTTTGTTCATAAGTTTAACAAAATGATGTGCTTTGCAAAAAGCGAGTAATACTTTTTCAGTGGTTTACGTAACATTTTTGAGGACGCTCTATAGGAATCTGATTTTTGATACTTTGCATTTTAAAAAATTTAATAATTTTTAAGCAGAAAATAGTTAAAAAATGATTTTTACATATTTTTTTGCAAGATTATTCCTTTATATATATACAATAGTTAGACTTTATGTATAAACTTTCATAATAGAAAACATATTTAAAAATTTTCATACTCTATCAAATAATATAACCATTTTAATTTGACTTAAATAAAGTAAACTTACATTGTACTCTGAAATTCAATTCATCACTGACGGTTTCTCCTTCTGAATTGACCACTGAGCATCTGTATCTGCCTGCGCTTTGCCTTGTGACTTTCTGCATAACCAAACTTTGGTTACTGAAGATGGTGCGACTTGCTAAGTTGTGGTTTAGTATGACATCCTGTAAAAAAAGTTTAATTTAAACTACTGTTGGAATTTGAGTATATTTTCATATTTATAACCGATTTAGAGAAAATGCTGTAATTATCTGCTATATACCATTTAAAAATTAAAAAGGTAGCGATGGAAAATTCTGTTCTATTCGTTAAGTTTATATGCATCTAAGGTAAGTCTTTTTGTTACTTAAATAAGGGTTTATTCCCATCTGGGTGCTGGTGAACTATAGTAAGTGTAGCTTGTAGAAATGTGTAATTCGTGAGACACTTATTTGATAAAGATAAAATTAAAATATGTTCTACAGTTAACAACTTTATTAAAACTATTAATAATATAAGTGCTTAACTCTATGATTGATAATACAGATGTTTAATACATTTTTAATTTTGATTTGAATAAAAAGCAAAGGTGTTAATGTTTTGGAAGTCGGAATGAGTCTCATTGTCTCTTTTTCACATGTAAGTGCAGAAAAGCTAGCAATTGTGTGTGTGTTGTCGTGATTGCCTGAGAAAACATCAGACGATGGTTCCGCAGAGAAAGATGGTGTATTGTTACTTGCGCCTGTGCTCTTGCGTATTACGATCTATTTTAACAAAACTTATGTTAGTGAGAGTGAAACAGATTTGCGAGTGTGAAAGAGAGCACTCGTACTTAAATTACTGGAAATTTTCCATTAAAGAGAACACTTTAAATAAGATGCAGGTATCCAAAATTGTACAAAATATGTTTTTCCTGCAATTCCAACAGCGTTAAATTGCATTTGCTGTTGACATGGGTCAGGGCCGGTTTCCGATTTGAAAAATATTTTTAAATTTGGTGATACGAAAAATACAAAATATTTTTGTTCCTATGTTTATTATATATTACTTATATAGATTATAAAGAGAGTAAGTGAAGTATCTGTGAAAAAATGCTTGTCATTTAAAAACAGATTTCCCAGTTCATATCACATAAACAATAAAAAATTAAATATTGCCTAATTATGTGTAGCAGCTTTGACAATCCCCTTATTCAACTGAGTTGTCTTTATTAGATTTCTTCCTGTTTCCATATATCAAGAACTGGTTGGAGTAAATGAATACAATTTTTCCTAACCTTTACATTTATGTTTAAAAAGTTAATTCTGTATAATATATTTAGCGGATTCGGTTCTTAAAAGAAATACCCCACATTTCCAAAGCCGAAGAGAAAAATTATCAACCGCTAGTACGATTAAGGACGATCCCGCCACCGTAATCCTTCTGAAGCCCAAAACGAGTCGCAGTGGATACGCGAACAACGACATCCTTCTGCGCCATCCATTCCTTCTGTTCTGTTCGTTCATAGTTCATTAAGCTTCTCCATCCCATCTCTTCTTTATCAATCTATGACTATCGATTCGTTTCACTCCATAACTTTCACATTATGTACTAAACTCGATAATCGGTTACCCAGGGCCATAGAAAATGAAATTGTGTTAAGGGTTAGGAAGTGCTGTAATGATGGAAAATTTTTATCTGTTATTTCTTGCGAAAGATTGTGGGTATAGGGTCAAGATAGATAACATATTGCTAATAGCTATCCCAGATTGAAGCTGGAAGATCTAAAAAATCAACTAGATAAGAATAAAAAGATTATAACTATTTTAATACTAGCTCAAGTAATAAAACTATTCATATTTACCAAGAAATTTTCAATAAAAGAGAAAATAGTAACAATGACAAACTGAAAATTATTTAGCACAATTTTAGTATTAGACCAGAGCATATTGGCGCATTCGTTTGCAAAATTGTTTTAATTCGTAATTTTTTTTTTAAATGTCCGGAAGTCTTTTCTGATTATAAAAGTGTAAGATGACACTCGATATCTGTTGATGTTATTGTTTAAATGACGAAAAATTAATTAAGCCAGAAAAAATGAATTTTTTGCAATGAATTTTTTTTATATTCTTTGGGATATTTCGAATAAAAAAGTCCTTACGCCCTTTATCGTATCTTTAACCCTTTAATTGTTATGAATGTTTTAAAATCCGAAATTGACGAAAATTCTAATTTTCTTGAATTAAATAATATACCTTAAAATTTAAAATGGTAACGTAAACATCCAGAAAACTAAAGAAAATCATAGAAAAATCAAAGAAATTCATAGAAAATTGTAGAAAACTTTAGAAATCCCTAGATCTTATAAATCTCTAGAAAATCATAATAAAATAAAAGAAAAGCAATGAAAATAAAAGAAAATCATAGAAAATCCTTATAAATCCTAGAAAATAACAGAAAATCTAAGAAATCCCTAGAAAATCCAAAATATCATAGAAAATAGTAGAAAATTATAGAAAATTATAGAAAATCATAGAAAATCATTAGAAAATAAAAGAAAAGCAAATAAAATTAAAGAAAATCCATAGAAAATCATAGAAAACAGTAGAAAATCTTTGGAAAATCAGAGAAATCTCAAGAAAATCTTCTGCTTCAGAAGTATTCTATTTATATTGCTAGCACTATACATGATGCAACCTATACATGGTAAAGAATGTCAACTGATAGGAGATGACGTATAAATAGGGTAGATGACAGACAAGGAAAGACAGAGAGGAGACGTTGAAGAATACTTAGAAATCATAAAGACAACAGTGTAGACCTAAGATGAAAAAGAAACCACTGGAGAAGCTGAAGAAGAAGCGGAAGAGCGAAACGTTGAAAGGATGACAGACAGTCGAATATTCGTAGAAAATCATAGAAAATCAAAGAAATCCATGGAAAATCATAAAAAATCAAAAAATTTATTGATACGAGAGGCCAAAAAGGCCTAAACTTTGGAGGAGCACTGAAGAATACTTAGAAATCATACAGAGAGCAGTGAAGACCCAAGATAATAAAAAAGATGATTTTCTTTAAAATTCTCTGATTTTCTATAATTTTTCTACGATTTTCTACCTTTTTTAGTTTTCCATCATTTTTTTTGTTTTTCTATTATTTTCCAATGATTTTCCAATGATTTTTTATGATTTCCAATGATTTGATTTTTTATGATTTCCAATGATTTAATTTTCTATGATTTTCTATGATTTTCTATGATTTTCTATGATTTTCTATGATTTTCTATGATTTTCTATGATTTTCTATGATTTTCTATGATTTTCTATGATTTTCTATGATTTTCTATGATTTTCTATGATTTTCTATGATTTTCTATGATTTTCTATGATTTTCTATGATTTTCTATGATTTTCTATGATTTTCTATGATTTTCTATGATTTTCTATGATTTTCTATGATTTTCTATGATTTTCTATGATTTTCTATGATTTTCTATGATTTTCTATGATTTTCTATGATTTTCTATGATTTTCTATGATTTTCTATGATTTTCTATGATTTTCTATGATTTTCTATGATTTTCTATGATTTTCTATGATTTTCTATGATTTTCTATGATTTTCTATGATTTTCTATGATTTTCTATGATTTTCTATGATTTTCTATGATTTTCTATGATTTTCTATGATTTTCTATGATTTTCTATGATTTTCTATGATTTTCTATGATTTTCTATGATTTTCTATGATTTTCTATGATTTTCTATGATTTTCTATGATTTTCTATGATTTTCTATGATTTTCTATGATTTTCTATGATTTTCTATGATTTTCTATGATTTTCTATGATTTTCTATGATTTTCTATGATTTTCTATGATTTTCTATGATTTTCTATGATTTTCTATGATTTTCTATGATTTTCTATGATTTTCTATGATTTTCTATGATTTTCTATGATTTTCTATGATTTTCTATGATTTTCTATGATTTTCTATGATTTTCTATGATTTTCTATGATTTTCTATGATTTTCTATGATTTTCTATGATTTTCTATGATTTTCTATGATTTTCTATGATTTTCTATGATTTTCTATGATTTTCTATGATTTTCTATGATTTTCTATGATTTTCTATGATTTTCTATGATTTTCTATGATTTTCTATGATTTTCTATGATTTTCTATGATTTTCTATGATTTTCTATGATTTTCTATGATTTTCTATGATTTTCTATGATTTTCTATGATTTTCTATGATTTTCTATGATTTTCTATGATTTTCTATGATTTTCTATGATTTTCTATGATTTTCTATGATTTTCTATGATTTTCTATGATTTTCTATGATTTTCTATGATTTTCTATGATTTTCTATGATTTTCTATGATTTTCTATGATTTTCTATGATTTTCTATGATTTTCTATGATTTTCTATGATTTTCTATGATTTTCTATGATTTTCTATGATTTTCTATGATTTTCTATGATTTTCTATGATTTTCTATGATTTTCTATGATTTTCTATGATTTTCTATGATTTTCTATGATTTTCTATGATTTTCTATGATTTTCTATGATTTTCTATGATTTTCTATGATTTTCTATGATTTTCTATGATTTTCTATGATTTTCTATGATTTTCTATGATTTTCTATGATTTTCTATGATTTTCTATGATTTTCTATGATTTTCTATGATTTTCTATGATTTTCTATGATTTTCTATGATTTTCTATGATTTTCTATGATTTTCTATGATTTTCTATGATTTTCTATGATTTTCTATGATTTTCTATGATTTTCTATGATTTTCTATGATTTTCTATGATTTTCTATGATTTTCTATGATTTTCTATGATTTTCTATGATTTTCTATGATTTTCTATGATTTTCTATGATTTTCTATGATTTTCTATGATTTTCTATGATTTTCTATGATTTTCTATGATTTTCTATGATTTTCTATGATTTTCTATGATTTTCTATGATTTTCTATGATTTTCTATGATTTTCTATGATTTTCTATAATTTTCTATGATTTTCTATGATTTTCTATGATTTTTAAGCGATTTCTAAAATTTTCTAGGGATTTCTAAGATTTTCTAGGGATTTCTAAAGTTTTTAACGAATTTCTATAAATTTATTTGAGATTTCTTAAGATTTTCTATGATTTTCTTTGGTTTTCTGGAGGTTTGTGTTACCGGCGAATAGATTTTCTATGATTTTCCATAGATTTTCTAGTTGTTTCTATGATTTTCTAAGGATTTTATTAGAATTTCTATGGTTTTCCATGATTTCCAAAGATTTTCTGTGATTTTCTAGGATTTCTAAGGATTTTCTATGATTTTATATGGATTTGTAATGTTTTCTACGAATTTCTATGAATTTATTTGATTTTTTTTCAGATTTTCTATGATTTTCTGTGCTTTTCTTTGATTGTCTGGAGGTTTGCGTTATCACCGCATAGATTGTCTATGGTTTTCTGTGATTTTTCCTGACATTTCACTCATACTACATTAGATTGTATGTTGCATATGGTTGAGGCGTTGACGTCTGGTTACTCTACAGGAGTTTGTGTGTTGCATATGGTTCACAAGGCAAATACTCCTTCAGATTCAATGACGACAGAGCCTTCACCAATCCTCGTCTTCCTCCATCTCTTTCCTTACCGTTTATTCTATTTTTTTCCCGACAACACCTCCCTAGCCCTCTCTCTTCCAACACATCTCTTTTTCACACCGCTCCCTCTTCCTTTTTCTCCTCCTCCTTCTCCTCCTTCTCCTCTTTCTCCTCTTTCTCCTCCTTCTTCTCCTTCTTCTCCTCTTTTTCCTTCTTATCATACGTAATGTTACTGTTGAACGTAATGTTAGGTTAGATGACAGTTGTTCCTTGACATTTATGACGTTGGCAACTCTGTTGCCTTTTTGGCGTTGCTGCTGCACTCTCTTCAACGTCCCCATCTTCTTCACAACGATGTTTTTCCCGTTTGAATCAGATACAGATACGTAAACAAATTTCTCAAGTGAATAAAACTTTATAGGACACACTGTATAATAGATTGCGACGTGCTCTTCGAGCACGTCGTTAACAATATGTAATACACTTAACGACGTAATCCGTTACATAGTGTGTTCCAAAAAGTTTAATAAACATGTGAAAAAGGTTTTATAAGAATCGTGGTAAAAAACTGATTCCAATTTGCTCCAATTTTATACACCCTCGAGAATCAATCATAGCATAAAAATTATACGTAACATCCTTAGATAGTTTGGCATAAAATGTAATTTGCATATCAATTTTCATCGCTGACTTGCCAATATCCTTGAAATTTATGCATTTAATTAAATTTGAGAAAATTTTCTCTCGTATATACAAACCTATAAATAATCTGTACACAATATCTTCCAAAAAGGCACAGAGCCCGAATGCTCTACCCAGATATGAAAATGAAGAGGAACATCTGTAACCGTCCAATATTTCATCGGTAGTCGTGAAAAATTATAGCTGATTACGTAATATGGGGGTTCAGAGTTTCTGCTGAGGTTAAGATGCAGTTGCTATTAATAATTTTCTGTTATTATATAAATTTACAGGGTAAATCTGCGGCAATGTTAGATATAAAGAAAAATTAAACAAAATATAAATATCAATATCAATTTCTGTTTTTAGTATACAATAGAACAAATCGAGTTATGAATTTCTTCAACTTTGAAATAAGTCACTATAATTTGAATAACCTCTTTCTTATCATGGTTCAAGTTTTTTAGTTACACAAGAACCAATTAAACACTTTTTATCCAACGAATAGTATTTACTAAAAGTATTAGCAGTGTTGGACATATTTGGTCTAGCTAGAGGTCAAGGGTACCAAAATATATCCAAAATTTAAGTTACTCTTTTAATCAGAGTTACATTTTTGGTTTAGGACTCTTTCAAAGGTGGCACACCTTCACGATATTATATTTCGTAATAATTCCCTAAATCTACATAATGGCTGGAAGTTATTATGTTAATTAATACGCAGTCAATAATATCGGAATCCAATAAAGTAAAGTATTCTTTATGGTTTAATTTTTTCCTAGGTATTAATAACAAGATGGGTTACATATAAAAAGCTTTACAACAACGAGAAATTATTTTATAAGAACAAGATAATATATCTACAAGATTAAAAAAACCTAAGAAGTAATTTTGACATCACTGACCATTGACATTTCAGTTTTGCCAACTAACACAGTTTATAAAACATTAAAACAATGTAAACTCTGGATTATCCTATGTTTCATAACAGTTTTGATTACTGGAATTACTTTACGTCTAATCTTAATTTTCTCAAACCAACTATAATTTATTCAAATGATTAATAAATATTTTCTAGATAAACTTTTTTTACAAATAAATTGTACTTTATTTCAACCGTTTGATTTTTCTTTTTCTTTATGCGAAGAAGAAAGGAAAAATTATCGGGAATTTTAATTAAAGAGAGTGCACAAAATCCATTAGAGTAATAAACTGTTTGCTAATGGGACTTTTCAATTTCATATCTGAGTTTTTATATCAGAGAATCTGCTTTTTACTCTCTGTAAAATTTAAGTCCCACTACCGTAAAATACATAAACGAACATTATTTTAACCGCGAAATTAGATATCCGAAACTTTCGTTGTAAAATAGAATGTTTGCTTTTGTAAAACAGTAGATAAGTAATTAATTGTAACGGTAATTTATTCATAACTTGTTAATTAAAATAATTTTCCTGATATAACATGACTAAACATTGTAAGTCTTTTTTGTAACGCTTTTTGCTTGAACATTGAATTTATTGTATTACAACAGCCAAACAATTAAAGAAAAAAAACTTTAAATCTTAATAACTTTATCAAATTGTATATATAGGTACAATTACTGTAGATGTAAAAGTTTAAACAATTAAAAAAACATCAATATGAATATTGTCACGTCGTGACTTATCAGGGTAGTTTTTTAAGGGTTTGGGTAGCTCAGATTTTATCTGACGACGCCACGACGAGCTCTAGTTCGCCACGTTAAAAAATTAGCAAATTTTGTTATTATTAAACATGAAAGGAAATATCTTATAAAAATTAAGAATTGTTTAGTATTTTGTTACAAAATTATTATATTACTAGAATTTTAAATAAAGGTAACTCCTGTTATGAATTAATTATTAAACATGAATATATAGGTATAGAATTTGGAAAAATGTATTAATTGGAATTTGTGACACTATTCAATAATTTTCTTCCTAAAATCGCTAGTTTGTTATAATTCTATAGAGATAAGTACAAGGAGTATAAGTCAAATATAATGATTTTCCACAAAAGTTTTCTGAATATCTTTCCCTTGTATGCATAAAATTGATAGGTAATTTATTATGAAAGTTATTAAACAAAAAAAAAAAAAAAAAAAAAATATGAAAATCGGTGACTTATACTGTTAGGATTTTCTACCACCATTGACTTATACTCTTAATCTCGTTTGATTTTCATAATATATCTACTTATTAACTACATTTTTTGAATTTTTTGAAACAGGTTTGAATAATTTTTTATTAAAAATATGAACAAAAATTATAGGAGATAGCTACTTTAAGCTGAAATTCGAAAACAAAATTTAATTCTAGCTCTTCATCTTCTTCTTCCACTAGGTCGGGCAATGTGCTTTTGGCATTGTTAGTAGTTTTCAGATTTTTATAAAAATCGTGAAAGTCTGGACTTAGTAAATCCAGAAGAGCCAAGATATCTTTTTTTTTTTTCATTAGAAATTACTAATGAAGATGTATAACAAGGTAGCGGATTTAAGGGTGTCTGTTGTGATATCCTTCCTTCTAAATTCATACATCGAAATTCTTCCCTTTCGTCTAGTAGAGACTTGAAAAAAATATTTTTTTGAAATCCTTGACGGTACCTTAGCCACCGCAGCTCTGTCCACTTGAAGGAGTTACCATTGCTATCTTTTTGTTTTAGTTTAAGATGGCTTTTATATAGGTCTGAATAGTTTACGAAATCGGTGTGGTTTAATTCCACCACTTGAAACTTTTTCTTTTTTCCAGTAGCTCGTACTAACTGATACCAATCGTGGGGAACTGAAATTTGTAGATGTTTTTTTTTATTTCTCTATCATCCCATGATCAACATCACATTCAAGGTGGCTATGACCATACACTTGTGGTCTATTTCCTCCAGCTGAGGACATTGCTGCAAAGGCGTTCAAAACATTGCTGAGACATGTAAATTTCTGTTTTGGCCCCCACATGAATCTGAAAATAAAATGACTTTTTTGATTTGTTGTGGCAAACTTGACAGTTGTTTAAAAATACATGTGGCGATTTGGTTGGCTCCTCTTCCACCTTTGGCCTCATGCCACATGAAGCAAGTTACATCCCCTGTTGTCGTTTCATGGAAAGTTAGGTTGAACGTCCACAGTTGGCGTTTATAGAATGCCACCGACGTATTTAAGTAGGGTGTTGGCAGGCACTGTTGGAGGTCAAATGCATAACATTTAATGGTGTTTCTCCTTAGCACGTTGTTTGTCCTCTCGCTTTTTAGTATATACCAAATCTAACTCATCTTGATGTTTAGTTTTCTCATCTTGTATAGACTTTAACTCATCTTCTGACTTTGCTACTCTTTCTTTCATAGAAAGTACATCATACTTATGACAAGTATCTGCTTTTGGCCCTTTGAATAAAATGATGAGTGTTTTAAACTCACGCTCATAAATTGATTTAGAGGCAGGGTTTGTAACTTGTTCCACATAGAGTGCATACATTTTTGTCAAGTTTAGGTAAGCAGATAATTATTTTTTTTGCTTTTTTTTCTGGTATAGTGAGATTCATAGGCGGGGAAGGATTATGAATTGCTCGAATGGTGTTGTCTAAAAGTTTATTAGCAGGCGAGTCTTTACCTCTTTTACTGTGTTCCAAAATACCTATACCTTTGGGCAGACGCAATAGCAATTGTCAAGATCATGTTTGTTCCCCCTAAAGTTTTCTGAAAGCAACCTCGGCAAACCTTAGACATTTCCCATTAATTTTAAAATAAAATGTGTTGGTGTACTGTCTAAATTTTTCTTTGTCAGGATCATCGGTTCGTTTCCCAATAACTTTAGGCTCAGTCGATTGAACTAATCACCAACGAATTTCGTTCTTTCATTTCGACTTCCGAGGCTCCAATATTTGTTAAAAATAACTTCCTGGATTCTCAGGGGGATACGTTCCATGGACTTGGCGCGGCAAACGACAGTTGGTTGGCGCTGTGCTTACTAGCCTGCTGTATTTTTATACAATCGCTTCCCCTTCCAAAAATGTCACAGCACGCCACTGCCAATTTATATTATATTGCATTAGTGATGTCTAGCATGAAGCAAAGGCTGAAATTTTATAGCCATGTGTATACAAATTGTAGTACAAAAAAATAATTGTAGATAGTAAAATGAACTCAAATACCAATATTAAGTTTTAACTTGTAAACTAAATTATAGTTACTCTGCTATATTTTAACAAAATCAAAGTTTCTAATGCAGTTGCGTATTTGTGGAAAAATACAGTAAACTTTTCTACCATAAAAATAATGTTAATTAACTTAAACAATGCTTAACAAAAACTTTGCGGAACTTTTTGATATAAAATTCAGTTCTTTTTAAAATTTATATTTAATGTTTTTTCCAGCAATCATTTTTAATGTACTTTACTTTCATTACACCTTGTTCTTTCTTTCTCTTTGATCATAAATACTAGAGAACGAAATACGATTTAATCTTTGATAAATAATTAATGAACCTCTTTGTTCCACAGAATCTATAATTTTGGTATACGTACACTCCGCTCAGTAATCCTTTCGTTTGGGACAACTCAATTATCTCGCTTTTGACGATGAAATGGAATCAATATTAATATTTTCCAATTTTGGAAATGTGTCAATCACTACAATCGTTACCACAAGAAAATATGTTTCTGAAACTTGCTTTAGAGTCAAAGAAAAATGTTTTTATTTATTTACTAAAATTCTAAAAACATTTGTTTAAAATACCCTTTCTTTTTTTAGTGATTCCTAATTCATTTTGCGTAGAAAAATCATATTAAACAATTTTTTTTGTCCTATCATTAAATGTTGGCTACTATTTTCTTTAGTAATAGCAAATAAGATAGAATGTTTTAGATATAAAATGGCTACTATAAATTGATCGAAAACCATTAATTTTTATCAATTAAACAAAAATATTAAAAAAAAAAAAAATGACTATTTAGCAAGGTAGGACACTCAAACATTTATTTATTAGGTATAGGATAACCTTTAAACTTTTTTGGAAGTCTTTTTGATGGACAACAAGTACTGGCGTTAAATAAAACAATTTTGCATGAAATACAAGTTTCCTTTGATGGATTAAATGTTTAGGTAGTATTCCTTTTGTTATTATAATAACTAGTAAATGTGGTCTGTGGATATCCTAAAGAACCGCACTTTTCTAATATAAAGATAAGTAAATTTAATGTTTTTTAATTGTTCTAATTTAATACACTGTTTATTCGACCAATTCTATCAAAATAAGTACAAAGAGTATAAGTTAGATTTTCTTGATTTTGGGTTTTTTTACTATAGTTCATGTTATCTAAATATATGCCCTAAGGGTACAAGTCAATGCTGAGTATTTTTTACTAACGGTTTAGCATTGAACCTTTCAGTACAAGTCATATTATCTGGTTTGTATAAGGAGTATAAGTCAAGTTATACTGTTAGGACCCATGTTTCTCACTGTTGGTTAGATAGCAGACCGCTGACTATTGAGACTTTTTTTATGTTAGCAGTCTAAGTTTTTATTATTATCTGTCTTGTCACTCTTAGGCATTTGAGCTCTACTTATTTAGTTTGATTTTTACCTAAAGTTTAAGTAGGTTTAATAGTGTTTCCAGTGAATTTTTGTATTATTATTTTTCGTGGTTAAGAGCTACTTAAGTGCTACTCAAAAGTCTTTGATCAATATTTTTGAATCATTCAGTCTCACTATGCACGTAAATTCTCCAACTAGAATCACAGAAACAACATCTACAATTATAGATTACGTAGTCTCTGATTTTAAACCCGTTGATGTAGAGCACCAAGTAATTAGCTCAGGTCTCTCAGACCACGAAGCAGTATTTGCCAAATTTTTGATACCCCGTACAGCTCCAAAAAAAGTCCGTCAGCTAGGTAGAATTTTCTCTAAGCATAATTTCAAAAATTTCTATAATTTATGTCTAACTACTGATTGGAATGGTCTTTCTGAACATATTGACTCTAAATTTTTAGACTTCTTAAATAAAATAATTATGTGTTTCAATACAGCTTTCCCCCTTCGCCCCATTAAAACTAAATGTCATAAATCTTGGACAACTAAAGGAATAAGAACATCATCTAAAAATATGAGGTCACTCATGTATATTAAAAAGTACACAGATAATCCCCTAATATTAAACTATATCAACAACTACAGAATATTGTATCGGAAAATCACCAAATCTGCTAAGAAAAACTATTACAAAAATCGCATCGCAAGAGCTAAAAACTCCTCCAAAGAAACCTGGTCTATAATAAATGACTTAAGGAATAAAACCCGTTCTTCAAACAGTGTAAATCCTAGCCCAGATGAACTAAACAATTATTTCGTAAATGTAAGTAAAAATATCAAATCTAACATAGCTCCGAGTCAGGATGCTCTCTCCTTCCTCCTACCTACTAAAAGGATCACTGAAAGTTTCTTCCTAAGACCAGTAGACAAGCATGAACTAGTGCAAACCATAAACAACATCCAAAATAAATTTTCCTGTGGAATTGATGGCCTGTCCACCAAAATATTTCTAAATATACCGGATGTAGTAATCAACATTTTAACTTCACTGATTAATGAATCCTTTGAAATTGGTCTCTTTCCTAACTGTCTAAAAACAGCTATAATAATCCCACTTCATAAAGGTGGCGACAAAACCAAAACCTGTAACTATAGACCTATCGCGTTATTGCCTACCTTATCGAAGATAGTAGAACGGCTAATGAAAAACCGTCTTTTGCCCTTTCTTTTCAAGCATAACATCCTCACAGCTCATCAGTATGGCTTTCTACCTAAAAAATGCACTAGCGACGCAATGTTTTCCGTTCTTAATGAAATATACACATCACTTAATGATAAACTTTTCACCGCTTCAGTATTTTGTGACTTCGCAAAGGCCTTCGATTGTGTAAATCATGATATTTTAATTAATAAGTTACAAATTTATGGCATACGGGGTTCTCCTTTACAATGGTTTAAAACTTACCTAGAAAATAGAAATCAACAGGTGCGGGCGAATGGTGAGGATTCTACAAATCTAGCAATAAGCAGTGGAGTACCTCAAGGATCAGTATTAGGTCCAATTTTGTTTTTATTATTCATCAACGACATCACAGACTTAAGAATAAGTGGTAGAATTACTTTATTTGCTGATGACACCAGTGTAACCTGGAATAATTCTAACATGCAGACATTACAATCTATCATAAGTGAAGATCTAGTGACTATTAAGTCCTGGTCTGATTCGAATGGACTTTGTTTCAACACCAGTAAAACTGTAGCATTGTCTTACAGAGGTACTTTACAACCTATAACTTTAAACAATAATCTGATCCAAACGGTGACTTCAATCAAGTTTTTAGGTCTTTATATAGACGATTCTCTAAAATGGTCTGCTCATATAGATACCTTAGCAAAAAATTATCCTCCGCATGTTTTGCCATTAAATCGGTTTCTAAAGAGCTGACTCCTTCTACTGCATTAATAACCTACTTTTCCTTATTCGAATCTCACCTTCGCTATGGTTTACCTTTCTGGGGTTCTTGTAGCTTATACCTTTTCGAATCTATTTTTAAACTGCAGAAAAGAGCAATCCGCTATGTATTTGGTTTAAGTAGTAGGACACATTGCGAAAATTACTTCAAAAATTTCAAAATTCTAACCCTTCCTGCTCTATTTATTTTCGAATCCGTCTGCTTAGTTCGCAAGCACATTCAAAATTTATCCGAAAGACCGACTCGTAGATATCCTACAAGAAATTTAGAGATTGATGTTTATTTAACAATGCCCACTTCTGACCTATTAAAACATCCCATTACCTACAATGCCAAAAAATTGTATAATAACCTTCCGATGCAATTAAAATCTATAAATACATACGATAAGTTCCGAAGACTCTGGCTAAAGCTTTTCTTCTAGAAAGACCATATTACAGAGTAGCAGAATTTTATAACGTACCTTAGACATTTGAGTTCCACATACAATGGCATTAATTAAATAATTAAATATTAAAGTTTAAATTTAAATTTAAAAATTAAATTAGAATAATTATAATGACGGATATTGCATATCCATTGCAATTGTTATTCCTATTTTGTCTGTTTGTTTCTGTTTGTTTTTTCTGCTGTTTAGTTATTTTTATAATATGTTTAGTATTTAAGTTATACGCTTTGTCTATAAAATTTTTGTAAATTTTTTTACGACAATAAAGCATATCTCTCTCTCTCTCAGACAAGATGGCTTCTTTGAGCAGAGACAAAAAAATGCTGGATATATGCAATAACATAAACAATACTGAAACTGAAAGTAAGTAGATTGTTTTTTTTTACTACCTAAAACATTTTGTAAAATACTTCCAAAATCAAGTTTTGATAACTCATTTAACAAACAAACTTTTTTGCTCAAAAATTTCAATAAGGTTGTCTTTGGGTATTGCACTGGAATTGATAATTTCGATCTAATAATTCTAAATCAGCCTCTTACTCAAACAAACAAATGTACCAAATTTCATCAAAATCGGCAATAGAGTATTTATGATATTGATGAAAAACTGATTATTTTTGAAAATTTGGACACCCGTATTTTCGAAACAAAGCAATTTAGGACACATGTTTATATGAACTTTAAGTCATAATATGAGCCAAGGAATTACCTCCTTTAATTATGACATGATGTTTAGGAACACCTTGTATATTATAAGAAATAGCATCATTTCATTTGTAGATTCAAATCGAAACAAAGAATTCTACGTTTTGTTTTATGAATACAATATAAAAGAGGAACTTGATTAAAGTAAAACGCAAATGAAGAAAATTCTAAATGTTTGTGCAAGCATTGTTTGAAAAACTGCTTTGAAGTTCGTTTCATGAAAAATGAAAATAACTTATATAGAGTTGGGCTTTGTGGATTTTCTTTTTATATATATATTTTAGCTCGGTACAAACTAGTCGAGACAAGTCATAAAAAACGAAAACATAATGTAAGCCGCTTCGAAAACGTCAGTAGCACGTGATGTCAATAGCAGGGTGATCATCTCCGGTTCCCCAAATCTCTGATATACTGAAGTCAACTGCCAATATGGTTTGCCCTTAACAGGCATTCTGGTGTCAGATTATTATATTTTTTAGTTCGAAAAGAGTTAGTGACTTTCTTGTCCAACATATTTAGATTTATTTTGCATATGGCGGCGTATAATATTCAAGAAAATGAAAAGTACATTGCAGCATTTATTTACATAAAGGCATCTATTCCCGTTAATTACACAAACTACCATTTATTTACAATAAAATCAAATCAAACACATTTGTTAATTTATTTTATCCATTCACATAATTATTTCTAAACGGTGCACATACCAAGCGTCAAACGTTCACATTCACGAGTCCTGAATCCTAACACATTCTTTAATTATTATGTCAAAATAATTTTTAAAAGATGTGGTTACACATACAATATTGCAATATTTTATGCCTAAAATACATACTTTATATTTTTTCAAATAAATAATTTTTTTTGATAAAAAGTTGTGCATCACTTGGAAATTCATAATCAAGTATCATTGGTTGTTCGTAAGTACAGTTTTCAACGGCTGGTAATTCTTTTATAATGCTCATGCGCGATTTCCAACGGTTTGTGATTTATTGTCATTTTTTATGGATTCTTCTCTACCCAATATTGAGTTAGATACAGATTTTGTGAACGGAAAAAAAAGGAGAAATTATTTGAAGTTTGACGTTATATGCAGTTGTATATGTGTCACAGAATAACTAAGTATGTGTTATGTTTGCAGTTTTACTATATACTAGGTATATAAAAAAATCAAATACAAATTGAAATAATTACCACAAAAAAAACACAAACCAAAAACAAAAAAACAACTAATCAAGTTAACTTAAACATGGACGAATGATAAACACAAAAATCAAAACATAAATTTGAAGCAAAACAAATGTCAAATTGTAGGTTATTCAAAATATTTCATGTGCGCATGCCTTTGATTTAAAATCCGGAGAGATTTTTCCAATCATTCCCAATCAATTGGCAATGACTTCGGTGTTCTCGAATTGAGGACCACTACCTGCACAGACCAAATAAGTGCCCCGAATTGCGGACCGTACTAAGGATTAGGGATTAAGGTGGTAATGAGGGTTCATTGCGTTAACTAGATTACTGAGAGAGATTTTTGTACCTGGAAATATGACACGAATTGAGGAACAAACTTCTCAATAATTGAATAATTGAAAATTGTTCAAAACATTTACAAATAAATACAATGAAGGGTGCATTGAATAGAAATTTGAATTAAATCTAGAATGAAAGGACTCGCATGCATTGGTAGAATTTTCTGTAGTTACAACAGCTTCAGCCCAAATTGTTGGTGGAAATAAAGAATTTTCTTCAATATAATTCTTTACTAAATAGTCAGCTAAATTTACCACAGCTTTATGCATATGATCGGGCTGAAATTCAGCCAAATCCAAAGCAAAACATTCTCCAACTTCTTCGGGTTTTAAAAAAGACAATCCAAAAAGATACCTCATCCATTTTCCAGTTGCACTTTTTTCATCTTGGTATTCTTTAGCCAATCCCAAACTCTGTATTTTTCTATACCAAGCTTGACCAAGATGAAACCTACATCCAATGATCTTTGTGGTGGGCCATTGCGCAGAAATTGCTTTGTGAATAGCTAGTTCATAATCAGCTACAATAATTTTTGGAACAAATATTAAATTAGCATTACAACACTTTTCTTTAAGAATAACGAAAAGTCTTTCGTATGTTAAATGAAGTTTATTCGGTAATAAACAAAAAGCTACTGGTATATAATGGCCGTTTTCTACGATATGAAGTGTGAACAACTGTAAAAAATGTTTCGTACAATATCGAAATGTTCCATCAAGATACACTTTGTCACTACTACACAAAAATTTTAAATTAGTATAGCACGAAAATACTACAATATTGTTAATATTATCAGTGGCCAAGAGAAATGGTTCATTTTTAATTGTTGTCAAATTTAATGTTGGTAAAATATCGAAAACATCTGATACATGTGCTTGGACTTGACGTCTTTTGTAATACATATTATTTCTTATGTATGTAATGTCTTTTCTTGTCAAAGCGTCCATTGTATCACTGTTTTCCCTTAAAACAGAGTGTATGATTTTCGATGGCCGTTCTGTGATATCTTCTACAGCTTTCCGTTTGCTTGCTACACTCAAAATTTGTCTATTTAATTTCTTTATGTCATTTTCATGATTGTGCACTGTTTCTTTTCGAGAAATTATATTATCTGAACCTAGCGTAAATACTTTTGCGTTACATTTACTTACAGTACAAGTCCAAAACTTTTCACCACTTTTAAGAACCTTTTTTTCACGAAACTTATAATCATCCCACACAAGTAACGACTTTTCTTTTTCACTTAAGATCATTTTAATTTCACTCATTTTTACAAGACTGCTCAAAATAAACTAAACACAAAACACTCACTTCAAATATATATTAGAATTTCGAAAGTAAAGTAATAAAATGCTCGTTAACGCAATGAATCATCATTACAACCTTAATCCCTAATCCGCAATTCGGTGCACTTACTATAATTATTTCTCAGAAGCCTGGTCCTCAATTCGTGTCATATTTTCAGGTACAAAAATAAACCCTTCTTAATATTTTCATTTTGGTTCTCAATTCGTGTCTGCCCAATGACTTCATTTGTTTCTACGAATACAAAATTAATAATTGGAACTATCAGTCATTCTTCTACGAAGTAAAATATTCAATGTGCCTGCGCTGTTCAATTGGAAACGGTTTAAGATCGCTCTACGAACAAACCTACTACTTTCGTCTTAATTTTAAGTATTCGATAACTTATTTATTTTGCTTCTTTTGTTAATTTTTCTTTGGTATTTTTATACCTCAAGTACTCTAATTTAAAATTTTCATTATTCATATCCTTCTTATGTTTGGTGTAGAGCTTATTTTTTATATACGCATTTTATTAGTGATGGTGTTATCCAATCTTTTCTTTTTCTTTGATTATGTTTTAATTTTATATTCATTGTGGATTTATTTATGGTATTTTGAATAGCCTGAATTATTTTTTTCGTTTGTAATTCTAGGTCTGGTTCATCAAGTATGTTGTTCCGGTTAATAATTTGAATGTTATCCATTAATTTTTTGTTATCATGTGGAATAATTACATTTAATAAACATTTAAAAAGAACAAAGTGATGGAACAAATAAATAAAAGTACTAGTATTTATTTATTACAAAGGTATATTTTTATAGGTTTACATTTTTAGGTGTACTATTTTTATTTCACCAATTCAGGATCACTTTTAGCAGCGATATATCAATATGGAAATTAGAAAGTCACTAGCATCCTCAATCATCTTGAAAAGATGCAGTCTCGTGCCAAGATTCTCAATCGGAAGAAAAGATACAAAAAGAAGAAAACGTTGACATTATTTTCAGAATGAATGAAATAAAAAAAATCCTTTATCCCATTTCTAAACTAGAAAATAGAAAGCTTCCGGCATCGGCACCGGGGATCGTAGGCAGCTCACAGACTAACCTATTTTGATGAGAAGTTTTTTGTTAGAGGTGGAGCAGCGACACAATTGCCGTTCGCCGGGTCTGGCATCGTTTAGATGTCTAGGATAATTAAAGATAATCCGTCTTTCCGACGTCCGTGATGAAACGCGTGTCATGAACCCTGATAAAGTCACGGACATGCGGGTTGTAATTGGTATAGCCCTGTTCAGATGAAAAGATAAAAAGTTGCCGTGCGCTGCATCGGCCGATAAACACTATAGACGAATTCGCTGCTTGCAGGAAGAATGGTTTCCATTAATTCCGTTGAATCGCTATAGTCACCCGGAAAAACTCATTATCGGATCTTTTTTCTTCCGTTCGGCGCATTTGCTTTTTTGGAAGATTAATTTGCTTAAATTTGATACTCAATACTAAGTTATTTGGAAAATATTTGTTGCAATTTGTTTATTTAGTAATTCCCACCAAACAGTTTGATTTGAAGGAATAAAAATTGGATAGAAACGAAAAGAGAAAGGAAAACGTCTAAGACATTAAAAAGTAATGACAAACAACAGTAAATTGACATGTTTTTTGATTCAACTGAATCTTAAAGATCTAGCCTCTTATAAGATAGAGTATTCCGATATCTACCTCGATGATTCGAGAACAAAACGTAGCCCAGGATGTGGAATATACTCCAGATTCTTAAACCTAAACTCACGTAGACTCACATTAGCAGCAATTACCAGAAACAATATAACCATATAAATATATACAAACATATGCAGATAACTACTTATCATAGACAGCAACAAATACTTGACTATGATATAATCTGGGCCGTAAGACCGACAGAAGCGAAAGAATTTAATAAACACGCTTTTAATGCAAATGATGGCTGCTATCGGACATGATGATAATCTCTTGTCTACGCTAGTTTTTTTCGATGATAAAGTGAATACCCTTTTCGATGGCGTGAATTTCCGCCTGAAAGATGCTTGGGTATTTTCCCAAGCTTTCGGAGTGCTTGGTCATAGTCCCGTCCACTCCTATTCCAGTTTCTTCTATGGTTTTGGAACCATTTCGTATATTACTGAATAGCATGTCTTTCGGTTGCAAGCGCGATGGATTCTTGGCTCCATTTTTTCTTGCAGCTCAGCTCTGTGGTTTTAAAGTTTTTCACAAAACTGTACTTCTTTATCATTTCATCCTGGGACATATCCCAAGTATCTTTGGTTCGGAAACAAGTAGACTTTCGTCTGATTACTCCGTTCCTGATCATTCTATATCGTGTCCTTTTTGCCACATTCTCCATCATTAAATGTAGAGGGGTGACAATAGTCTTCTAAATTTAAATCTTGTATCTTTTGATAATAGAATGAGTGCAGGCAATTTTCTATAAGAATTCGTCTAACAATTGTCTTAGATATTTCCAATTAATGAGCAACTCTGGTTGAGCTAGTTTGGGGATCGCAACATTTTTTCTGCGAATCGGAAAAACAGTTATTACGTGAATTCGAAGAAACATTTCCACATCAAAAATTGTCTTACTGGGTATAGCTGCATGTATCTTCTTCTAGCATCATTTGTATTGTGTTTGACAGTAGTCAATACCTGCGTATTTTTGATTGCTTAAGTTTAACCCGTTGCGTTTGTCTATCTATCTATCTATCTATCTATCTATCTATCTATCTATCTATCTATCTATCTATCTATCTATCTATCTATCTATCTATCTATCTATCTATCTATCTATCTATCTATCTATCTATCTATCTATCTATCTATCTATCTATCTATCTATCTATCTATCTATCTATCTATCTATCTATCTATCTATCTATCTATCTATCTATCTATCTATCTATCTATCTATCTATCTATCTATCTATCTATCTATCTATCTATCTATCTATCTATCTATCTATCTATCTATCTATCTATCTATCTATCTATCTATCTATCTATCTATCTATCTATCTATCTATCTATCTATCTATCTATCTATCTATCTATCTATCTATCTATCTATCTATCTATCTATCTATCTATCTATCTATCTATCTATCTATCTATCTATCTATCTATCTATCTATCTATCTATCTATCTATCTATCTATCTATCTATCTATCTATCTATCTATCTATCTATCTATCTATCTATCTATCTATCTATCTATCTATCTATCTATCTATCTATCTATCTATCTATCTATCTATCTATCTATCTATCTATCTATCTATCTATCTATCTATCTATCTATCTATCTATCTATCTATCTATCTATCTATCTATCTATCTATCTATCTATCTATCTATCTATCTATCTATCTATCTATCTATCTATCTATCTATCTATCTATCTATCTATCTATCTATCTATCTATCTATCTATCTATCTATCTATCTATCTATCTATCTATCTATCTATCTATCTATCTATCTATCTATCTATCTATCTATCTATCTATCTATCTATCTATCTATCTATCTATCTATCTATCTATCTATCTATCTATCTATCTATCTATCTATCTATCTATCTATCTATCTATCTATCTATCTATCTATCTATCTATCTATCTATCTATCTATCTATCTATCTATCTATCTATCTATCTATCTATCTATCTATCTATCTATCTATCTATCTATCTATCTATCTATCTATCTATCTATCTATCTATCTATCTATCTATCTATCTATCTATCTATCTATCTATCTATCTATCTATCTATCTATCTATCTATCTATCTATCTATCTATCTATCTATCTATCTATCTATCTATCTATCTATCTATCTATCTATCTATCTATCTATCTATCTATCTATCTATCTATCTATCTATCTATCTATCTATCTATCTATCTATCTATCTATCTATCTATCTATCTATCTATCTATCTATCTATCTATCTATCTATCTATCTATCTATCTATCTATCTATCTATCTATCTATCTATCTATCTATCTATCTATCTATCTATCTATCTATCTATCTATCTATCTATCTATCTATCTATCTATCTATCTATCTATCTATCTATCTATCTATCTATCTATCTATCTATCTATCTATCTATCTATCTATCTATCTATCTATCTATCTATCTATCTATCTATCTATCTATCTATCTATCTATCTATCTATCTATCTATCTATCTATCTATCTATCTATCTATCTATCTATCTATCTATCTATCTATCTATCTATCTATCTATCTATCTATCTATCTATCTATCTATCTATCTATCTATCTATCTATCTATCTATCTATCTATCTATCTATCTATCTATCTATCTATCTATCTATCTATCTATCTATCTATCTATCTATCTATCTATCTATCTATCTATCTATCTATCTATCTATCTATCTATCTATCTATCTATCTATCTATCTATCTATCTATCTATCTATCTATCTGAATTATGGCGTGGTTCAAAGCTCACTCGTACTGAAGCTCTAGGCTTATTGTACCCCTCACAAATTCTATCCCATCAGATTGATTTTCTTGATGAATTCAAGAATATGTCTGATGGGCGCTTTCACGATTTCTTCAGGTTCCGGATATTGTACCCCGAAGTACCATTCCCGTTCCTACTTAAGGTTTCGATAGTGGCATAATATGTGAATAGGATTTTCGTCCTCCTCTTCACATATTCTACATAGGGAGTCATCAGATATCCCTAAGAGTTTTAGGTGTCTTCTAAGGCCACAGTGTCTCGTAAGGAGTCTTATTACGGCCTTGAGATCGCTTCTGATAAGGTTTAGCAGTTGCTCTTGGATGGCCCTTCTATGAATCTTTTGGACTGTCTAAGTCCAGGAAGTTCCTACCAGAGCTTATGGTGTTCTCTATTAATTTTTTCCTTTAACATCCATTTAACATGTTGGTATGAGATACCACATATGTGTTCTGGTCCAATAAGAGTTTTTTCCGCTCCCTTCCTTACTAGAAGGCCTGCTTTCTTGTTTCCAAACACTCCCTCATGTCCCGACATCCAATATAGGGTGACCTGACTGTCTGTCATGATAAGACCCTTTTATTTTTAAAATAGTTGTTTAGCATGACTTTGGCGCAGGCATTTATTACTGTTACTTCAGCCTGGAAGACTATTGTCAGTGACCCCAGGTTAAGACTAATGGACTTCTCTGAGTTCACATGGTAGATCCCAGCTCCTGTGCTATTTTTCATTTTCGAACCGTCTGTATACAAGATTGATTCGTTTTCTTTTTCTTTTTTTTTTCGGCTTTTGGCCCTTTCTGGTATTTGAATATCGAAATGTTTCCTGAAGTCGTGAATAATGGGCGTTCTATCCGATGGCATTTTAAGTAGCGGATTTTGTTTTAATTTCTCTAATATCATTGTGTGGTGCCCTTTTCTCGAAAGTTCCCATCCAAATCCGTTAGTAAACAGCCTGTATGCCGTCGCCATATCCTCCTTCTTCACCACAAGGCGTAGTGGAGGAAGACCTAGAAGTAGCTCCATTGTGGGCGTAGTTCTAAATGCCCCTGTTATTATTAGACAGGCTAGTCTTTGTACCTTGTCTAATTTTCTGTTAGTTGTTATGCTTTTAGTCTTGTGCCACCATATGACTGATAAGTAAGTTGCAATTTTTATATAGTTATTTTGATTTGTAAAAAGTGTGTTTTGTAAGTTATAATTGGCGTCATAGACGTAATAAAAAACAAATTTAAATACAAAAAAGTATAAATAGTAAATTATGCGATGTTTTTGGATAATTTATTTGATTATAAAAATATGTTACTATCACATGCAATTAAATGTTAAAACGAGCATATCGCGAAAGGGCGTATAAAATTAAATTTTGCAATTATACCGATAATAATCCGTATGAAATACCAATTTGAAATGCAGACATATTCTTTCAGTATGTTTGTCACTAGATTTTCCAAATTAGCATCCAATTAAATTATTCCACTAAAACAAATGATGGGTAAAATGTTATTAAACAAATATAAAATTAGACAATTTCTGCGATATAAATTTGAAAATGAAATTCTGCCACCTAATTTAATATTTAATTTAAATTCGTTATTTGTTAATCGTTTCATATTCAAAATACATAAATATATATTTATTAAAGACGACTGACCTTCTATGATAGCAAAATAATAAATTGAGGCAAAATAATAAGCAAGATAGGCGTTATTTGTCGTTATTTATTACATATATGATATTTAACATTGAATATAGTTTACCCCGTACGAATTAATTCAATATTAACGAAGATGTACGCTAGAATGTCCTTTTGGACGATGTCTGTTGTGCTATCTGTTAAATACGTCACTTGCCAACTCAAGCAGTGGTACTAATTTGTCCATGTCTTCAATTTCTTGCTTATTTAATTGGTCAATTGTGTAATTTGTCAACTCAAACAATTATATCAACTTCGCAATGCCCCCAATTTTGCATTGTACCACCTATGGAGGGTAGAGGAAAGGAGAACAATCTCTGTATACAAAAAGTGTCCCTCAAAATGTATACAATTAAGATGGCGCTTCTGTGCCCAGGGGACGTCGACAGTCGATAATTCAGATCACACAATGACACCAATGATGTATATAGTAATAAATATTGCTCAACCATAAAAAACTAAAAACTACACTGATCGTAGAAAGTGTTCTGTGATCGTAGATAAATTTTGACAATACACGACAATAGTCAAATTTTATTGAAAAATAATAATATAAACAATAAATAATTCTTATGAATGAGCAATCTATATGACTATATAGCATTGGATTTTGTCCCCTGGCTACACGAGCGCCATCTTAATTGCATACATTTTGGTGGCCACTTTTTAATATAAAGATCCATATAAGAATGTCCTTTTTTCTACCCTCCATAGTACCACCGTAGAAGGTCAGTCATCTGTCTTGTCATCTGTCAACGTTAACTGCGGAGTACGGCATCTGTCAACTCAAACAGTGATACCAATTCTCCATTTTTTTATCGTAGATCAGTTGTCATGTTACCGGTTGTCACTTGTCAGTTAAACTTTTGGAATGTCTGAAGTAAATACAAAATATAAATATCCTAAAATTTTTAAAATCGATGCGACTTTACAAAGAATAAGATTTTGGATCGAATTTGGGGGAAATTTTAAAGTCATTAAAATCAGGATTTTTGTAAAAATATCTGCAATATTTTGAGCTGGAAAGATACGAATTTCAATTAGTCAACATATAAAAGAAAAAACCAGTAGATAGAAATAGGGAACTCAAAATGCATTATTAAAGTCTTAATAAAAAAAATAGATACAATATTATTTAGTTATTTCATTATTTGATTAAATAAGAATTCAAAACTTGTTAAATTTAGAGAACTTGAAATAAAAATGTCATTAATATTTGAAAAGTATTGAGGCGTTAAGTTTCTCCATTAAAACAGAAGACATATTAAATAAATTACCCTTTCTCTCAAGTCATCAAATACAAGATACATCCACATTTTACAAGTATTGTTTCTAAACAATAAGTCATCTACAGCACTCCGTATTCCAGTATCCGAATTCTGAAGCGGATCCCTACTCGTTTAATAATTTTCCAGTTGCCTTGTCGTTACACAACCATCTGCCATGTTTTCAACATCTGTACATCCACTGACAGAAACTGCCGCTCGCCTTCAATGGGAAACGGACTTTGCTTTTCACAAACATGCGAAAACTTAAAGTGTCGGGCCTTAGGGTAAATTTGTTGGTACTTCAAATCTCCTGTTTACGGAAATGAGTGGACTGGCCCGATATTCACAACCATAATCAAACAAAACAAAATTGTATGTTATACCAAGATGAAATATAAACTACATAACGTTATTTGTATATTATATTTGTAGGCAGTCTTTCTAAGTTCAAGGTATTTGCTGATAATTAACAATGTATAAGATAGTTTTATTATTCTTGTATGGATTTTGTGGTTTTATTCACACTATAAATAAATCCTACATTTAAACATAGCCGTAGCTGTTTATTGTGGACTGTCATGCCCTTGTATTTTTATCTGCATCCTAAAGAACTTTAAATTAAAAATTTGTGATGTTTACATGATGAAAGTTGGAGCACGACTCTGTTAGATAGTATAGCGTTAGTCTAATGTTGTTAGATACCGCTGCAACCCATCCCAGAGTCTATTGAAAATGTGAATTCGTTTCAATATAGACGGTCAAATAAAGGACATCGATAATGAACTCTTATGTACCGAAAACATTTTCAGTTTTTATTGCTTTGGAGCGAGATATTGTTACTCAAGAGATGTCTTCGTTGGAATGTTAAATTATTGCTAGGCGCACGATAGGTGCAGGTGTTCCTCTATTTAAAAAGCTGATTTAGGTATAATATGTTTAAATGAGAAACGTAATTTAAACCATTTCTATTTTTAAACAGCTTGGAAATTCTTGTTCTCGATAACTTTTATTAAGGAGTGGTAAGTGGCCATATAATTTTTTTATTTACTTCATTTTCTGTTTTTGTCCTAATATTCTCCTAATATGGAGATTTTTGATTTTAAATTCATAAAAATTTGTTTTATGTTATTTTCATTAGTATCCATAAGGCATATAAGTAATACTAAATTTTAATTTGAGTTGCCTGTTTTTCACCTAGCTTATATCTCCGTTATTATTAAGTTGAATCAAACGGGACAAACGGCATTGAGCGTTTCGATGTCATTTACAACGAAAAGACATTTGTAGTATTAACAGACATTAATGGCAAAAGAACCTGAGCCTATATCTCCGTTAACACCAAGTCTCGAAATTATAGAAATGGTAATTTTAACAAGGAAAAGGATAAAAATGGAATTAAAACCTCCAGAACTCCTAAACACAAAGCTAAACTTTGCAAAAGGCAAAAGGCAGCCAACCAAATACTTCTTGAACCTGCCCCTTTTATTCGACTATCAACATCGGTAGTGAAAAACCTAATTAAAGAACATTTTCTTGTTAAATTCAAAGAAAGATGGCATGAAACAAGAAGCTGTAGACTTGCCAGGGAGCTTTTAAGTTATCCTGACATTATTACAGCGAACAAATACTTAAATAGGACTAGACAGAATCTGCGAACAAGAAAATGATACCATAGACCATATCCTCTACGATTGGCCGAGGCTCTCATTTATTACAAGATTTGTGTTCAGCGAGAATTGGCAGATATAAGAGAAACACCCTTTGGCGTCATTGTTAACTACATTAAATCTGTAGGCTAGCTCACGAGCTAAGAGCTAGAAGGATACACAATGTGCCGTTACAGATACAGATACTAAGTCGAATCAAATAGGAAAAAGGTATTAAGCGTGAAATGTTATGTCATTTGCAATGAAAAAACGTACGTAGAATTAATGCCAAAAGGACCTTAGCTTATATCTTATTATTTAGTCGATTTGAACGGAACAAACTAATGTAAAACATTAGTTAGATGTTATTTACAATAAAAAATAAACTTAGAAATATTGCCGAAAGGACCTAAGTCTATATCTCAGTTAGTATTGATTTAATTTAAATGAAACAACGATTCTTAAAGTAAAATATCAATTAGACGACTTTTACTATAAAAAATCATGCACAAAACCATTGCCAAAAGGGCCTAAGCCCATATCTTTATTAATAATAGATCGATTTAAACAAGACAAACGGCGTTCAATATAAAATATTATTTATATAATATTTACAACGAAAAAATATACATAGTATTATTTCCAAAATTACCTCTTTGAAACCGCAAGATATCGAAAAAACATGATTAAATTGCATGTAAACGAAAAAAGAATGATTCATTCGAAACCATGATGCCGCATAAAATTGTATATACCATATTTATTCTACGACCTACGTAACAATATTACGCGCGTGTTATAAATCATATTAAACAGTAGTCCGTGAGGACTACGTATTTAATGTCTGGTTTGATAAGAGTTCTTTGGAATAGTGAAAAATTGATAAAAAAGTATTAAAATGCATGTAAAATAAAAAATTCAACTTACATGAATGTCATTACGTTAACAAAATATTAATTTAATAACGTAATACAGCTAAAAAGTACATTTCTCTCAACATAATATAATCAGAGAGTCTATTTTTGTATAAGTTTCAAGGCTATATGCTTGCTTACTGCAACAAGTTGGAGATCGTCGCATTCTTATCTATTGCGCAATAAATTTAATCAATAATATTCTTTATTTTAATCGCTGAGTACAGCTGGAGAGACGTTCAAAGTTAAGGCTCCAGGTGGCAACCTTGGAGCACTCCAGAAATAACCGAGTAAACGTTACTTTGACTACATGACTATTTCTTTAAAAAATTCAAACATTATTTTTAATTATCCAAAACAAATTTGTAATAAGTTAAGATAAACTGAAATTTTTCTGAGTCTACCCCTGTGGTTTTTGATCGCATAGTGAGATGGGAGAACAGAGAGATTTGGGAATGTTTCAGACATTGATAAGACCAGGAAACAGAAAACCGAAAAAAATATATATAATACAATGAAATGAAAGTGGACGAAAAGAGGACTTATACAGCAGGACCATCTTGACAGACTGTCCAGGATATTAAATAAAGGATACTGAATTTAATTTTGTGTTCGTGTGTTTTCAAGATTACAAAAATATTATTAATGTGTTAATATAAATGTTTGGTGACCTGATCAATACTTCTTTTGATATTAAAGAATGAAGAACTTATAGATATATTTAAAATATAAATGTGTCAATTTTAATTCAATTTCTATTCTTAATTTATATTTATTTAATTATTTAGAGGCAAATGATGACCTTTTATTGCTTTTTCAACACGATTTATTACAGAAACCCACACAAAAAAATAGTTAAGTGATAAATCTGGAGATCTTGGAGGCCACTTGATCGAACCACGTGTAGAGATTAAAAGGACTCATAACGCTTTAAAAAAATTTGTCACTATCCGGGAATTGTGACTTTGACAACCATCTTGTTGAAACCAAACTTAACAGGCAATTGCAATAATATTGAAAATAATGATAATAATAATTAATATTAAAAATATTAATGATATTAATAATAAAATTAACTTAATTTAAAAATTATACTAACTGATTTGTCCTAGCGGCATATCCACGAAAAAAATCTCAAAAAACGACCCAATTTAACAAAAAAATTCATAACTATCCCCTTTATTATTAATCGTGAATCAAGACACATATCCACAAGTTTTCTGGGTGGTTTTTCTGCATCCATACATGCACGCAGAATCAGATGCAAATAAGCAATTTATGGACGCTGGAAAGCTGGTAAGATATATATGTGTGTGTATATATTTGATATTTTACTATTATAATAATACTAAATGGTTTTATAATGGAACCCTTTGAAGCTGTATTTAAAAATGTTTTGCCAATCATCCATATGTTGGATTTGTTTAATTTTTTTTAACAACTTAAGGATACTATTCGGCATATTTTTTGATGTTTTGTTGACTAGAAAAAAAATTGTTCCGGAAATCATAAATTGCATTTGATAATTGAGCACTGGACCTTTTTTGTTTATTTAAGAATAGATTTCTACATAAAATTTGTATAATTTCAATTCACTCATCATTTTTAGTTAATTAATCTACAATTTAATTTATTTTTATACCGCAATTAGCTCTAACCTATGAGGATATAAATTTTGCTTCTTCCATTTTTATTTCGCATAGTTCTCTATCTTAAAATACACATAATCCGCCTCCACAAACAATATTTTTGCACCATTGTAACACTCTTAACTTTACAGCCATTACTATTTACTCTCCTTGTTTGAGAAACTATTACATTAAGACACACATTAGTAGCAAATGAAATTAACAAAAACTTACGTTGTGCAGCCAGGTGAGTTTCCTCCAAACCGGGTTGGCCGTAACGTGACACTCGAAATAGACATCGTCGCCTTCTTTGATATCGTCGGCGTTAAGGGTGCTCCCCAGACACAGCGTCACGATGGGGGGATCTGAAAACAAAAACAAAGAAACCATTGTCAAAAGAGCACCGTTGTCGCGCCGTCACGAAGTGATGGAGAAAAAGCCTCCCAAGGTATATAAATCATCGATGGACTGACTACTAGCAGGCACAGCGTCAGTTGGTTCATGACTTTTTTTAGTTTAGATTAAGTGTAAACGTAGATTATGATAATGATGATGAAGATTGTTAATATTTTGTCTCGCGACAATAACGCTACGCATGTAACCGTCGTGTAGGATACAATTCTATGTATATATGGATATAGGAACACCTTGTAGATGACATTCCAGTCCAAATCCATTACAAAATCTTTACAACTATCTCAAAAGCAAATTTCAACAAGTTCTTGTAATAAAAGGAAAAAAAATTTACCACAAAATTGTATTCTTTAGAAACGGCGACTAGTTTTGGCTTCTATAAGACATCGTCAGGTCTAATAATGTAGGTAACAAAGTAAGAATGCAAACATTGCAAACAGGTAATACAAAAACTAACCATAAATCTAAGTGTAACTTATAAATTCATTATCACAAAAAACAACATTTTACAAATTGTCTGATGTAATTAAAAAATTTGTATTACAAAAATTTGAATAGACCCAAACCAAAGGAACTTACGATTAAAGTAAAAAGGTAAATAAGGAAAATGAGAAGTGGAGGGAGGTAAAATTTGTGAATTGAAGTGAGATGAAAAACGGAATTTCAAATTTCATTTCTTCCAGGAAGCAAAACAAAGTAAAATTCATACCCCAATCTACGCTTCACGATAATCATGTTTTTTATTTGCTTCATACAAAACGACTCAATATTAACGTAGATATAGACTTAAGTCCTTTTTGGATGGGAGCTAAATGATATACTCAACATTATTTATTAGTGTAGGTAAGTGCAATATATCCGGCAAATATAACAGGTAAAACTTCCTTAGGTAGCAAAGAAATTGGATGTACCAACATTCATAGAATTTAATTGCAACAATTTAATTTATTTTTATCTTATATGTTTTTCATTATTACTTTGACGGTGTCATCGGACTTTGTATATGAATTTAAATATAAGTGAAAAAATTGGAAGACATGGAATTTAGTTCTTTTTTAAGGATACCAGGAATTGATTTCCTCACCACACTTCAGTTCACAAATTATGCCTTCCTCCACTTCATAACTCCTCATTTTATCTTTTTACTTTGGTTTGGGTCTATTCAATATTTTTTAATACAAATTTTTAATTTACTACATTGCATCAGACAATTTGTGGAATGTTAATATTTTTGAGACAATGAATGTATGACCCACACTTAAGTTTAAAAATTGTTTTGGTAAGTTTTTGTATAACCGGTTTGTAATATTTGCATCCTTACTTTGTTATCCACTTTTTTAGACCTGACGATGTTCTACAGAAATCAAAAATAGCCGCCGCTTGTAAACAATAAAATTATGTGATAATTGACTTATTTTGTTTCATTTTACAGAACTGACACATTAGTGAAAATTTAGAATTTGCTCTTATCGGACTCCCAAAAAATGAAATATGGGTTATCCTAGACGAAAACTATAGGCGATTCAAATTAAGATTTCTCTGCGCGCTGTCGATCAGCTGATTTCGCCCCAAGAGGGTAACCTACATAACCTTAATCTTTGCTGAAGAGTAAGTGGTTTTTCATATGATGTATTGTG
Organism: Psylliodes chrysocephalus; assembly: GCA_927349885.1. Lineage (NCBI taxonomy): Eukaryota > Metazoa > Arthropoda > Insecta > Coleoptera > Chrysomelidae > Psylliodes > Psylliodes chrysocephalus. The sequence continues at coordinate 8,980,433 of OV651823.1, read as the reverse complement.
GTTAATCGGTTATTCAGTGTTTTCTTTTAAATTGGGTTCTTTAATTGTTCTCTTTTTTGTTTGTGTTATTTTCGTAAATATAAATATTAGACTTAGTTTGTTTTTTTTAATTCATCCTGACCCTCCCAATATCAATTTTGATATTACTTTCTAAGCTTTAAATCGCTAATCAAATTTCAAAATTTTGACAGTTACCTAAATTTGAACAAAGTCATTTTTGGCAAGACTTTTTAAATACATTTCATTTTTGATTTTATATGGAGAAGAAGGTGCAACAGCACCTATGGCGAAAAACTCTTCAATATCTATGTTGGAAAATAATAAAAATGTCTGCATATAGTTTGATTTTAAAATCTTCCGCTATTCTTGCCATTAGATTTTCTTAATACTCTCTCTTTACTTTTAGATTCTTATATTAAAATAATGATGAAAAATAACAAATTGTATCATTTGTTTCCTTTCTTTAATAATGAACGTCACGTCATAGTACTTTGTGCTAGTTTTTCGGTCGCCATTTTCCAATTTCGTTTGTTTACGTTGACTTGTTATTTTAATTTGATTGATTCAAACAAATTAGTACGTAAATCCTGGTGTTTCATTTCGCAACCTCTTTCACTGAACCCGTTTTTTAATCAACTAAAAACCGCATCACACTATTTTAATGATTATTTTCAATTTTACGCAAGCAAGTAATACATCTAAAGCAGCGGTGAGAATACCGAAAACGAGACACTCCTTTGTGAGTACGGTATGCAAAGACACCATCGCAAAAACGAAGAAAAACGAGCTACAAGAAACTCAAATCAATTTTCTCTCGAATACAATTCCCACGAAAGTTTCTTAGAATCTGTTCATTTCCTCGAGGAACGCATTGTTTATGAAAACAGAGCATGGTGGTTGGTGTCTATAACGTCGCGCTGTTTGGTATATAACTTTATAAATGTCGTCAGTTATTTATATTCAAAACATAAGTATTTTGCATTGGATTTGACAAGATTGACAATTGATACTATCAATTATTTTGCAATGTTTAATTAATACGCATCATTATTTGTTATGTAATCTATTGTTTGAATGGTCCCTTAATCCGAGCAAAACATCATAAATCCGGCGGTCGACAGAAAAGGGTCATCTTACTAGTGGGACCAACTTTTGGATGGGTAAATTATCGAACACCGTTAAGGAGTGCAGTTGATTTCTTTTGTTAAGACTGTGTTATTTCATTTGTTTTAATAATTATTAGTTTTGTAACATTATTTTAATATTAATAAACTTCATACGTAAAATAAACATTTAATTATTTGTGTAGTTTACAGTTACAAATACAACAAAATCTTCCTCTCGAAAACATTATTCATACAACGGACGCTACTTACACAAATGTTTGATCTTACTCGTTGTGCAATCTCCAGGGTTTTACATTATACTTTTACATTTATATTTTTATTTATTTTTAGTCGCGCATTCTGTTATTAAACTGCTTTCATTAAGTATTCAATCTAACCAATATAACAGATAACTAATTTAAAACATTGAGCTCGTTAAAAAGCTTGATAGAGCCACTAGATTACAAAATATGTTTCCTTAATAATTATGATTTCATCTTGTATACTAACGCTCTTTATTAAAGGAAAAATTTACATCGTTTTGTAAAAGGATAAATTAATTTTAGGATTATCTATATTTAAATTTAATATGCTCAATGACACGATCAAAGTAATCATAAAAAAGGTATAAGAAAATAAATTAAATTTCTGCAATTGAATTCTATGATTGCTGGTATATTTGCTTGATATTCGATTTATTTGCTACCTAAGAAGTTTTTAAAGTTATAGAATACCAGTAAAGAAGAGAGAGATGGGTGTACTCTTAGTTTTAAGTATCATAAGTTTGTCTTAAGTATATTATAAAGAAAAATTGCTTGTACAGACAATTTGGTCCTACGTACGTTTTTTTAAGGAACGGAATAAAAGCCCCATCTGACCAACTGAAAATACGAGTTTATTTATAAAGATCTTCCTACATTGTTATTTTGGTAGTATCGTTTAGAATCACGCAGTATTCGCGATTCAAACTAAGTGATACGCCCTCTGGAGGAAATTTGTAGAAGGTAGGATATCGTTCAGTGTTGCCAGAAGTAGCAAAATTTCGCTACGTCGTCAAATTTTAGCTCTTGAAAAACTAAATAAGATTTTTTATTTAAGAATGAAAATTTGTTTACTAATATGTAATCATACTCTATATTTATTTAAGGATTTTTTTTATAAAACTGATGTATTATATTGATTTTTTTTTTAAATTTTAGTTCATTTATTAATTTTGTTTTAAAATCAGTTCATTTGGCAACATTGGCGTTCATGTTTATTGTTTACATTTTAATTTGTATCAATTACAATTCGAATTTTTTCTTACTTTTTAGCTTTAAATTTGTTTATTTCTGATAGTATGTGATAGTGTTTATATTAAAAATGAAATCTGTGAAAAAGCCACCAGCAAATTGCAATTCTATATAGTGTTAATGTCAAAATCAAAACTGAAGTATTCATTATTTTCCAAGCGCAAGTGGTAAAATTTTGTTTCATACGATAAATGGATATCTACAAATTCACAATATTGAAATTTTTCGAAACTTTATTTAGAATCAAACTGTAATCTGATTTGTGATGGTTTAAGATTTTTAAATAAGTTCATTAATAATTAACGTTTGGTACCTGAAATGTCCTTCAAACCACATAATAAAACATGTCCTGAGTTTAGTAAATAAAAAATGTCTCGTAGCAACCAATAGGTGAATACGAGGGTCATTCAATAAGTAAAGAGACCAATTCTATAATTTTAAAACCATTCAATGAAAGTGTACAATCTTTTCAGGGGTGTTAGTTGGCAACCTTGGGATATGCTCTGATCAGCTGTTTCATCATTTTATGTCAACATAACCTCAAAATTTTCAATTCACCATGGCAAGTCCACTAGAAGATTGCACCTTAGAAGAGCAGCGCTCAGTCATTAGATTTTTAGTCGCAGAAGGTGTAAAACCAAGTGATATTTTTTCTAGAATGTTGATACAGTACGGTAAAAGTTGTATAAATCGTGCGACTTTTTACGAGTGGGTTGATCGGTTTAAAAGTGGTCGAACAAGTGTAGGTGATGTGGACGTCCAGTGGAAGTTTCTGGTCCCTCGTTGGAATCGAGGACTGACGGACTTATTCGTGATAACAGAAGAATTACTGTTGAAATGATAGCTGAGGAAGTTCAAGTAAGTGTTCACAATGTCAGTCAGAACAATTTAAAGTACAGAAAAACGTGTGCCAGATCGGTTCCCAGACAGCTTACTGACGCTCATAAAGAATCAAGGCTTTCCATTAGTCAAGACTTAAAGCAACGAAGTTTGATTGAAGGAAACGCTTTTTTTAAAAGAGTAGTGACCAGCGACGAGGTCTGGATCCATTACTACGATCCTGAGACCAAAAGGCAAAGTATGGAGTGGAAACACACTAGCTCTCCAATTCACAAAAAATTCAAGGTTCAACCTTCCGCCGGTAAAGTGATGCTGACCATCTTTTGGAACTCACATGGTCCGGTCTATTGCGAACTATCAATAGCCAATACTACTCTGAGAGCTAGAACACAAAGTTAGACTAGCTATCAGGAGCAAACGCCGTGGACTCTTGTCAAAAGGAGTCATTCTTCAGCACGATAACGACCTCGCCCCATCTGATTTTTACCTGTTTGGGCCACTCAAAGACGCCCTACGTGGAAAAAGATTTGCTAACAATGAGGAAGTTAACGAAGCGATGCAAAAGTGGCTTCGGGGTAAATTGAAAGAATTTTTCGCCAAAGGAATTAGGAAGCTGCAAGAAAGATGGGACGAGTGCATAACTGTGGGGGGTGATTATGTTGAAAACTAGCCTTAATTTTGAAAGATTGAAATAAACTGGTTTTGAGCTATAGCCATTTGTCTCTCTACTTATTGAATGACCCTCGTATTTCCAACAAATTAAGTCATACACATGATATTATATTTATGACGAAAGCACGAAAACTAAACTTAAATTAACACTAAATTATACTCAAAAACACTATCACAATTATTATCTAAAAACAGTTAAAAAATCACAAATATTAAATTCGCCCAAAACAAACACATGTAAATAAACAAACATTCTACTTATAGGTGAAAAATGACAGGCACGCCAAAATTAATTTAAATCGCGAATATTAATAAAACGACACAGAGTCCTTTATTTTTCGAAATTCTCAATAATCCTAAAGCAATGTCGCCGTCGAAAAAGATTAATGTTCACTTAATATCCCCCGAAATTCAAGGATACGCAAAGCTCAAGGTGACGAAAATAAAAAAGGAAAAAAAGAAACAGGTCGGCACGCATGAAGAAACAAATACGTTCCTAAAAGCCTACTTACACACGACGTCAATTTTCCACGAAGTCTCGAGGAAAAGGCCGGTGACATTTGGATTTTCTGCTCTGCATGTTATGGATTTTCCATCGTCCTCCGTTGTCGGGACGAAACTTAACTCACTTATTGTTACGTTTTCTCGTGTTTCTTCCTGCGAACAATAAATCGAACGTTAGTGGAATTATAACTAGCCGTTTCTAAAAGAATAAGATTAAACAATAAACTCGCACGTCCGGTGCAATAACATAATAAATCTAAAATTTTTACTTTTTGTCGCATTTTATGCGTAATCTGCTTCTTCGTCTGGTGCATTAATGTAAATATAACACATACAATAAATTATTTAACTTTCAATACCTTTCTGTTTTTAAATAACAAAACTTTTAAACTTAGGACGTTGTTGCATTTAATGAGCGATCTGCAGATTGGTATAGTTAAGAAAATCGTACTGGCTAGCCGACCGCCGGCGGTAGTTGAATTTAATAAAACGAAAACCGTCTTCCGGCGGCATGGTCTTCTCACATATAAGAAAGCCGCCGAAAATCTAAACTGATTTGTTGATTAGGGCGGCAGGCTATCAAAGTATTGATAAGGCCGCCGGACGACGGTCTACTGTATTTGAAACATTAAATGTCGCCGGAAAAAACTCGCGTATCGGGGACAACACTAATCATTTGTAATTGCTGAAGGTGTTTGTTTACATTTACGCCGTGACTAGCAATAGTATTTTATAAACCTTAGAAGCAAATTTCACATACATGAACAAATAATAATAATGCCGAGACAACAAGAAGACGAATTAACGACTTCTCGTTGGGTGGCGGCTTCGCCGCCACCACAAAATTTCAATCCATACTTGGCTACGCCGACCGGTATAAACACCAACGGCCTGGACACAGCTCATCTACTATGTCAAAAGGAGACCGATGAACAAATAAAATGCGTACGACATATGATCATTTGCCATAAAAATGTAGACGATTTTACATGTATTTTTTTCTTACCACCGGTATTCAATGTTTTAAATACAGTAGACCGTCGTCCGGCGGCATTTTTCAATTCACTGATAGCGTGCCACCCTGATCAACAAATCAGTTTAGATTTGCGGCTGCTTTCCTGTATGAAGAAGACCATATGCCGCCGGAAGACGGTTTTCTTTTCAACAAATGCAAGCACCGCCGGCGGTCGGTTAGCCAGTATGTAAGAAAATATATATGTAGTGTTAGTTTTAAAGTTTCTGCTTAAAATAATGTCAACAAAGTGGTCTTTAGTTTGCGCCTGTGATTAGTCAACGTGGACTGGAAAAATTTGAGTCTAGAGTCCATGTTGAATAATCATTACGTGTTCTTATTGGTTAATTCCTTAAAACACTATTCTGATTGAATTGCGTCTTGTAAAGTAAAATTCAAATACAATCCGGCTTGAAGGACCAATAAATAATTTTTATTAAAAATAGGAATAATTTTTTAATAAATTTTTAAAAGGCAAACCTTGTGGTTATTTTTGTTTTGTTTTTCATTATCAAAGATTAGTAATATTCGACGGGAAAATCTTCATATTGGCCAAGTGATATAAACAAAATACCGAACCTCCTGGATTTTTGATTTCCAGAAATATTGCAACAAATTTTATAAAAATAGAAGATGTTGAGAAATTAATATCTGATCACTCCCCAATACTGGTAATAATGAGTGAAAATATCACCACTAGATAACTCAATCCTACACTGACGAACAAACATATAGATTGGAAAAAATTTCAACTTGAACTTGGTACGTTTCCAACCAAACCCTTCATGCAGACCTCAATATTCCATTCATAGATGATGTGATTACTCACCACTTCAGAAAATATATGAATCGCAGTGAAAACCATCCAAACCACTTCATAGTCGAACTCTTTAACCGTTCACTCATCGATAGACGCTTAAAAAAGACTTTGGCCAGAAGACCTAGCTACTAGGTGAATTCCAGAGAGTTGTCAGTGGACGACACTTGCCTCAAGCCACCCTCTTCCATCAAATTTACTTATTACTTTATTGAAGTTGATTGTAAATTAGCATTGAATAAAATATTAAAAAAAAACTTGAACTTACTGAAAAACTTAAATTAAATATCCAAATTAGGACGGTGAAAGATTCGGATTCAGAAACGAAATTATTTATTGTCAATATTCAACAAGCTGCATGGAATAATACACAATTAATACAAATAAAAACCATAGGTAATAATTACCATGAAGAAATAAGGAATTTAATACAAAACAAAATAAGGGATTTAATACAAAACAAAAGAAATGCTCGAAAAGAGAAGCAAAAAATAAGAACTAAAGAGAACAAACCAAATTAAATCAACCAAACGTCTGAAAGCGAGCTCACAGATGACCAAATGACTGATTACTCATTATGGAAAGCTGTCAAAAAATAAACAAATAAATTCAACACGTATCCACCCTCAATACGAACAGAAAATGGGATGTGGGCAAAAAGTTGTTCAACAAAAAGTTGATGCTAGTCCTAAAGAAGTACAAAGAGAAATAAAAAATAACATTAAACTACAATATACTTGGTTACAGTATTATTATGGTAAGTGTTCTTGTGATTGTGGTTACTATTATTGAATGTCATATGTCAAATTTAATTTAAGTTTGAGGATTTCTAAATGGAAATTGAATTTCAGGAATTTTTGGATGTTTTGATTTTGTTATTTTTATTAGAGTATATTCTAGTAAGCTTATAAATAAATGCCTCGTTAGATGTAGCTACATATGGTTTGGTAACATTTAACCAAAGCAGAGTAATCAAACCTAATAAAGAATTGCTATGGTTACATAAGTATGTTCTTATAAAGAATCGCCTTAAAGAAATTACCACGAAAACAGCAAGGAAAAATCTTTCGTAATATTTTGACTTTGACATATCACTTTGAGTTCATACTTTCTTTTTTCTTTATTTTACATCTTTATAATAGTTTATTAAAAAAATATTATATAAATATTCATTATAAGTGCCTGGAAATTCCAATACGCTTTTATATCTTATTGTTTTCCCCAACAGTCCCAAGAACAAACGCGATATATATTTTCCATCTTGTTCTTTTTACAATTCAGATCGTTTAGACTAATAAATTTTCCGGCTGTCATAAGCAAACCAAAGTTTTCATTACGTTGATCATACTTTCTTATTCTAATTTCTCAGAAAATTCAGAGTATTAAAGTAAACTTTTCGCTTCCAAAGAGTATTTAAATATGACAGACATGGGCGGGTTAAGGAAATGGTAACATTATAAAACTGATATAAAAAAAATATAATAAATTTATTTTTATAATTTTTATACTTCAACATTGATATTCAAAAGAGATTAAAAATATTATTAAAGCAAAAGATCTAGCTAGGAATAGTTTCAAAAATACAAAATCCAAAATTGTAAAAGATAAAATAGTAATAACTAAAAGTCTTAAATAACATTCAGAACACGTTATATTCTGCTTTATATTACTTAGAAATGTGCTTACGTTACGGTAAATCTAAAACATTACGTTAATACAAAAAAGAAGTTAGAAAAAATTGTTTAAATTATTAATTTCAAGTACTAAGACCCTAGATAAGACTAAAATAATTTAAATTAGTTAAATATACTATTTAAAATATTATAAAATTACCTTAATTCAGTACAATACCACCATATATCCATTTATAAGAAAGAAAACACTATGACTCAAATAATACTTACTAAACAAGTCCAATTTATAGCAACTAATATTTTTCTGAGATGTTATTCGAACGACTGTAAAAATATAAATGAATCATTTTGGTTTTTGCATTTGTAGGAATGGTTAAAAAAACCAAAGCAGGTTAGATAAATATTTCTATGGATTTTGTTGAATATTATTTTATAGTATGTTCCAATTTTTGTTCACAATAATATACAGGATGTATTAATATACATATTATTACTGTATGAAAGTAAATGGATCGCAATTTGAACACTTAATTAATTTAAACTTGTATAAAAACTTATTTATTTAATTTATTTTATATTATTACGGCTCATATCTGTGAAAATATATCCAAGGGCGGCTCCGGGGGGGCTATGGGGACAATACCCTCCCCTAGATGCAAATTCTTAAGATTTATGAGCCTTTTATTCAAAAGAATATGCTAAAAAGGGCATGGCTAAAGGAAATGCCCCCTCCCGTCCCCCCGAAAATTCGTCTGGGAGTTTCTTTTAAACTTAAACATTTTTTAACAAATATTATTTAAAGAAAATAACAAATATCTCATGATGTTAGCAAATACCTAGTCAAAACAACTTTTAGATAAACGAGTAGTATAAAGTAATGTATCTTAATTTTTTTGGTTTAATTGTTCCACAATAATTCATTTTTTGTTTATTATTATTATTTTCAAGAAACTAAAATTTCTAATTTCTAATAATCTAAATATTTTTATACCAATATACCTTCTATGAAATTTTAAACAATGTCCGATGTTCAGTTTTTTGTCCGCAACTCAAAAACGAAAAATGATATCAACCTGAAAATTTTAGGAAAAATAAAACTCTATAAGGGGATGAACAATATTGATTTTGACAAAAATCTGAATAAAAATGGAGGGTTAAGACGGGTTGAAATACAAAAGAAAATCTCAAAAATGATATCAACTGATTTTTTTTAAAAAATTAAGCTATATAAAGAAACGAAGCCTATTGATTTTAACAAAAATCTAATTAAATTGAGGGGTTAAGGGGAATTGGAATTAAAAAAAATTGTAAATCAAAAGTGGAAAGCGATATAAACATGAAATTTTTAATAAAAATCAAGCCCTATAAGATGAAGCCTATTCAATTTTGAAAAATAAAACTGTATACAAATGTTAAGGGGGGTTAAAATATAAAAAAAAACCGAATTCAAAAACGAAAAATGATGTATACTTAAAATTAAAATCAAGCTCTATAAGGTGAAGAAGCCTTTTTGACAAAAATGTGATAAAAAATGGAAGGTTAATGGGGGTTGAAATAAAAAAGATAGCAATCAAAAACCAAAAGCGATATCAAATGTAAATGAATGAATGAAGCCTATTAATTCTGAAAAAAATTTATATAAAAATGGGGAGATAAGGGGGACTAAAATATTGAAACAAAAAACGATATCAAACAAAATCTTCTGGACAAATCAAGGTTTACAAAGTCTATTATTCCTAAAAAAATCTAGTTTATTAAAAATGGAGGTTAAGGGGGTCTGTTAAACTGTGAAGAGCATAATATAGAATGCAAGCATTATCTATTATTTAACAACTTTATTTATTCATTATTTCGATTTTTTTTTCTATGTAACTTGCATTTTCAGCTGCTCAAATTACTAGAGAAAAATTCGGCTTACCTTGTGTAAATATACGAAAAAAAGGTAAAACGTTATTTATTGTTGATAAGCTTTTAAAGCCATTATTTTTGTCGTAAACTGGCTGTATGTATTGTTAGCCTTTAGGGACAGTGGAATTTTAAAGAAATTTATTTTTTATCAGAAAGAGCATATTTTAAATAGTAAATTAAAAAAAAAAATTGCGGTAAATGCATTATTTAAGCCAAAAAAAAAATTATTTAATTTCTATTATAAACAGCATTGATAAAATTAGTAGTTAATGGAAAATTGTGATTGCGCATGCCGATAAGTCGCCAAAAAAAATCAACCCATACCTGACTACGCCGACCGGCATAGACTCCAACGGCCTGGACACAGCTCAAATTGAATAATTGAAATGAAAAGTCTTAAATAAATACATTTATAGGTTTTATTATCTGGCCTGGTGCTATTGAAAAAACAGCCACTGTTTTACTATGTTTGACAACACCACAATTATAGAAATAAAAATGTCACTTGTCACATTTATTCATAGACAAAAAATAATATAGAACGGTATTACCACGAATATATTTATTTAGAAGAAATAACAAAAAGCAATTGGCAACATCGCTAAAATCACGCACAGGTGCTCTTAATGTGACTGTCAAATCGAAAAAATTAAAAACAATATGGCTACGTGAGAATGTCGTGAATAAATGTATATTCTTAATTTTTTAGTTTACAAATGTGTTTTAATAATATTTGTTGCTTTAATTAGGTTAGTGCACACTTATAGAAGATTAAAAAGTGTAAAAATATTATGGTTTTACTTAATCTTTATGGAAAAAGTGACAAAATTACTGTCCCTAATATCGACCGTAGCCTTTAATTCATCCTATCACTAGACAGGGGTATCGTATTTTGTTCATATTATCCGAGTTATACATTTTTGTAGTAGATTTTATCCCTAGTAGTACAATGATCACATTGGGTACGGACGACTTTAGGGACTGTGGAATTCTAAAGAAATTTATTTTTTATCAGAAAGAGCGTATTTTAAATAATACATTAAAAAAAATGCGGCAAATGCATTATTTAAGTCAAAAAAAATTATTTAATTTCTATAAAAATCAGCATTTTGACGACTGTAAACATGGAAACTCGATAGTTTCTGTCAAATTTAGAAAATATAATTGCAACGTTGCCGGATTGTGATAAAATTAGTAGTAGGTATTCTCAATATTATTTATGCTTTTACACAAAGAAGGTTCTAGAGTTTTTTTATTAATAACTTATGTATTACCAATATATTAATTAAGCACTATTTCAAAATTTTATTAAGCACTTACTGTCTCGGCTTGGGTATTAACCATAAATACCTCGAAACATAAGGGCTACGTTCACAATTTCAATTTTTAAATATCTTCTTTATAATAAAACAAGACTTGTTTAAAGTCCTTATATTTGTGTATTAAATTTTCTTTTTATTTTGTTTTATGATTTATATTTAATTATAAAATTTCATGATTTAATATTTTTTCTATTGATAATTTGGTCTTAACTATGAGTTAAGCAGGTAACTTCTTCCAAATTGGATAATGTTAAATGTTTATTGTGTTTCAACATTATACGTTGATGTTTATATAGGTGCGGATATGCACATGGTTTTTTTTTATATATATATTTTTATTTCACTGTTTATGTAAAAAGTAGAAATTAAGATCTCAACATTTTTGCATACCATCTTGCGCAAGCGTCCTTCGTCTGGTACCAAGCTAACGACCGACCATGCCATCTGTTGATGAATTTATTTTCTTTTGGGTTCATGCATATGAGATATACATTATTTTAATTTCTTACCATATTTAACTATGTTAGTTTATTTATGAAATCATCAAAAACCATAAGGTAAATTTGGAACTCTAACTTTTGAGTTTGTTTCTTAAACATATTTGTTTAAATTAGTATTGTTAATTATTGGGAAAATTGGTAATTTTTTTATAAAAGAACATAAGTTGAGGTTTGTTTTTATTTCTTTCCTCATTTACTGGGTTTGTGGGGGAAATAGGAGCATAGTATGGCCACTATATAGACTCAGTTGGCGCCTTTCATTTGTCTACTATTTTCGGAATTTTTAATAGCTATTCACCCCCTAGCTACCGTCTGAGCGACGTCGAAGGCCCGAAGGTTGATACCGGAACAACCGAAACTTCTGTAACCGAAGTAGACAGCTTAAAATTAAACTTTAAATATATATAAAAAAAAGATAAATAACAATAAAGTTTAATTTTAAGTAATTCCCCTCTGGAAATTGCTTAGAACTTTTGGTAGGTTATATTTATAGCAATTAATATCAGATATGTGTGGTACTGGTATTATATACTATTTCTAAATAATATTTATGTATTTAATACTACTTTACTTGTAATACTGCAAATACTATCTATTTAAGTATATAGCTACTTCAGGTATACTGCAAGGATCCAACTTAGGAGCACTATTGTTCCTTATTAATGATCTATATTGAGCTAATTATTACACCCACAACGACAGATAACTAACTAGGAAGGTACTAGAAACAAGACGGCTGGAAATTATTAAGTCGTCGTCAATTTAACGACATATTTAGTGTTTGAGGATTAAACATTTATAATGAACTAAAAGACCAAGAATTATTTAACCCTCCAGAAACCCTATCCCTTTCCCTGTTCCGTTTATAATGTAGACTAAACATTATATATTGCTTAGTTATTTCTACAAATTATGTTAAATTACAACACACGATAATAATAAAGAAAACTATTGAGTTTTAAATCAATCTTCACCACAAATTTTAATGCTAGCGAGTGAATTTCTCTAAAAAATTTCCGGTTCTACCACTGCAATCTACTTTAAAATTCAAATTAATTGGTCTATAAGTCCTCATTTATTTTCGCACGAGGAAAGTTGAGAGACCGTAACAATAAGTGAGTTAAGTCTGTTCCTACTACACCGACGATGGAAAATCCATAACACGGAAAATGGAAAATTAGCCGAGAATGAAATACTTACTACGAGGATTGTTTGATAAATTACTAGAGAGCTCTATACAAACAAATAGTTTGCGGTCGAGTTATTTATCAATAATTTAACTGTTAATATCGATATAATTGGTAGGTTAACTTTGGAGTTTCTATAACTACAGTTACGTAGTGGAGATGTCTTTTGGAGACACTCCTACTTAAATTTGTATTTAGGATATACTTAAGAAAACCGCTTCTTCTTCTTCTTCTTCATCATCTTATTGTCTTCTTTCTACCTTTTTAGGGGTTTAAAAATAATTCCTGTTCCACTTGTACCAATTTTTTTCTGGCCTCTCTTGCCAATCGTCTTATCTATTGTCTTTTTCCGTACCTATCTCTTTAATTTGATTTATACTTTTCCTTTTTTATCTTCTATTTTGTTTCTTATTAGGTTTATAAGTGTGTTGGCCTCTTCCATTTTCTCTATACTTCTCTTTATTCTAATGCTGCTTTCAAATCTATGAAAGCCTATAAAAGTACTCTTACGAAGCGATATTACATCTTCAGTACTGTTATGATTACAAACTGTTCAATTAATGTTCTGTTAATTATTGGTCTCTCTTGGTTTACATCTATCTTTTTCTACAAATATTTATAATATTTTCCAGTCATAATATAGTCCTTCACACTATTTTACATATTTATTAATTCTTCGGTTTAAATGACCCTCTTTCTAAATCAAAATAAATTCATAAATTTAAAAAAATACTGAACATATATTTTATTCTAGGTCAATGATTTTTTAAGTATTTCATCCCGGTCCCTAAAGATAAAAGGATTGATCAACTTGATAAAACACGTTTTCCTTCCAATTACCCTCGGTTTTGATAAATCTTGTTTTCGTGTCTGAATAAAATAAATTAAACTCAGTGTTGGCCCGGCCCGCCGGGTTAAAATCAGATATTATTCATATTCATAATAAATAAAATGTCCGCTATCATACCTGATATACATATCAATCATATACGAATGAAAATCCATGGAAAATACGAGGTTTTCGCTGAAATTATTTAGGTTTATAAACGAGGTAAATCTTTATTAAACTTGGCAACACATTAGTTCATAAAATTTATAAGTTATGATTTATAAGAACGATCTAGAAACGAAACGGTAGTTACCAAACAGAAGGTTGTTTTTACAGTGAGTTTCAGAACTTGGAACTTCTTTGGAAGTTCATGTAAAAAACCTTTCATGAAAGAAAAAATATTTATGGAAAAAAGTGACTATGGTGAATATAAAAACATGATTTAAAACTATTTTTAAAACATAAAATTAAATAGAAACAAATATTAGTAGATATTGGTAATCATCGTTATTGTAATAATGAAATATTGCAAAATTAATCCCATTGTAATCAAAGTGGTTTAAATTTATTTTATTTTCGATACATTAAATTTTAACAAATTATCATTCCATTTCTATTATTTTATAGAATTATTCAGCAAACACTTTCCAGAAATGAAAATAATAAAAATTGTATATTAAATACAATAAAGTAAATATATTTTCTGAAAGTCCCTTCATGATATTTATAAAAGTGAGAATTTTCCTCGTATTTCATGATTCGAGAGGCTCATATTGCTTTTTGGAGGTTTGAAAAAAAGCAAAACAAATAAAAATGAAAACGCCTCCACAGGGGTTGAACGTTTTTTGATCGCTCAGTAGGGAGGAACAGTATGACAATCCGGCAAACATTGGCTTTTATTAAAAATAGAATATCTCGTTTTTGGGTAGGGGAGAAATAATATATTCGATGGATCAAGTGAGTGATGAAGATGATTTAGAGTTAGTTGTGATTTATGTTATATATTTCTACAGATTTTCTATTTACAAAACGAAAAAACAAGAAATATAAGTATACAGGGTGATTCACATAAGAACCGACATAGAGCAGGGGCATATAGGAGGTCCCAAAATATGGCAATTTAACGCAACTTACCTCTATACCAAGTTGCTTCCCTAAAAAGTTATAGGCTTTGAAAGTGAAGTTATAAATTTTGAAAAAAAACAATATCTCCGTTATTCTTGAACTTAAAGCAACCAAATTTGGTACACTTTGTGGATGTATTTAGGGCGTTACTTGACAGTAACTAGAGTTTAATTGAAATTTGTAAAAGGGGTATACTGGGTGGCGCACCATTAATATTCAACAGAATTTTGTTAACCCTTGATGGATTTTAAAAATCTTTGCTTTGTTTTGTGGGCAATTCAATTCTTAAACTTTTCTTACTCTAGTAATTTTTCGAAAAAACTCATCATTTTCATCAAAAACTCGAATAACTTAAAACGCGCGCTCTAGGTGTGTTATTTAAAATCATCGAAAATTCAAAAGTTGGCTATGAAAATAAACGTCAAACTTGACAATGAAGCAAGTAAGTTGTTCAATTAAGTAATTGTTGTTTGAGTGTTTTTAAAATGAACGGGAAGTTTTCTTTTAACGAGCAAGTTGACATGCTGTTAGTGCTAGGTTTTTGTGAAGGAAACTGTAGAAGAAGTGTAGAAGAATATCGTAGAAGATTTCCTAACCGTATCATTCCCCATAGAGAAACATTTTCTAATGTTGAAAGACGAGCTAGAGAAACGGGCAAGTTTCTCAATAATACTCGAGAACGTGCTGTCGCACTCAGGCCACAAGTTGAGGTAGCCATTTTAAATGCTATTCAAGATGATCCACATATTAGTACTAGGAATTTATCTCGACAAATTGGTATATCGCAGAGTTCTGTGCATCGAGTTATCCGTCGCAATCTACTACACCCTTATCATGTACAAAAAGTCCAAGAACTTTTACCCGGAGATTTGGTTCAACGTGTCAATTTTTGTCAGTTTATTCTACACCAAGATAATAACTTCCAAAAGAAAATTCTTTTACGGATGAGGCGACTTTCACTCGCAGAGGTATCACAAATCTCCATAACTATCATGAGTATTCTGACGTAAACCCACATGCAATAACTCCTCGGCATTTCCAACGTGAATTCAAAATTAATGTTTGGATGGGAATTATTGATCGATATTTAATTGGTCCTGTTGTTTTACCGAATCGGCTGAATGGTGAAAATTATTTAGAATTTCTACAAAACACCCTTCCGTATCTACTTGACGAGGTACCTTTACAACTAAGGTTGCAACATTGGTTTATGCACGATGGAGCACCGCCTCATTTTAGTATGAACGTAAGAAATTTTTTAAACCACCAGTATCCCAATAGATGGATAGGAAGATGAAATAATTGCCCACAACGTTGGCCCCCAAGATCACCTGACCTGAACAAATGTGACTTCTTTCTGTGGGGAACGTTGAAATAATTTGTGTATTCTTCGCCCGTTGCGTCTCAAGAAGAATTATGGAATCGCATTATTCATAAATGCACATCTATTAGGAATAATCAACAGTTATTAGATAGGGTGGATTTTAATTTTCGAAGAAGAATAAATTTATGCGTAAGAGAAAACGGCGATCATTTTGAACAATTTCTTTAATTTATCGATAAACAATTGTTTGTTCTGGTTGTTGTTTAAGTTTTTTGTGTTTATTTGGTTAGTTGTTAATCCCAGTTTTTCACATTTCAGTATCTGTACTTACTTTAAGTTATTTTGTTACGTATCTAAATAATAATTTGCCAGCCAATTCCTACTGATCACATTAAATGACCTACTTTCTTGTTTGACGTTTATTTTCATAGCCAACTTTTGAATTTTCGATGATTTTAAATAACACACCTAGAGCGCGCGTTTTAAGTTATTCGAGTTTTTGATGAAAATGATGAGTTTTTTCGAAAAATTACTAGAGTAAGAAAAGTTTAAGAATTGAATTGCCCACAAAACAAAGCAAAGATTTTTAAAATCCATCAAGGGTTAACAAAATTCTGTTGAATATTAATGGTGCGCCACCCAGTATACCCCCTTTACAAATTTCAATTAAACTCTAGTTACTGTCAAGTAACGCCCTAAATACATCCACAAAGTGTACCAAATTTGGTTGCTTTAAGTTCAAGAATAACGGAGATATTGTTTTTTTTCAAAATGTATAACTTCACTTTCAAAGCCTATAACTCCTTAGGGAAGCAACTTGGTATAGAGGTAAGTTGCGTTAAATTGCCATATTTTGGGACCCCCTATATGCCCCTGCTCTATGTCGGTTCTTATGTGAATCACCCTGTATATATACAATACAAATATAGAAAATAAGTTTGAAATAATTAGCAAGTATTAAAAATAATATTTTTATGAAAAAATTTAAATTTCAAGTTAATTTTAAAAGTTGCATATGCATGCATATACACCCATCATAATTTCGCGCTAAGTTAGTTAATGCCGTTTAATTTCTATTGCAATAAATAACTATTATTCCACCCTTCACGCATATTTTTTCATTAATATATTACATTTCGGATTATGTAAAGTTTTTTTCGTTCAAATCGGACCAATAATAATCAAGATTTAAGTTAACATCCTTTTGGCTAGAAATGTAATGATTTCCAACTTGTTGCATTAAGTTAATAACCTTAAAACATATACATTCTAGTTGTAAAAAATAAAATAAAAACAAGTAGGTATATAAAAATTAAAAATGAATATCCTATTGCTGAAATACCTATTTATACTATAATACCTTCTTCTTTTTCCTTTATTGAAGATTGAGATTAAGTTTTTCCAACCAGGACTCTAATTTAAGCAACAAGGAATCATATTGTAAACATTCGATCCATTAACCAGTATTACCAGATCATCAGCATATTGAATTAATTTAAAATTATTAGGCAGAATATCAAATAGAGACAAGGTATGAAGGTTAAACAAAATGGGACTGAGCGGAGAACCTTGAGGAAGGCCTTGATTAGTAGTTTGAGGACCATGGATGTGGCCCAAAGTGTCTCGAATAAATAGTTCTCTTTGGACTAAAAAGGAATGTATTAAATTGGCCAAATCCACTTAGACAATCGCATCTAGTAAAATGGAATATAACCGAGGAATATTAACTGAATCATATGCAGCAGAAATATCAATAAAGAGACCAATAGTAAATTCATTAAGGGAGAAGCTTATTTCCACTTGTGAGGTAAGATAGACAAGACAATTTGTACAACCTCTGCCTTTTCTGAACCCCAATTATTGATTAAGGATTCTAATACTTTACCTACGCAAGAGGAAAGAGAAATAGGCCTATAATTTGAAGCTACCATTTTATCCTCATTTGGCTTAATTATAGATAGAATTAAGGATTGATTCCATTGTTCAGGAATTGAACCTGTTAAAAGACACCTATTAAAGATATTCAGAAGAAACAAGGAGCCTGAACGAGGTAAATTTTTTAGCATAGAGTAGGAAATAAGGTCTAATCCTGGAGAAGAGTTTCGTTTCAGATTTAACACACTTGAGTATTCATTATGAGTAAAGGGGGATTCTAAATGAGTTGAGCTATTGATTTGGTACACATTTTCCAAGGAAGGAGAGGAAAGAATGTTTAAGATTTCTTGCGCAATCGATTGGGTAGGCATTAGATTCGAGAGTTTTTGTTTTAAATTTTATTGCAAATGGACTTCAGGGAAGAATGACGATTGAGGGAGCTACAATACATCCTAAAGTAATTTTTCGTTTGGACTTGAGAATTTTTCTAGATGTAGCTATATTTTTTTTAACTTGGATGTAATTATCTAAATTTGGACTTTCCATGAAATTTCTAATAGAGGTTACTCTGTTTGATACAAGTTCATTCATATGATATTTAACATTCCTGTTAGGCTTAAAGAAGTATCAGCAACTTGATTTAATATAGATATAAACTCATAATAATTATCTTTGGGTAAGGAAGGAATAATAGTAATTAGTTTATTAAAGTAAGAATTCCAATCTGCCATGTTGAAGTTTTTTCTATTTTTAGGGGACTGAGGGCCATTATTAGGGATTCCTATCTTACATTTGGTAGGGAATTGGTCACTAAAGCCCAAATCCGGAATCATTTCCAAAGTTGATTTATGAGCCAAATCTATTGAACAAAAGGTTAAATCAGCGATAGATTTATCACCATTTGGTGAAGAAATTCGTATAGGAGAGCCATCATTTTAAAACACTAATTGTAAAGAATCTAAAGAATTTATTATATTTTTACCGTTTGACCTTCCCCAACACACATGATTACACTTTAAATCCCCCATAATCAAAAGAGGTTTGTTAAATGTCTGAATAAATATTCACTCAATTGGCAGTGGGGGAGATAGATGGCTTGTACTTGAAAGATCTAGAGAGTAATCTAGTAGAAGAGGCTGAAAATCTAAATTGTTTTTAATTAAACAGACTATACCTCCATAGCCATCCAATCTATCATTTCTCAATGTTTGGTAACCTCTACACCTTATTCTATAATCTTCCTTCATTCAAGTTTCATTAAGTAGGATTATGTCTGGATTGTGGTCCTTAATTAGGATCTTTAGATTATCTATGTTTGAATTAAAAGAGCGAATGTTCCATTGAATAATGGTTAATGGATCGAAGAGCATAATAATAGATAATTCTTCATTAGACCTGACTGAGAGAAAGAATTTGAAGGTCCTGCTGGACCTGTAGGAGAATCATTGGGTTGTGATACAGAATAAAAAGAGTTGATAATATTACCTACGAAAGTCATGACTAAACCCTTGTGTTGGTCCGGTAAGGTATCTAAGGCTTGAATAACATCTACACGTATTTTAATATTATTTCCTTTCTCAGGTTGAAAGGAAGGCGATAGGGGTCGAGTTGGAAGACTAGATGATCTTCCCGATGGATTAATTAAACATTCTTTATGCTTTTTCTTCTCATATTCATCATCATGTGATCTCCTTCGTTTTGGCGTACTTATTTTTTGACTGTAGGTGGGTAACCTTCTGATCTTCTTTGGGAGACTGGGATACCATTTTGATTTGCAACCCTGTTGGGAAGGGCTGGAAAGTCATTAATTTTAGGGATAGGGTTTTCACAATTTTTTTGAAATTTGTTGGTTGGCTTCGAAGTAAGATATGTTCAAAAATGACATTAGGTGTTTGATTTCTTTTCGCCTATTATATTCGGGGCAATTAAACTCGTTGGAACTGTGATCCGTAGATTAACAATAAATACAATACTTATTGCAAGTAACATCTGACTCATGGGATTTACCACACTTTATTCATTTGGCCTTTCTTCTACATTGATTAATACGATGTCCACAAAGCAAGCAATTATGACATTGCATTATTGGGGTTATATATGGTACAACTCTGACTAGGAGACCATAAATTAAAATTTCGCACCTATATGGTTTTTCCCTTTTCTTACTATTTTGAGGATATCTTTTAGTTTCAGATTAAAAATGGTTTTTGCCATACTTAGTATATAAAGATTTCCTAGATTATTTGTTTTTCCTAGGACATACACTTCGAAGGAGTCCGAGTCTGTGGTCGAATACAAGTTTTTAACCCTCGGCGGAGGATCTGGAGGATCCGGCGGATCCTTGACCCTCAACTCCATGTGGGTTGGAGGTTAAGTTAACCTCTATTTGTTTTCTGTCACAAAAATATGTTTACATACAATTACTTACTAAAAAAATAAGGAAGAAAAAGATTGAAAATACACAGGATGGTGTTAGTAAAGCCCAAATAACAAAGGATTGTTAAATTTTCACTGACCAGGTCAGATACTCATTTATACTAGGTACTTACTCATTTTAATTAATTTTTAAAGTGCCCCACAATTGTTTTTATGAAAAAATTTAAATCCCCAACGAATTTAAAAAGTTTCATATGCATATACACGTATCATAATTTCGCGCTAAGTCAATTAATGCCGTTTAATTCCTACCGCAATAAATAACTATTATTCCACCCTCCTTAATAAGCTTTTATGTATTTTCTAATAATAAAAACCTACGATCGATAGATTATCCTTGAAAAGTACCGTTTATACGAAAATTTAAGTAAAAATCTAAACGAGATAAAACCCTAAATGGGCTTTTTATATGCAAATTACCGAACCGTTTAAACTGATAGAGTTCGATATCCAGGAAAGTGTATTAAAGGTATCTGCAGAATACAGTCGCTCTCTCTGTTATTACTGCTAATATTAGCGTTTTGCTAAAACTATTTCAATATTCCAATTTGTAGAGTGCTAATTCATTTATAATTTACAGACGTTCTCTGGAAATGTTTGCCGTTGATTCGATTTGAAATGGAGTAATAAGTTATTAACTGCGGTATTGGTAAATTATTTAATTGAACCGTAAGTATTTAGGTTATGTACTGAGGGAGAAGTTCGAATCTGCAGACTAATGTTAACTGACTGTAGAGGTGTGGACGAGTATAATTACTGTAAAAAATCGGTAAACGCCAGCGTAAAATGTGAATTTTGCTATTTATAATACCATCCATCGTGTGCATAAAGAGTAAATCCTTAGAAACGTTAAAAAGCCAAACTGTGAAGTGGAAACTAAAAGTAACAATTTTCGCGTTGAGGCTTACAATAATTTAAAATTATTAGTAGTAGAACAAAAAACTACTAACCAACTAATGAACGACAAAATTGTATCTCTGGAAAATGAAATTAAAATCGAAAAAATTAAATACTTGGATCTACAATAAAAATTTAATATATTGAAATCCAAAACCGATGAAATTGAAAACAAAGATTAGAAACAAAAAAACTTGTTTAATGCCGATAAAGTACCTGTTTCTAGGTCAACTATAGATAAAGTTAATTACCAAAACAAGGGAATCCCTAGTCTTCAAATTCTACAAAGAAATAAGAAACAAAATATTAGTAATCAAGTAACAGAATATAACTACGGAAACTTATGAAAACTTAGCTATTATGACTGAGTAAATAAATGGTACGGATGATACAAATCCTGATGCAACAAATACAAAACATTTTAAAAATCAAAAAATAACATTCGAAACAGTTAAATACAGAAAAAGAAGACAACTGAGATGCCACATTGGTGTAGCAGAAAAAAGTAAATGATGCGGAAGAACTAAACACTTTTGTAGGAAGAGCTAAAGAAAAACGATTGTGGCTTTTTAATAGCAAAGTCAAAGATCAACTTACAAAAAATATGGTAATAACACATCTAGAAAAAAACTGTGACAGAAAAGATTTGTTATCTATGAAGGAATTATCAACACACGAAAAAAACTGCTAATAATAATAATTGACATAATTTGTAATATTTTAAGGCTTTACCCGGAGAGTATTTTACTCTGGAAATCAACATAGACTCAATCGTGGGGACACAGAACATCGGTTAAAGCTTAATTGTTAAAAATTTATTGTAAAATAATTTTGTTTTCCCTTATCAACTAATATAAAAGTTTTGGACATTTATTTTATAGTTTAGTTTTTACAAGTTAATAAGAACGCAAATAAAATTCCTCGATAAATTCACAAAAAGTAGCGTCGGAGTTGTAATTTCCGAAAAACGAATGTGTAAGTCTTTGAGTTACTATTTTTAGAGGTTTATATTATTTTAATTTTTTTTTAAATTGTTTGTTCCCTATAATTTTATAAATATCGACTGAAGATGGAAATTTTTTTTTCCAAAACTTGTAGTGCTTAAATTATTATAAAAAAACTATTGATCGAATAGCCAAGGAGTTTTATACTATTATAAAATTCTACTACGGCCAGGAAAATATCCTAATTAAAAAAAAATAATTTTGTATGTTTATAAAAGTATTAGAAATAAGTTATTGTGAAATAGTAATGTTATTATTATTTATAAAAAAAAGTCCAAAAATTTTGCATAAGGATCGCATAGACCAATATTGAAAAAAAATTTATAAAAGATAACTCGTTACAAAATAATAAATATATTATTTCATTTACATCATACTGTATAACCCAAAACACTATTTTAAATAGATTTAGCTACAGAACGTTAGTAGTCATTCTATATACCTGTATCTATAGATTTATACCATTATATTTAGCATCAAAATCCGTAAGAAATGTTCAGTATCCAGTAACGTCCATATGAAAATTATCCATTGGATTTAATTAATGTATCAAACGTAATCCAATGATTTATAGAAACAGATCATTTTTCCCTGTACCAAGATTAATATTATAGGGATTTATCAATGCCATATATGTTGAATGATGACTTTTAGTGATCTCTCGTAAAATACTACGAATGTAAATCATCTCTGTGGAACAATTATTACAGTAGAATAGGTATTGTGTCGCATTGTTTTAAATGTCAACCTTTTGTTCGCACCTGCTTGAGTTCTTGGAAATCTCTAAAACGATTTTCCACTATGAAATACATTGTTGAAAGCTTTTCACTTCTCATTCAGGCAATAAACAAAGGTTCCGTGGAAAATATTTACTTGTAATATATTATATATCTTTTTAGGTTGTCAATTAATGAAAAACGTTCGTCATACTTTGTAAATTTAATAATAAAATAACTATAAGCTTCTTCTTTAAAATGAAAATTATTTCGAATAGGTTATGGGCTCTTCATAATCAGTAACCAGATGCAAGAAGATATATTTAATATTTTACCACCAGGAGTTAGTTTTCTTCAAATAAGTAGAAAATTAGAATTCAAGTCATTCTCGCTGAAAAGTAAAATGTAAACTGACACTAAAAATTGAACAGGGAGAAATAGAACCTTCAGAAAGAACAAAGTTTAGTAATAAATCGATAATCATACAATGGATAAAGTATTAAAGATATAAAGATATATATATTTTCAAAAGAATATTTTCACTTGTTATCAGCGAGAAGTTTTAAAATATCAAAAGGAAATTAAACCAATACGAAAAATAATAATGATAATGCAATGGAAGTTTTGTGCATCCAATATGCAATAGTTTTGCTCATTCACAAAGCCTTCATTCACCGTTAAAAATGATTTATTTGCAAGAAACGACGTCAACCGCTTGGTAAAAGGAAATAAATTTTCAATTGAAAATAATAAACTTAAATTGAGAAAAATCAATACAATTTGAATATTCCAAGAACATTCCTTTGCATTCTAATTCCCATGGAATTTTACGTCAACCCAGCTTAATAGAATGGTAAAAATGTGTTTGTGATAAAATTTTATAGGTGAATCGTTTGGGAATTTTTATTTTTAAAATTAAAATTTTTCTCTAAATATATTATATAAAGTTGTTAATCGCTGCTTAGTCTTTTATTCATTTCTTTATGAAATTGCTCTAGGTGTTTCATCTCTTCTATTTTGTTTTCCATATTTTTCTAGTTGCATTTTGCGTGTATACACAAACACATTTTTATTTTTAATTTTAAAATTAATAATGGGAGGCAAAACTGAAAAGAAATTTATGATTTATGAAATAGACTTTTATGAATACTGTTGAAAACAAATAGCAGAAAACAAGAGATGTTTTAATATAAAATCAAGCGTTCAACAGTTCTTAAGAAGCTAAAGAAGGAAAAGTGGTATCACTATAATTTTACTTTAGTTCTGGAACTTAACGGAGACGATTTTGATAGACAAATTGAATTTTCCGACATTATTATTATTGAAAAAATAACGTATATCCATAGCATGGAATAGACTTTCCCGCATTAAAATACCTAGCCACTGTTAATTTTAGTTTGCTAGTTTGCATCAATAATAAACATATAAAATAAACAGTATTAATTGAACTTGTGCATAGTTCTGCAATATCAGTACAGTAATTTTTGAACTAGTCTACCATTATTAGAAATATCTACTTCTAATTAGTTACAAACTAAACTTTACGATTCAAATTTATTAATGATTGGTGCTTCTAGAGTTACTCTAATTATCTGTTCATGAAATTTAATCATTAATGGAAAGTAAACATTTCAGTCTAAATTCTGGGAAACTATAATTGATTTATTCACCGCACGAATTTAAATAGTTTAGTAGTAGTTTAGCGAAACTATATTATTAATATTTGCGTATTGGATAATCTAATAATTCTATTGATATTTATAGTCATATTTATCGATGTAAATAGGTTGTGTAAAAGATAAATAGAAGACATCATTTATATAGGAATGAAAATACGTACCCATGATGTTTGTGGATGTGTTTTAATTAGAATTGATTTAATATTTAGTAAATCAGTTATACTAAAGAAATAATGAATAAATAAAGAGAAAGGTGAGAAAAAATTGAAAACCTCCAGGTTCGCCAAAAATAAAGTAGTACACAACATTGTTAGAAAGAAATATTTAAAAATAATTGAAAAAAATATGCTGAGATTTGCGAAACTTTTGAACGGGAGAAAGGAGCGTCAACAAAAAGGGCGAATAAAAAATGGATTAGCTCTTTCAGATATGGACTATGTTACCATTTTAGAGAAGAAGAATACTTAATAATTTGAAAAAATGTTTCAGGTGCAGTCATAGTTTGTTAAAGTTAAAAAACGTTTAGGGAAATAACAAACAGTTTAAAATGTTTATGATAGAAACCTATTTTTTTATTTTTGATAATGTTTAGGTGTATTTACTTCAAGTATTAATAGTTGGTTTAACAAAATTATGGGGAAACAAAAAGAAGAGCTTTACACAATGAAAAATTACCAATGGGGTTATAGTAAGAATTAAATAGCTTATAACTAGTTGATTAAATTAAAATAAATGCTTGACAAATCTTTTATATTAGTTTTATTGTTTACAAAGTTTATATTTGTTTTGAGGATTTTTATATTTGCAGAGTTAACAAAAATGCAAATTTTCTAATGTATTTTATTTAAATGGTAGAATAATAATTATTTTTTTTAAATATTATTTTTATTATTTTTTATGCTTTTCATTTCTTGATATTAAATTTCAAATTTTAAAATTACGGTTTAGTTATATTGTTTGGTTTACGAGCAATTTTTACATTATAATTGTAGAACATTTTAGACACTTGTTCTGAAAGTTCTTTTACCTATACCAATTTAATAATGTTTAAAAATGGATACTTAAATATTACAGTGATACCTTAATGCGTCTGAGTTATTTATTTAAAATAAACAGTTCTAAAACTAAATATTTTTTAGGTAAAATAATGACAGTTTTAGAGGACAATATACACTAAATAAGCACGACAAAATATGG